>KK500102.1:0-70206 GCA_000688715.1 Glossina pallidipes
TCGATCACTACACTCCAGGGTCAAGTCAAAAAGGACAAAGGATCAATAGCAAATGTCGTATACGTAATCATAGCATTACTAATGCGTTTAAATGGCGAAATTGCAAAAAAATGCAATGATGTACAATTTGTGAGGATCAATCCTACATTTGCACATGAGCACATGTACAGCCCAAAGCGCAACATTAGGTTAGTTAATCGATTACCGGCAACTTTAACTGTACATACGAGATACCATTTAAAAGGTTACAGTTGGGCAGAGACGATTATGATATAACATGGGTTTCTCAAATAAAATATTTTGCCGGTCCTTACCTTCGATTTTTATGGAGACATTTTGAATATTTAAAGTTTTTTCGGTACAGCGACATCTTCAAAATAGGGGAGCGGTCTTAAAAAAGTTTCACCAAAATATTGTCAATTGCTTCCGTCCCTAGGCTAAAAGATCCCACCGCGCCAAGTTTCGTCAAAAGTATTCAAAAGTTGTGACCTCAAAGATATAAAAGTACGCGGAGAGACATCAGAAAGGAAGAGAGACAAATTTAAATCAATTCATTTGGTGGGTGTATCTAAAATGCCTTTGAGCATCAGACACTGTTTAGGTAGCAACTTTGAACTGTCAACTTTTTCTCTTTTCTAGTGGACATAATCTCAAAGCTAAGAAGAAAAGATAAGAGAATCCCCTTTCTTAACTGTAATGTAAAATTATCTTTTAATAGCATTTGACTTCCATAGAATAGCAAACGTTTTGTGATTTCAAAGTAGTCATAAAGCGAGTGAAGGCGACGTATATGTGTAGTTTAAAAACGATATTGGTGCTGAAGACAGCATAATCCATTTACAACAAAAACAAGGAGTGGGGAAAATTACCGGCGACAACTAATCCCCTCTCCTGCTACCTTAGCAAATACGTCTCCATAAACTTAGCATGCCCTGTGTCACAAGTTGAGCAGCGTGCAAGTATTTTTCTTTTCAGTTTGCAAGCAGTTACGGAGACGGTGGCTACAAATAGACCTGCTCGTACATCCGCTCCTTAATTTCAATCCTCGAGCACATTTTTTTGTACTCCTGTAAGCTCTAAAGGTTTAAGAAATTCCTTTACAAAAGCTGAATTTTTCTATAGTGACAGTAGAAGCTCTATAGCAGGGCAACGTTTCACTTCAGTTACTGTTACTGAAAACGCCTGCATGTCACGTAAACCAATATGTCGCAGCTTGGTTTAATTCTATGCCTTCACATTTATTTTTTCGCTGGTTTTCCTCGTTAACCGGGTTAGTATTCTATCAGTTTCTTGCAACACCCCATACAACTCTTATTGCTTTGCTGACTGGCATTCAATAATATTATCGTTCGATACTCCGTCAAAGAGTGTGCAAGGGCAGCGCACTTAAAGCTATTTTCTTAATAGAAGCACTCTGTCTGTTAAGTAAATTACTAACTGCGTGTTATTTTTATCCATCAAATTTAATTCTCAGACTGACTAACTCATGGCCGGTCTTTGCTTAATGCAAGTTAGAACGGGTGTCTGAGTTGATGTTTTTTTTGCTCTTTCCTTATTTTTTCATTTGCAACTAAAACCAAACAATTTTGGAAAGTTTGGTTTTGTTTTGTTGTAATTAAAAGCTGAAACGCGCGCATCGTTGCGTTGTGACACTGTGACGTTGCCCTGTGTCAAGTTTATTCCGCAGACCGTTAGTTAAACTTGTAAATTTCAGTAAACGCAATTCTGCGGTTTAACAAGTTACACACTAAACTTAACCGCTTACTAGATAACAGTCGGTTCATTCATTAAACACTTACATGACACAATATTGATATTAAATGTACTGAAAAACGACGACAGCATTACTATTAAAATTTCATGCATAAATACATCGAGTTATATAATGTATTGTAAAATATAATAACGTAGTCGTCGACAAGGAAAAGACATTAGAAACTTTTAGAAAACTTTATAAACCTGAAAACTTCATTAGTATACTGTGTTCGAACTCAAGTTCAAATATAGAGAAATTTGAAGTGAACGTAAAATATTTTTTAGTAATTAATTTTAATTTTAATTTTTTAATTTTTTTTTTAATTTTTTAGTAGTAAGAACTTTCGATTTTCAAGAAGCAATGAAATCTTGTTTGCTTAACTTATGTAATTATTAACTGGCATTGTCGCATAGCATAAGCGGCGATATTCTGAGCAACATCACAGAGAGATAAGTCACAAAACATATTAATATTCTACGCCATATGTTGTACAAAGTACATTGAGTCGGTGCGGACGTACATAATACCCAGAATGATATATAACATTGATATATAATATTGTCTGTCTGTCTGTCCATGCATTTTTGTCTTTAACATATACTTAACATTTGTCGGCTTACTTTTGGGACCACTGCCCATATAACGCTTTATTTTAAAATGTCGTTGCACGGAAACGAAACGGTCCGCAAAACCCGCTCTATTGTATTCCGACATTGAAAATTGATAAGAAAAATTTGCCTCCGCTGGGATAGTTTTCTCAACCCTCTCTTCTTACGAAGACGGAGTCTTTATGTGGCAAGAATTTCACTTCACGGTGGAAACTAGTTCATGATAGTAAATTGAGATAGAAATTAACTTTACTGATCTTGAACCGCATAGAAGCTGATGATGAAAGCTAGTCCAATGGGTTACATAGGTCTATTTTTCAGTTTTGTTTTTTTAGTTTAGTACGTTTAATGAAAAGCAAATCCTTATATGGAGAAAAAGCCAATGTTCTAGTTTTTTATGACGGAGACTGAATATTAATACCGTTTTTAGGAAATAAATTAAGTTTAGTAAACTTGAATGACGTCATGTGATGTTTTGCGCTCCCACCAATACGGATTTCACGAAAAGTGTGCCTTTTTATGAAAATGATATATATGTCCATTGTGTTACCAAAATGAGTGAATAACTGTACTAGACGAAGTGGTGTAGGGTATCTAGTATCGGCCTTGCCCGACCTATTATAACGCCGTGATATAAGTGTTATTTGGTATGCCGTCCGCTAACTGAATCTACTTCGCTTACTCCTCTAAATTCCTCTTAATTCGTTCTACTAATTAGTTCCGAAATAAAAATTGATGGATGAAGATTTACAAGATTTGTTATTCCGTTCCTTGGATTTTTATATTAGGTAAATTAATTGATTCATAACTGTGGGTGTGGATATCCATGTGCAGTATTTCCGCCACCCGGGATGTGCAGAAGATATGGTTAGCTGTTCTCGCTCAACCTACGCTTTTTCTTCATTTATCATTGTCGTTCATTTTTCATTGTCCGAAATAATTTTATGAAGATAATCCTCCCTTTTATAGCCACTGGCTCAATCGAACTGAAATTGCTTGCTCACTTATTCCTAACCTGCCCTTCTTTTTCCACGAAGTCTAGTTTCTAATTCCTTCATAACTCATATGCAGCCGGCTTAACCGTATCCGTAACTAGAAACGCATTTTTCTTTTTCGTAATTATTTCAGTTTTATGTAAAAATTTATTTTCCTTAATTTATCTTTCCGCACACTTAGTGTGCTCACAGATGAAACGCTGCCCTTTGCAATTACTTTTAGATCAAACAACGACTATTTTTTACTACTTTCGCTCGAAAATATAATTCACATTTTGAGTTTTGTTGTCGGCGGAAAGCAAGATGTGTTTATTTGCAATTTTAAATAATTATATAGAAATATATACAAAAAGAAATTCGTTACGCGACTTGTTTCAAGAAAAATGTAGTCAGCAAGTAAGAACAAGTTAAGGTTAGAGACGGTATTGTGTCTCTTGGAGTTACTTTGGTCGCCGTTAAAAACGCAAAAGAAAAAGGCAATGGTCGCAATATTCAACTCCATTGAAAGTTTGACAAGGGCAGTGAAGTGCTTTTTCTAATCTAATCAATGACTAGGTTATTAGTTATTTTTAGAAACAAATTCATTTAAAACGCATAAAAATTGCAATATAGATTTTCTATATAAAACTATTTTTAACATGTTGGAAATATTAAAGTAAATGCTCGCTTGGTGTATTTGTCCTGTAGTACTTAAAGTAATATGACAAGCTCCAGTTAACTGTGTCCTCGTTAACGATATACTCGTATGGTCGTTAAACGCAGAAAGTATGCCATATGTTGCCACTGGGTTGCAATGACACAACTTGACAAAAATATTTAAAAAATTAAAAAAAATTTTCAGGAAATCCGACAAGGACGTGCGGACGGATAATCACGATGTCATATTCGTTTCAAACATTAAATTGGTTAAGAACCTACGTATCTTGTAAAAGCAAAAAATATTGTTAAAATGTGTTATATGAGATATGTAACTCTCTTATACATTAAATTATTCTTATTCTTCTCAAAAGACATTCTCAATAGACATTCTAATAATAAAGAGAAACCATCATTATTTCGTATAACATTGGCTTTGCTTATAGTATAATCACACAAAGTAGCAGTAAAATAAAGTTTACGGCCTCGTCGCAACAAGGATCGAGTCTAAAATTTCAGGGTTTATGCCGGTCGTCCTAATCATGAGTTAGTTAGTAAAGGAAAAAGAGAAAAATTAATTGTAAATGTTTAATAAAGGCTGCGGCAATATACCATTCGGCAGTCTTGTCCTTACAAAAAGAGATTCTCGTCTTTCATATGATTTGTTGCAGGTCGAGTAAAGCGAAAAATTGAAAAAACATGCAAAATCCCTGCACAACATGTTCCGGCAGCCCATTGCGCATAACAGTCGCTCATTTCTCGGGAAAACCAACTTAAAAGTACCCAACGATTTTACACATCACGTTTCTACCACGATTGTACCGCATCAGGGATCGAACCTGGATTTTTCGGCCAGACGTCGTATCCACTAGACTACGCACCAACAGTGTGGATTAAAGCAATTTCCTAAATAAGAAGAAAGGCGATCAAAACCGAAAACAATAAAGTTATAAAACAAAAACATGTACATTAATATGTGTATATATGAAAGTGAAATAAGAGCGATAACCTATTTTTGTGCTACATGTAAATGCTTGCGATAGTAGAATACATTGAGTACACATTTGCATGAATAGGTTAGCGCTATAGTGTGCTTATTAATGTGCTTGCTTAAGGAATTACATGTGTGGGAACACAGGCAATAGTATCCGCAATTTTTCTAAAGTGTCCACATATTATTAATCAATGCCGAATTTTCAATTTATCTGGTCATGTTTAACGGTCTATCTGATCGCCTTCCTTTTCGGCTTTTTATTTACCTGTGGTTGCAAAACCATTGATGGCTGTTGGACGCAGAAACAAGATATAATAAGATTAAGATTACGCGGATGCGCTTAAGACGGGCTCACCTTTTATTATTATAATGATCGCCATAATCATGTACGTCCGTATGTTTCTCTAACTAATGTCAACGTACAGGTCGCAGCTTTTGTGATTTTTTGGCGATATTTGATCCATTGACGTGCTTTTGTCCAAGGAGAAAACACCATTGAGAATGGAATAAATCGGACAATTTTTGCAATGATTTCTTTCCGTCTTGTGATAAAGTCGTGACATACAAAAAAATTCCAATTTTTGTTATTTCTTCAGAATAAGCATACTCCAGGTTTGTGATGTATTTTAAAGGATATTAAATCCCACCATTCATTGTTCTAAAATGTCAATATCACTGCCATACGGATTATAGAAAAGGATTCACCAAGGAGAGTAACATTTTAATAAACTGAAAGAATATACACGTGTCGTGATATTTCGATCGGAGGAGTTGCATAAATTAAATTAAATGTGTCAAGTCATATAAATAACGATTTTATAAAAGTGGATTACACTTGTTAGCACGACGTAAAAATTCTTCATTGAGTTCTGTCGTTTAACTGATATGTCTTCTATATCTTTAAGAACAGTCCGGAAGCATAGTAGTATACTAGCTGTACAGCTCAAGTGTACACATTCAGGATGTGCTACTTTCTATCCTGGTAAGGCTTTTAGTTCCTCATATTTGTCGGGCTGTAGATCCATTCATCATCTTTATACCAAAGTTTCGCAATTGACAGAGAGAAGGAGGTTTAACTGGAGAAAAATACGTTCATGAACATTCGGGAAAGAACCCATGAATACATAATTTTTTATAAGCATCTACTAACCCCGTTTAAAAGATCAGTGTAGAATAAGCCCGATTGAACAATTTAACCATTGGCACTCTTTTTCTCAGTTTTGCTCATAGCAGATGTGAAATTATAGCAATTTCTACAACGTACGCAACCCTGTTGTGTGCGAGCATAAGCGAGCGTACATCTATTAAGGTTCAGGTTTTATCTCTTTTAACTTTAATTGTTATTATTTAGCTTTTATCCCAACTTACGACACCAGTAACACCAACGTGTTTCAGCATAGCATTGTGCAATGAAAGCCATGAAAGTCTCTTGGAATCTTTACAAATGAAAGTTTAGAGGTTTGAAAGAGTGGAGATAGAAACTCAAAAAGGAAGAAGAAGAAAGGCAAAGTTTTTCAACTACACTACATTTATGATGAGCATCCGTCAGCCAAGCTGTCAGCGAAACGTCCAAGCCGGCTAACCAACCAGCTGTCCAGCAGTCAGTCAGCTTCCTTTTAATATGAAATTAGCGAGACGGCCAACAAGAGAGAGCCAACTAAACATTGCTTTTTTATTCAACACATTTACCTTCGCTTCCGAAACCAAAAAGAATTTGTTCGTATACCTCATGAAAAGTAAATTATCATTTGAATTTAAGCACAATAATCTGACTTCTTGTTATTTCATTTTTATGCCCACCATCGAGCGATGAAGGACATATTCATTTTGTCAAAACGTTTGCAACATTCAGAGAAAAGTTTCGTAGCGCAAATATTCTTTATCAGCATGAAAATCTAATTCGATTTAAGCGTATCCGTTCCCGTTAAGCGTATCAGACCGTCCGTCTGTCGGTCTGTGTAATGTCCGTTGAAAAGATTCTCCTGTCCGCAAAATTGTTATCGGTTTCAAATTTACAAAAGAATTCCAAAAACCATCCGAACCTTTCAAACGACGCGCTTACAACGTTCATGCGCCTTTTTGCTGAGTACTCATGAAGTACAACACGTACACCATATAAATGTCCACATTTACAGAGCACTGTTGGGGTTTAATTGTTTTCTTTTTTTCCGTCTTTTTTTTCGGATGCGGATGGAGGATGTAAAAGAATTCGGTCATACCCGATTATAGTTGTCTTACTTGTTGGATTTATTTCCGTTTCGTTAGGCTTTTTATGTTTTTTTTTTCTTTTTCTGCAGAGTTAAAGTTAGATAATCACAAAATGAACTTTTGTGTAGATAGACTGAAAAAGAGAACGGAAACAGAAAGTTGAAAATAGTTACTGCATATTTCAACATATAAATAATAAGTAGTTGGTCTGACATCCACTATCACTGAATAGCACTATGGCTTTACTAGTTGTGTGTTTCGTTTTGTAATACATAGACATATGCATCAGTTACTCATATTTATGCTTGATCGGCTTGCAATAGGGAATCCATTTACAAATCTCTGGGAGCCAAACAACCGTCTTTGAGGCAAAAAAACGCAAGAATTGTCTTTGTTAGGCAATTGACACGCCTATAATTAAAGGAAATGTTTGGAATGTTTATCTGTCGATTTGAAGTGTTTTGGCAACAACACAAACGAATATCACGCACTCACTTATCCACACTTGTGAAGCATACAATGGCAATGGGATATGAGAGTGAGCTCGAGGGAACGCCTTTCCACTGATAACAATAATCACTAAGTGAAATAATAGAAGTTACTATAAAAATCTCAAAAATTCTTCTGCCTCATAGAAAACAAGCCACAGTGAATAATAAATATATGCGTTTGTCATATTATGAGCAAAATAAAAAAGTTACACTTAAAAAGTTACTTGGAACTTTAAAAATGATTTTCTGTCTGGGAGATTAGTCCCTAGAATTTCATGCTCAATGACATGATTCGGATGGTTCCGATATGAAAGGTTAAGGGCGGAAGCTACTGCGAGAATAGAACGACGGGTAGTATAGTAATAGTATGCAAGAGTTGCTATACATATATTCAAGTATTAAAAAGAAGCTTCCTTTGGAAAATATTAATTTTAGTGCTATCACTCGTACTGGTAACGAATCATATCACAATGATCCTCACAGGCTCACAATCAAAAACGGGTCATGTATCTTAGGTAGGAACCTGTTTATAGTTTATATTCCTTTGTTTATTGAAGCAAGCTATACATAAACGAAAATGGCAGCACCGGAGACAGTCTTGCGAAAAATCATTAGTGTAGGAATATTTGTGGCATGCAGTGTAATTTATGAAAATTTAAATTTTTAAAAAGTCATTTAATCTACAATACCTTTCAGGTAGATGGATAATGAATAATTTTATTAAAAATTGTTTTTTGCGTGAATGAATGTCTGACCAAACGAATTCATCCCGTGCCGATAACCAATGTTTCGATAAACTTATCCAAAATATTTTACGCACTAAAAAAAAGAATTCATGTGAGGAAAACGAGAATTGTTTGCAGTTACGCACAATGCATCACATATTAGAAAAACTGTTACCATTAAGCCGGCAATCACAAAATTATGAAAACTTCCTTGTTCACATGTTCGCACTTATAATCTTTCCTCGAAAATTTTGTTTGCCACAAAATTCGCGTTTGCCGCTTTTGCCAACGAGAGACAATCGTTGGTTTGCTACCTCACCTGTGGAAAAAACTGCAAAAAAATGTGTAGTTTTAATTTCCCTAATTCTTGGTAGAGACATCAATTTCTTTCAAATCGCACTTGGCCTGATGCCCACTTAACGGTTACCTCAGATATACCAATTTTTTGTTATACCTTCCACCAATTGAGCTACAAAGATATATTAAAATTGTAGTTCCACTTTTCATTATACCGATCAATTCAGATTCACTTTCTGAATCTACCTAGGTTTGTCTGTCCATCTGTCCGTTTGATGCCTGCCCACGTTTCCTTACGTTCGACCTGTAAGTGGCAATTTTTGAGAAATTTTGATAAAATTCGATACACTGATGTTACGGCCCAAGGATGAATGCTATTGAAAATGAAAGATCGGATTAATTTTTCGATCATTACCCATATAACGCCTTATTTTGAAAGAATGAATTACTTTGAAGTGGTATAGAGTACGTAATGGTGGACCATGCCCTGCTATGGTGTTTTCACATTTTTTAGGCTTGAGAAAAAACAATCACTTTTGTTAGAACTACCATTAGGGAATTAGCGAAATTACAAATCATTTGATAAGACAATGCAATGTAACTTCGCGAGAGGGATTCGCAGGATACCAGCGATCTTTGCGGAGCGCTTGGGATAAAGTTCAACATTTCAAGAAAAATATTTCTTTCAAGCAATGGTTTTTTTAATTATTGTTTTATTTTTCTAAAAGGTCCAAAGCATCCTTTAAGTTAATAAAAAAGAGAACAGAAATTCTGAGCAAAATTAAGTTTAAGATCCTTTCAAATACACGCTTATGATCAAAGTACGCATTGCTCGTACTTTCGTTTTCATTACGGTTCGCAGACTTAAGGGATTACATCAGCACAAAAGTGTAAACAACACCAAGTGTTTTATTTTTTTTTTTAATTTATTTATTAGCGAAATAAAGCCGAATTCGAAAAGCATTTCGTCGTTTTTGTTCTTCTTTACTTTTTTATTAATACTTACAACATCACGAGGCATTATGACATATGTGTTTGCATGAAAGTACGTCTGTGATCCCACGTTCGTCTGCTTTATCAACATTCCTAAGAGAGCAAGCATATACGATTTCAGTCGAAAATCGCAAATTTTTGAATAAAAGCTTATATCAGAGAATTGAAAGATTCGGCCGGTTTGTGACATAAAGGCGGGCGGGTTAAGATAAAACACCTTAAAAATCCACACTTTCGTGAAAGTAGGTTTTTTTTATACGGATAGCAAAGAATATTATATCAGGTATAGAAAATAAATGCGTCTACATTGAGTGCACAAATGTTTAGCATAGTGTTGCCTTTCTTTTGCAGATCGAACGAAACGCATGCGAAAAATCCATTTTGATTTCAAAGAAAGTCGTTCAGAGTAAATAAAACACTTGTAACGTTCTGTGGCAAGTGGTCGAAAAAGTGTCCCGATCCATTCCATTTTCAAAAGTGTTTGTTCTTGAACGAAAACATGCCAGCGTACCAAATTTCATCAAAGTATCTCAGAAATTGCGGTCCGTAGGTTGAACATAAAAACGAACAGACAGACAGGCGAGAAGACAAAACTTAGATCATTTCAGAAAGTAATTTTGAATAAACCATTGCAATAAGTACATAAGTCCTTCTGTGTTTTACCTACTTATGTAAGGCTGAATGACATTTTACGGCTTTTTTTTTTTTGCAATATAAGGCTCCTTGATCATGGTTCGTATAGTAATTTAGGAATCTAATAGTGAAGATAAGAAAGTTTAACGTAAACTGAGTGTGTAAGTTTCCCCTTCTACGGATGGGAAATGGAAGTGTCTCAGTCCATTAATAACAGCAGCAAATCATCTATCTTGTTCTTTTTTCTCTTTTGTGATCACTTAAAGTAAAAATTTTCTTAATCGCTTGCATATTCTCGAAACGTTAATTACGAATCCTTCTAAGTGCAATTTGTATGCCTAAATAACCACGGGAACAAAAAGAAGATGTTGTTAAAGTAGAAAAATTTTAATACAACATTGAGGGCACACTTCTCGTGCCCGCGTTTTATTATTTCTTCTTTATTCATTCCTTTTTTTCTTTATGTTCACTTATTTCATTTGGCTATACGATGGTTATAAGCAGCTAAAAATGCATCCATTAATTCATAAAGCTTATGAAAAATCCACTCCAAAATATCTTAAAAACTAATGTTTATGAAAGACATAAACCCTAAGCCTTATACTAACAGTACATGGTAAACAGGTGTAGAGGAAGTACTAGTAGCCGCCCTATTAATTTTATATTCATCGTCGTGAAAACGTGAATGCATGTGGATACATAATTAACTTATGGCTTGTTTAGCTTATTTCGATATACATATACATATAAATATATACATATTCTTATTGTTGTTCTTTTTCTTACATATATATATTATATATTCTAATTTCCTTTCTTGAATAAAATATTAGTACAGGCAGTACAAAGAAATACGATTTGGATGATTTATAGCGAGTAGAGAAAAATGAGAAATAAATAAATGCTTATATTGCGTTTATATTAATTTATTTAAACGTTGTAATCTATTGTAGATCATGCCGTTCAACTGATTAATTTATCAAAAAAAATGACGACAAAAAGAACGGTTAAATCCCAACTAGAACTTAAAAACACAATTATTCCAATAGCCAATAACGTAAATAATAGCAAGACAATACAACAATTAGGTCAATATATTAAGTCATGGTCCACCATTCAATGTCCTATACCATAATCAAAAAAGTCATTATATGGAAAGCGATTCGAACCTTTTTCAACGTCTTTCATACTTGGGCCACACACGTCAGCATACTAGCTCCCTTTAAAATGTCTCAAAAATTGCAGATAAGGATTATAGGTTAACCATAAGACAAGAAGATGGACAGATGGACAGACAGACAGACAAACTTAGATCAATTCAGAAAATGCTTCAAAGCCACACTGTATAATAAGAGGTAGATCTTTCTCAAGTGCTTCCGAGTGTTGCATACGTCAGCACAAACTTAGTATACGCTTGTACAACAAATGATTTAAGGTACAAAAATTCAAAACCAAAACTGCTTAATAAAACATTTAGAGGTATAAGTCCGGCTACAAACGAAGAGGAATTTGAATTTGGTTGCCTTTCAGTTGCAAAATAGTTAACAGCCACAATTAAGGATGTAATGATCTGCCGACCAGCGACACTTTTAATGTATTTAGAGGTTTAACATTTTAATAAAAAAAAAAAACAGTACTTTGAGTAAAAACAATTTAGTTATATTGGTTTGTTTTTCTTTCTTGTTTGTTAGATAAATAATTCACATATAAAAGGGGAAGCATGTGGACAAGCTGCACTAGAAAAAATAGATATGGCTACTGCTGGTGAAGAACAAATGGTGGAACCTCGACTGTAAACGGCGAAGCAAGCAGATGGTGCTCAGCAACAGCGACAATGGGGAGACGAAACAACCTCATCCTTAAAATGTCTTAATAAGCAAAGAATCATTTCCGGCCTTTGGCCATTTTTTACTTCAATAATTGTGGTTTATCATCACCCTTACACTATACGGAAGGATAATTTCATATTGAAGCGGACGATACAAGAGAAAAGGCGAACGTAGCTTAGATAAAATGGCTGCTCTAGCAGGTAAAATCAAGACGATGCGAAGACGATGTTGTTCATCACATTATGAAAGCGTCGTACAAGTCCCTCCATCTGAACCCGACTGGTCAAGCAGGAAGCGCAAACAAATTGACCATATGCAGAAGCCAACGAAGGATAATGGGAAAACAAAACAATTGGGTTGGCCCCGCATACGTAGGAAGCTGAAAGTTTTCAAAAATGTGAATTAGCCACTTGGAAAAGGTGTATGAATCGGTTAAAGAAGAACACGAACAAGAAAAGATGACCTAGAAGAAGATATGAATAATGAAAGCTAGATAAAAGCAGTGCCAATCTTGCAAAGGATTGCAACTAAAGCAAGGAATGGAAGCTAAACAAATGGCCATTGCTAAATCCGGCTAAGTCTCACGCAGAATGACGTTGTTTGAAAACTCATGTTTATTTTTTTCAAATAATGTCGTTCGTATATATACAAGAACGAGGCATGGAGTCAAACAATGCCATTCATGCTTAAATAAATTCTGTGTTGTTCGTTAAAACGATTCGACAATACTTCTACTCGTTGTATTTAATTCCGATTTCATTAAAGATCGTTATCAAAGCATGGACTGAGGGAGCAGAACTTTTGCGCTCAGCGAATAAACAATGAAGTAAACATGTGATATCCAGAGGAGCTTTTTCCTTGATTTAGTTTCTTTGCTTTGTAAGATTAGCTACTCAGTGCTGCTTTTATCTAGTATTCCCTGTTCATATCTTCTTCGAGGTCATCTTTTCTTGTTCTTTTCAACATATTCGTGCATCCTTTTCCCAAGTGGATGATTTACATTTTCGGAGACTTTCCGGGTCCGACGAATCCGGGCCCAATTTCAATTGTTTTGTTTTCCCCTTATCCTTCTTTGGCTTTTGCATATGGTCAACCCGTTTTTGTTTGCTACTTGACAAATCGGGTTCAGATTGCGATGTAGGGGCCTTGTATGACGCTTTCATAATGTGATGAATGATATCGTCTTCTCCGTATTGATTAATTTTATTCACTAGATCATCCAACTTACGAAAGGTACGTTTGAGTTTTGTAATAGGTTTTACTTTTGTATCGTCAGTTTCAATACGAAATTACCCATCCGTACAGTATAAGGGAGATGATAAATCACAATTATTGATGCAGAAAATGGCCAAAGGGCTTCGTTTATCAATGCATCTTAAGACTGAAGTTGTTCTCTTTCCACATTGTCGGTGTTGCAGGACACCGTCTGCTTGCTTCGCCATTTGCACTCGAGGTTCCACAATTGATTCTCCATCAGTCATAGATACATCTATTTGCTTGCCGACGCTTGCAACCCCACATGTTTCGCAGGAAATCCGTTATATATTCTAAATATTCATATATTTTTTATTTTTGGCGAATGAATGACTTTGTTGAAAACATTGTTTAAAAAGTTAAAGCTTCTTTCATCATCACTACTTCACGGTTTATTCCCTGTGCCGAAAAGTGCCGCTCCTCAGTAAGCGCTTTGAGAAAGATCTTTAATGTGAATCGGAAATAAAGTGAGAACAAGCTTTGCCGAATCGTTTGAACAAACAAAACAGAATTTATTTAAGCGTGGACGACGTTGTTTGAACGTCATGTTTTGTTCTTGGGAATATTCGAATGGCATTATTTGCAAAGGATAAGCATGAAGTTTCAAACAATATTGTTCTTCGTGAAATTAACCCGGGCGTAGTATTCGTATTATTCGTATACGCAAATATACGAATAACATAATTTAAAAGGAATAATGGCTTCCCATCCGATCACCAAAAAGCTCCTTGCTCGAATGCGACGAAAGAATAAGGCATTACATAAGACACAAGAAGCAGCTACTGCGCACTTTGACTAATGCTGCGCAACAGAAATTGCGTGCAGCAAATTATTTTGCTTGGCCTGAGGCTTGCGCTGATAATGCCATAAAGGTGCCACCATTTTCAGCACTCTTTATACACCTGCCAAGAACTCTGCCTGCACTACTGTTTGGATTCTATTATGTAATTACGGGACACATCCGCGTCCAAATAATCGGTTAAAACAAAATTTATTGTCACGAATATCAATAAAGTATGGAAAAGTATTTTCAGAAAACTTGTATACGCAAAATAAGGCTATTGTTTTCACATAGTATTTAATACCTTATCTTCTCGTCCGCAACACCCGGCAAAAGCGGAAGTTTAAATCAAAAAACTGCCGCGTTTACTATGCCGGGAATGAATTTCCTCTCTTTCCTCCCTTTCTAGAAATGTATTCAACGGCACTTATTTCGTTCCTATTTTATTACTAATATTATAATTTTCCCTTACATGCTTGAATGCATTTATTTTAATTCATTAAATAGTTGTAGAAAAATGCAACGGAATTATTGGCTTCGATAATAGCACTTTCTGCTCTTTGTACGCATTATAGTTCGTTTGTTAAACAAACCCAAGATCATTGGAGTTGCAAATAGCCCAGTAAGCAATCTTCAAATCGGCACCGAAGTGATCTTGCGGATGTGTTCTAGATTGTTGATAAACCTTTCCAATTCTCTTCTTTCATTCATCTACGTTGAGAGTAGATTCGTCTCAAGTCATTTCAATTGAAAGCATGGAAGTTTGAATTGCGTTTAAAAGCATCAAGCGTATAATTTCTTTGTTCTGTGTTCTTGGTGTTCTGCATATAAACAATTGTTTCAAACACTCGATACACAAGTTCGATACAGGTATTCGCGTTAATTGGAAACATCTTGAAGTATTTGATAACGTAACGGATGTAGCGACGTTATACCACTGGGCCTGTGTGTTGTTTACAAGAAAATGCTTCACCTACTTCCTTGTCCGATCCCAAAACACTTCATTTAAACATTGCGTAAACATTTTCTTTGCTTTGCCTTCAGGCCAGTTCAAGTCTTATGCCAGTTAAGCTTTACAAGCTTAAATAGAAACTGCTTGATACGGCTACCGCATAGTCTAGTGGATATGGCAGCCGTAAACAAGTCGAAATATACCACAAATTCAAATTCTAATGTAGCAGACACACAATGGACATCTTTTCGTGCGACTGATATTGTCATCCCACTCAAAATTCAATTTTTCAAACTTTTTCATTATTAATAGAATTTAGACGATTTATTCATCTACATTTATCTTAATAGGTATGTGATTTTCGTAACAATATACGCACTGGCATACTATCCAGAAAAGAAAACCAAGTATATATATCTAGTATTAATATATTTGTTATATCCTACACCATTTGAGGCGCAAATGTATTCAACAACCCGAGCCACTTGACGTGTACTCACTTTTCCTACCACTTTCCACAATTTTTTGTTTGGAATTTGAAAAAATTGGTTCTTATAGGAATAGTGATATTGAATATTAATTTTGAAAGCTCGATATGTAGACTTTTAGCAACAATATACGTTTTTTACTAAAATTATTGTACAAGTGGACAAACAGTCATGTAATTATATTAGTTATTAGTAAAGGAATTCATATTATTAATGAAAGGAATGCATTAAAACAATTGCGATTTTTGTTGTGACACAAAGCAATCCAGCATTTGATGCGCTCAGGCCGTCAAAAGCCTATGCAACTACCTGCCACTTTTGATTCTGATCCTATATCTACCCAAAAAGCTGTTATAAGCGTATCCTCACAGTGAACACAAAGCAAACGACCTGAAACAGCTATAAACTGTTATCTTACTGGAACACATTTGCTCATCTAGAACAAGCCTCTGATCAAATGGTAACGCACTCACAAACAATTTATTCATGGTTTCCACATCAAGCCTTATTTTATAACGACGGTCATAGCCTGGACGCCCAACAGACTTGTAGGGACCTCATTGTCTCAAATCTATCGGCCGTCCCCATCTGGTGGATATGATCAAGTCGTATTTTCGCTAAAGAATCTAATATTTGGATAGTGGTACACGGACATGAATATCTTAATAATTGGAAATTGATAGATTTCAGTAGTATTTACAGGACGACAGTTGTAGACATTTCTTTGCTTGACGATTTTTTGTTTAGTCGCGAATAACAGTGAATACATCCTCATTTATAACTTCGGAAATAATTTGAACTGGGATTTCAAGTGCGGTTAGTCGAGGGAAAAGGTATGAGATTTCCTGTGAAACGCAAGCGTTCTTCAGTGTGTTCCAAATCGAACTTTCTCTATATAAGTCCCCTACTTCGTTGCCTAGAAGAAGCAACACCAAGAATAACTAACGGGGCATCTCCATAGTCTTGTTCTTCATCATCATCATTACTGTCCTCTTATTGTTTTATTAGACCTTCTACGTCTGGATAATAATCAACCTCGTTTAAATCACCCTTACCCCCGTTCATCTTCAGAAATATCTACATTTTCAAGACGGGTAGAAGGTTATGAATGTGTATTTGGCTTTAGCTTTTTTTGAAATTTGGTTTCTTAGAAAATGGATTAATCGATCAAAATGGCCGTTTCATGCGAGTCATGAACCATATATCATCAAAATTAATAAAGGTAATCCTTAAGAAAAGGTTCTAAATAAAGATTCTAAGCAACTGTGCTCAAGCATTTGAAAGTGAGAAACACAGCTTTTTGTGCAAAATCTCTTACCTAATCCCAGCAGACTGGTGATAGTAAAGCTCTTCAACCTAAATTACAACGGTTTATGACATTCTACTTATGAAAGTGTGTCAATGATTTGGAAAAGGTTGAAATTTTCAAATTCTTTCCAAAGCTGCTTTTGTAGGTCATTCAAATACTTAGCACCCTCCGCTTACTATTGTCAGCACAAATTGTTGTGCAATTACGTAAAGCCCAATGTGATTAAAATGCAATGTATTTTACAAAAGTGCAAAGCAACAATAACATTAGAAGTCGAAAAGAGGAAATTTAAAAAAAAAAGCCCAAACTGTTCGAATAACCAACGCCAAGCTGCAGCTACATCTGCACTTTAGTTTCGCTTGGTCAACACACATAACAGAAAATTACAATTTGTTTTATTTGCTTATCTGAAAAAGACAGACAGACGTGTATATATCTATATTTCACTAAGAATCATATGACAGATGCATTTAAAAACGCATCTGCTGCTAGTTTACGCATATCATATCATGTTCAGGCTATTGTATGTGTGTACACATCCTTTAGGAAATCATTCATCGTAGACCAGCTTTTATTGCATGTGAATTATTATGAATCGTGCAGGAAAAACTTTTGTAGTTTTTCTATCCCCAAGATATAGTCTAGTGTGCAAAGGCAAAAGTGCACACACACATTTGTTTAATTTTAGGTCTCGTACACCATGCATGTTGCTTGCTTAACGCAACAAGAGCCCAGAACTCTACTAATAGTTTGCTCGTACAAAAAGTTAATATTTTCCCAAAAGACCTAGAAGCTGACTTGTGCAGCTGAATTCATAAAGCGCCAACTGCAAAAAAAGGGGAAAATTCATAAACTAATATGCATTCATAGATTCCTTGCGTATGCACGCATACACATGTAAAGGCAAACATCTTTGGTTTGGGTATCAATTTAAGTGAACTTTAAGTATTGAAATGATAGTCACAAACCTTATGCAAATGCGTCTCTTTTAAACTTTGTCCACCAAATTCGCAAAAATTTGAACGTAGGCGAGCAGGTTAATGAAATAACTTCAAGTAAAAATATTAAAAAGTATTTAAGTGAAAAAATTCAAAATCTTTCAGGAGCTCTATAGCTATGGTCAGACCGATCAGTTTCTTTGAAAAAATAAGACTCCAAAGCATTTCCTCCTCTCCACTATTCAGCCTACTTTTAAAAGACGTTATTGCATTTCATACATGCGTACATACAATGACTTCGAATTGACTCCTTGACAGCATATTCATGAATCCACTGGTCATTTTTCTTGATAGAGCACATGCTCGCCGAACTCATACTGGGAAATGATTTTCCACTATTCGATTATTTTAGAAATGCGTATACATTGAAACCTTAGCGCAAAGTATGTTACAAACGACGTAAACAGACAATAGTTTGAGTCATCGCGCTGCGATGTTACTTTTATAGTCAGTTGTAAAATTTTCTTTAGTCCCCGCAATAAGACTCGCCCTCGTTGGTTTATCAAAACAACTAAAGGAAAACTTTATAAATTAATTCAAATACTAGAACGTGTACTTCTCGCCGCTTTGTTTCGGAATCGTTGAAACGTCAAAATGATGTAAACAAACAAACAAATGGATGAAAGAGATACGTTTGAAAAATGTTATGAATACTTAAATTCATTCAATTTATATTCCTACACACTTACGAGTGCGACTTATTAAAGTTATCTTGATTTTTGGGCACCAAAATTTTGAAAATACCTCCTAAAATATATAAAAACTTATAGTTGAGTCAGTTTGCATTTTCCAAATATATCTTTATCCAATGCCAATGCCATGTTCTAAATTGCACAAGCATTTCGCGAATTTATAATAATAGAAACAAAAACAAAACAAGCAACAAATAAGAAAATTATATTCGGTTATGACCGTATCTTTTATACCCATCGCCGTTATCCTAAAGACAATGTAAATTTTTATACTCTATAACATTGGGTGGACGCGGGATATTTCTCCTATTTTCAGTATGAAAGTAAAAATTTAGAGGGTGTATGTACCACATAAGTAACAAGCAAAAACACGGAAAGGAAAAAAGGTATCCACAGTTTTTTTCGTATTCGAATGTGGGGGCCGTAGAGTGTGTTTTAACCGGTTTGCAGTCGATGTTTTCCTTTTTGAGAACGGAAGAATATTGACCGCAGTTACAATTGAACAGGAGGACAGATGGACGGACATATTCGATCTCATTTCGAATTTCAAATTGGCCAAGGATTTATGTACGTTATGGAGTTATTAAAACCTACTTCTACGGTATTGAAAAATAAAAACATGAAATCTTGGTACATTATATATGTATAATGGTTTCACATTCTACAGCATCGCCTATAGAATGTACGTTAAAATTTTTGTAAATTTATCTGCTGTAGTTTATGATTAATAAGAAAAACGCCAATTTTTTAATCCTTTTGAAAACGGGCGATGTTTTTAGTTTACGTTGTCCTTCCATCCAATTGGCTCATTTTCGATACTAACCTGCTTGAAGTTGAAGTCGAGAGCTTCATTCTATTTTCCGGCAAGGAGAAAGTTTACAACAGGTATGACGCTGACGGACAGACGAACATGCTTAAGACAATTCAGAATTTGATGCATCAGAATCAAAGGTCGCAGGTGTTAGATTAGATTATTTTATCACATGATTGATGTGGCAGTGGTTAATTCATGATTAATTCAACAAGCCAAACCTCACATTAGGATATTGTAGATCAGGACTGGCAGAGACATTATGCTCTTATAAAATGTATGACGCGAATAAAAGAAGAAGATTCAGTAACCTAGAAAGGGAGATGGAAGCTAAAAAACATCGAGGTCTCACCAAGTCTTCCAAAAGATATACGGACTGATCGCACAGGCCACAATAAAAAAAGGTGTAGTTCTAAAAATAGATGCAATTTTCCAGGTTACGCAGGATTTTCGCAGCCTGAGCGCATCAAATGCAGGATTGCTTTTGTGTCACAACAAAAATCGTAATTGCATTAATGTGTCCCTTTGATTAATAATATGGAAATTCTTATACTATAAATAATATAAATATATGACTATGTGTCTACGTCTACAATAATTTCAGTAATAAATTCATATCGTTGCCAAAAGTCTACATTCCGTTTTTTTAACACATTATTGATTTGCGCATAGCATAAATTGGTAAATATACAACTCATTGATACCACACATACTTGTGAATGTTGGAAGGATAGACATGTGTCGCAGAATTACTACGAAAACAAAATTGAACAAAAACCCTTGAGATCATGTAAAGAGGTACTGAAGTAATTACCAAGCAAATACTAAATATTTCTCTAAGAAAAGAATAAAAATTTAAAAATGTGTGTATGTTGGTATGTATACATTATGCATGTGCATGTTCAAGATAATGTTTTTATATAATTTCAGTGCAACTAAAAATCACATTTACTTAGCTCGCCAGTTCTACATATAGTGTGCTGGAAATTGAGCCCGACGCTATGAATAGATTTGTACACACACATATCACAATTTCATAGCGTTGTGACTCAAAGTTTGATATTTCTTTTCCATGTATATCCTTATGCGGTCAAATGCTTAGATAACGTATTGTTGCGTTAAATACCTTTACTGCGGTTTTATTTTTCTATCCGAATAATATCTAAGAAGAAGTCCATACCGCTGAGTTGTGATTTTAAGGATGGCGTGGGCTTTATTTACAAACCGTTAAAGATTTACAATTGCAACGTTCTCGTGCTTCTTGTTGTCTCGTTGTCCGCTCGAGTATCAAGAATCAATTCTCTTGGCTCGACTGTCTTCGCCTTACGCAAGTACTCCTTTTGAAAGCCAGCCACCGATATCTGAATTTTTGTATTAATCCCTCTTACCTGTGAAATGGCCTGCGAATTATTGGTAACCTTCTCATCAATCGTCAACTGCGTCCGCACGTAAATCATCACACATTTAAAGCATTTTGCTTCCTAGAATATTGCATAGTTTGTAATCAAATTCATTTTATTAAATGTGTGATTTTCGTAACTGTATTGGTAATTCGTTGTATATTAATTTCTATACGTAATTTCTTTTGAGCAGGCATTCACAAGGTATATTAAGGTTGTGCGGATGTATGCAACGCCCAAACGGACTTGAGACAGACCTATACCGATCGACTCGGCATTACTTTATGAGTCGATTTAAGTTTTCCATCCGTCTGTCGATCTTTTTTTCGCTTTTAAACTCGCAGGCCGCAATCTTTGAGATATTCTGACTTAATTTTGATGCACTAAAGTGTTTTAGCCCGCAGACGAGCCTTATTGAAAATGGGTCGGATCAGAGCACTTTTTCGACAACTTCCCTTCACATTTGGAAAAGTTGCATGAAGTTACATGAATACCTGCCGAGTGGCTATCTTAGGCTATCAAATTGTGGTCCGTGGCCCAGTTTTCTTTTGCTTGTCTTTGCTTGTTTTTATTATAAGCATGTAACGTGCACACAGTTTATTTGAATGTGGCTGTGTTAACAATTGACACGTTTGTCATTAATTAACAATATTCACTTAATTTATTTATTAATTTGCACAAAATTTCAATACCTGGAGCTCAATTTCTTTTTCACATCAAATGTGTTCAAATCCGTAGATAATTTGCTTTGTAATGTGAGCCACAGTCATTTGGCTCCGTCGGTTTCAATTTAAAGTCATACCATTTATATATACAGAAAAATCAATGGGGTTTGAAGGATTAGATTTAGATCGAATCAACTTTGTCTTATTATACGATTGAATCGTGTGAATTCAAATAATGTGGACATACCGCTTTCCACATACGCTACCAGTTTCTCTTTTATAAAATAATAGAAAAAATAAGAATTTCGCATAGGCTCTCGCTAGCCCAACTGGTCCTTGTAAACTAACAGTCTAAATGTCATGAAATTTTGACATATTTTGTTTCAAGGCTGCTACTGTCTGGAAATCATATGGTTTTGATTATTGTTATTCTACTACCATTTATGTCACCTTACGACCTTATGGAGTGATGTGTCTGCCAGATGTTGCCTGTGTTTTATACCATTTAAATACATTGAGAATGGCATTGAACCTAACCCACTTCCCTACGGTACTCCATAATCTATTGGAACCTTAAAGCTCGTGAAGTTATTAATCCGTGCATATATATTCTGTTGGAGAGGTAACTTTTGAATAGCAGCGGTTCCTTTTCTAGCCCAGCACCTAAACAAAATTTCTACCGCAATATGTGATGAAGGTCGAAACCATGTGGAAAATCGTAAAATATACCGGAACCCCTATAAAGCCTCCATCGAAGCCTTGACACATAGAGCTGATTGCATTTGAAATCGCAATTTTACTACTAAACACTTAATCTTTTTCCCGTCAATAGCCTTTTTTTTTTGGTAGGAACAATTGTGTAGGAGGAGTGCAAAAGAAAAGCCCTTTGCCCAAGTGTTCTACATAGATAAAAGAGATTTGTCCACCAATTAAATCCTTTCTGCTAAAGGCCGCCGGGCTTTCTTAGCATTCCCGCACACTATCCTTAAAATTGCCTGCACATGGTATGACACACTTCTGCGACTCGCTCTTCAATCACACTCCCCGCCCTGTCAACAGTGGTCTTCCCATCGTGCCAAATGTTTTAACTTTTAGGTCACAGGTACACAAACACTATCTATCTTTTCATGCTTCTCTGTCTATAATCCTTCCTCACTACCATCGCGTTTGCGTGGATAGAGGAAATCCACTGAATGGTTGGCCATAATTAAAAAGAAAAAGAAGAGAGGATTCCAAGCTTTCAAATGAAAAATGCGAACCTGTCCATTTTCAACAAATTGCATGTTTGGACGGAAAAACGTCGTTATACCAAATACTGTCAAAACATCTCGGTTTGCAGATTAAATTCCAAAATACATAGGCAGAATTAGACAGACCGATAGAAAAGCTTAAATCGATTCAGAAAATGATTCAGAGTCGATCAAAATATGCAAAAGATTTTCTTCGATGTTACACACATCTGCACGAACTTAATATGCTCTATACCACCAGTGGTGTGTAGAGCAGAAAATCACAAATATATGCGATGTATGTGAACAAGAAAAAATATAAATATTTAACGTATGGTTAGGCAAAGGAAATAAAATTTCAAATCAAATCCTGGCAATTATTCCATTTCATGGAAACATTTTCCATATGTTCACAAATTTTAATTAACTTCGTCACGCCAATTATATGCCATATCCAATTATATTCAAAGGGATATTATATATGAGCATGTAGAGATGTGTGTTTCTTCGTTACATACAACAGTTATAAATTTTTTGTCTAATGTACAGTTATATATACGTTATACACTCAGGCATACACATAGATGTTATATTTGCTGTATATCACACAACTATCCCAAATGAATTTACGATATTTTAGTGTCATTATATATGGTTTTCTTTTTTGATGTCTCTGCATGTTTGCAATAAATACAACGTTTTTATGGTCAAAACAACTGACACAAATGCTACAAAAATTCTACACTGAGTGTTATTAGTTATTGTTACTGTGATTGCCGCCGCTATGACCGTTGGTTTCGTTTTGGTGAGGTTTTTGACATTTTTCGAATTTCTCCACTCTTTGATTTTAATTGAGTTTTTTTTTGTTGTTTATCTTTTAATTTATGGCAGCTAATACTGCTTGAACGTTCTTCCCTTCTTATACACCAATAACTTAAGTCCATTGTCGAATGCTACGCTTTTCAATTCCTAACGCATTCTAAAGCGACTTAAGATCGGGTTATTGTAAAGTCCTAGTTTATGTTTACAAACGGAATTCAAAAAAAAGCGTCGAAGTACTTACAAGGCTTCAACGATTTGCAATATTATAGCTTTCGCCAGTAATTTAAAAACCAAATCGACCGTTACTTACAGAGATTCAAATAATATTTTAAACAGGATTAATTATAGTAATGCTATGCTGTGCTATGCTATGCTATGCTATGCTATGCTATGCTATTCTATGCTATTCTATGCTATGCTATAGTCTCACAAATATGAAATTCAAAGGAGTAATGAAAAGTGATTTATTAAAACGAAACGTTCCTCAATACATTTTTCTCATATCTTACTATAAGCCAAAGAGACGCCCAACACGTGCGTGACCCGTCAATGTAAACAAGTCGTAGTTGGAGTCTCCCGAGACTAGTTAGTAAATCGCAAGGGAAACGGCTTCCTAGTTTAGTGCTTCCAACGCGAATCGGAGGACTCAAACGACACTTTCCTCTATTATTAAGAAACAATAACATACAACATTGATCCATCATTGGAGATATATAGAATTTCTCAAGCGTTTGTAATTCATCCAAGCATCATCGGCATGATCTTTAACTACATAAACTTATAAAAGGTCTCTCCTTTAGAGTAATATTTTTTAGCGGATTTCAAGTCATTGTGTGTGTATATGTGTTCGAAGCCACGTTGGACATTTGAACGATATTTTGTTCGGATACACACAATAAAGCACGATTTACATCTTATTTCAAATATCAAAAAGTATAACTTTGCATGTCTCCCTGTTTGTCGGTTTCAATCACGATTATGCCTTTGAAACTTTGCCCTAGTGGACAAACTTGGTACTAAATTTCTTCTCATGAAACTAAGCTCAATAAACAACAAAGTCGATCGTTGGATCCGCCCACAACTGGTAAAAAGTTCATGATTTCCTTATTTTCAAATTACCATTAGTTTAAGACTTTAAAGTTTGGACTTAAGTGGTAACATCGTCGTCAATTTTCGAGAACAATTTTTTTGTAAATGCTCTCTTAAGTTGCAAATTGAATTGCATGGCAGCGCAGGAATACTTAAAACTTTAAGGACGTTGTGCCGAAACGGCTTTTTTCAAAACGATACGTAGCAGGGCCGTAACAATTTTCATTCCTCCGTTGCCTCTTTTTAAGACGAAAGTCTTTCCATCGTATACTCGGCACCACACCAAGATAATTATTTCTAAAATACCCTGCGTAACGTTTTTTTCTTGATTTTTTAAAATTTTCACGAGTCACGATGCGTGCGGCAAACCTCTTTAAGTTCTCGAGTAGTGCTCCTGTATTGCCCTTTATTAAAGGTTTTTGAAAATAGTTTTTTTTTTATTACTCAAGTGTAGACGTACTGTCCCCTTCCTCCATTGAAAACAGAATGGTCAAATCAAATGTTTAGACCGTTACAATAGCGTTACCCTGTACATTTTTCTTCTAAAAAATTCTCAATATCTCCTGGTCACCTTTTTACCCAAGCTGCTGACTGCCCAACTGGTGCAATAATAGTCATATGATACAATGCCTGGTAAATGTGATTATGAGAACCATATTGAATTTGTTATAAATTGTTATAAATTGTTATAAATTGTTCTATTTCTTGCTATTTACAAGAATTTGCCCATGCTTCTCCTTTAGTATCGCTATACATTATTATCTTTCATGATTAAACCCAGGCTATGATTTGATATTGATAGCAACACTATGGTGCGAAATAATCGCACATAGTATGAGTAGGTTACAAGGATTCAATCCAAAATAAACAAAAAAACGTTATAAAAATAGACAAGGCCGGATATTAAACACCCTGCATTCCGTCTAATACAATTTTTAACTTATCTGCCACATAAAATATCAAAAATTACATTGTTTTGCCATATAAATGATTACCTTTCAGGGAAACCTAATATACGAAGAGATCCGAAAAATGGATTTGTCTGGTCAAAATTTAAGTCAAGTGATATTAAAGTATCAAATAGCTATTTCGGAACAACTCTTACCATAAAATACTAAAAATTAAACTTGCTTGTCGCAGAAAAGCTTATCTTTTGTAATATAATTTGTATGAGAAGAGATGAAAATGAAAAGATTACACATTTTTTTCATGGAACGGCTTTTTTTAAGCATAGTCCTTTTATAAAAAGTATTTCCATACATGGCTCGATTTAACACTCGCTGTCTTTGCAAAGAAGCATACCATAAAAATATGCCCGAAAGTTACTTGTATTGGGAACATAAAAGTGTATGGACAGCCGGATGGGCAGACGAGCGAATCTACTTAGACAATTGTTCTAATTCGATGGGTATAATAGAAGCTGAGGCTCTCTCGAATCCTCCTATGCACTGCATGCATCCACCCAAACTGAGAAAGTTCTTACCCGTTTCCATTTAAATTGCTTTTCTTTGTGGTTGCTTTTTTCATTTTTATTAAACTTTTCGGATTCACTTTTGTGATTGTCGCCTGGCCTGTTAAGGAAATTAGGTACAGTCGAGTAGGTAAGAAGCGTGACTATCAAGTCAGCGTTCGCGGGTTGAAATCTCAAGTGCGATAGAGCTTACTTTGCACGTAACTACAGTGAGCGCTCTGTCGGCGTATCACTTATTGACTGGTGATAATTCAATCTGAGCCGTCTCTCGGTATCTTTCTCTCTTTCTCCTGCGTCTGTTCGACCATGAACACGCCTAGAAATCACATTTGCACAAATAAATCTGCACTGAGTTTATAAAAAGGGAGTAGGGCAGTGTGAAGTACAATACCGTCTACTATTTCACTACTTTTATGATCCGCTCAACAATATAACGCACTTCGGCTCTCTGCATATAATTAATGTATATGCGGCAATACTATAAGGAAATATTTGGTTGGACCAAAGTTATCAAAGAGCAATTTAGTATTTAGCAACATTTTGTACGGGCATACATCCAAATACATATTTCCAGGCTATAAGAAGAAAACTGAAAATTTGCATATAAAGCCTTGTTTTGTTAAATGAAATCATCATTTTTACCCATCACCAACCCAAGAGTGATCAACTGCTCTTACGACCGGGCAAGCTTAACGACAGGGTTGGCAGTAGAAGCCTGGGTGTATCGACGCCCGTTATAATTGACATTCTTTTGGAATTTATTGTGCTGTACCCTTATAGAGAAGGTTGTCCATTCATTCCCATACATTATTACTAGTTTAAAACAACAACAATTTCATTGCAACTAATCTTTACGGAGAAAGTCAAATATGGATCTAAAATAAAAATGGAAGTAAAATTTGGCATAAAGATTTACTAGCGCCGTGTAAAAAATTGATATAATTGCGATCTCACTTGAAAACTCTTCTATTTAAAAATTCCCTATTTTCCCTATTTTTAAAATTCGGCTAAAGTAAAGTGAAACTATCAATAACTTGAACCTATTCATTTAACCAGTGTTCAGGGTTCAAATGTTTGAACATTTCCTCTTTTCCATTATTTTGAACTTTAATTGAAGCAACGAATAACGTAAATAAATAAAATGTGCTACAGAAAGTTAAGTTTGAAGAGAAAACTTTTCACGAGAACAAAGTAAAACAATAATATTTAATTTTGTGAAAAGAAAATTTTCAAATTTTATATAAAAGTTTTGTAATTAAATCTCTTTAGTTTCGTTATTGCATTAAATAAGGAGCAGAAATGAACTGAAGAATTTTTTTTTAAATGGCAACAGAATAACAAAACTTTATTACATTTTCGCGAAATTTTAGAAATCTATTCAATTAATTAATCGAATCACTTCAATAAAGTTCAATTAGTGCTCAAAAAATATTTGTTTTTGTTAAATGTACAGAGTTGCAATACTAATAGATTGCAAATTAATAGCTGGACACGCAGAGGATTATTTTAAAGATGAAAGCCCATGATGGGTTAGCTTTGAAAATTTTTACAGGGAAAATTAATTTTTGAACGCTTCATTAACACTCGATACACCAAGCATTAATATACATCTATCTCTAGCAACCGGTCATTTTGACGTAGACGCCTTTTGAAATTAAAGCTTTTTTATTCAGATTTACTGGATTCATAAGAAGCGTGGAGTTCAATGTTTATTTGTTATATAGACACTTTTTATATTGTATTTTCATATCGAACCATATGAAGTGCAATATATCCGTGAAATCTTTTCTAGTCTTCCTTGTTTTAAAAAATTCAAGTCCCCATTTTTTTGACCATAAGTAAGAAAATTTAAAAGTTTTAGCTTCATAAGCACTACGCTGATATAAAATTTGCTAGAAATGAGTTGAACTATTACTACTACTATTACCCTTTTCCAAAAACTTCAGAAGCCTCTATTCCTATTCATTTCCTAATGTATTTCATAATATTTTTATTTATCGTCAAAAAAAAGAAAACACTGCTTACTTTTCTTTCGATTACATGTCTTTTTGCAAATACTGCAGGACCGTTACCTGCTTTGCAAGTTGTACCTTCTTGCGGCCTTCTTGATCTTCCTCGAGGAAATCTATTTTATTACGCCCCACATATTTCCACTTCCTACTTCTACGTCATGATCACCAACATATGGTGCTAACCTAACTGTGACTAACAAATCAATATTCGCGGGTTCAAATCTCGGTGTTCAGTGTCGTAAAGACATAATACTTAACGATTGAACACACAGACCCATTAAGTTGCGATCACCTTCCTATATCTTTCCCTTTTTTCATTTCTTTTTCTTCCTGATCGTCACCGTCTTGCACGAATAGGGAACATCTCATGGTCTTTTGAGAAAAACATATTTAAAATGTATGCAGAGAATTGATAGGATGAAAAGTATTGCAAAACTGATTTGTAGACTTCGTAATGTACAACAGAAAATGGCAAAATTGCTGATATAAAAGACGATGAAAAAGCAAAACTATGTATAGCTATAGAAATTACTGAGTTGTAAAGTGCAGGCAAACATTATGTTATGATGAAGGGCCAAGCGGAAAGCTGCGCAAGGATGTGAACGTAATAACGAAAGAAGAGCATCGGTAAAAAATGAGAGATGAAATGTTATTATTAAGACAAAAGATGTAGATTAACGTTTATAATGTAAAGTTTGACAAACTATTCCAACCATAGTGATGTAATTACGAACACTGTCATATTGGCTGTCAAGTTTTCTGGTGGTCCTCGAAACGTTAGTGTGTATTTCTGTGGCTGTTTAGCACTTCAGAATAGAGGAGATCCCCCAGTGATCATTTTCGATACATAAGAAGATTAATGTATAAGCAAGGTCCGAACCTTTAACTGAGACAACGGGGAAACAATTATTTACTTCTGTTTAGGGATTAAGCCGCAAAAACAAGTAATGTTATTGAAAAACATGTGATTGCTGAAAAATACATTTTTTGTGGTACAAACTTGAACATCAAACTTTCAGCGAAAGCCTATTCTCCCTCTTTCTCAATTGATTTTTTACGCCCTACAACCCCTTGTGCGGATGTACTCAGTATCCAGAAGAACTTGAAAGAAACGGACTTTTTATTATATCGGTCGAGATTCGGATAAGGATTCTAAGCGTGTCTGTCCGTTGGTCGTTTTGGTTTTTCGTGTTCAGCCTACAGGTTGCAATTTTTGAGATATTTTGGTAAAATTAGGTACAACGGCATGTTTTGGCGCACCGACGAACCCTATTGAAAATGGTTCAGATTCGTTCAGTTTTTCGACCACTACCCATACAACACCTTACTTTGAAAAGTCGTATTATGAATAACTGTTCAAAGCAAAGTGGTGTGGGATCGTTAATGGCGGGCCGTGCGCCATTAGAGCGTTTTCACTTGTTTTTCGGGGGAATTTTATTTCGAAGTGCTTGATTTTGATTGAAATCGAGAGCTATTAAAAAAACTTTAAAATTAAAAAAACAAAAATTTTGATACTCAAGTGTCAGAACTCAAGGTATCACGTATACCGACCCTCCCCCGTTCATTTTTAACACCAATAACAATTTTATCCTATCTTAGCACGTTACGGTAGGAGCAAGTTGTTATTGCTTGCTGAGTGCCAAAGAGTTTTAGAAGTTTCAGCTAAATTATTACAACAGCTTTCAAAGTGATCGCTTGCTTTGTAGTGAGACATAATTTTTAAAATGAGAAATCAAGCTGAGCATATAAGACATATTTTAATTTTTTATTTCAAAAAACGTAAAAGAGCTGCATGACGCACGTCGAGAAATCTGGGCTTTATATGCAAATAATGTTGTCGCCGAACGCACTTGCCAAAATTGGTTTGCGAAATTTCGTTCTGGAGATTTTTCAGTGAAGCTTTACCTCATTCTGGTAGGACAAAAATAAGGTTATGATTGAAGCCGATCGACACGTAACGAATCCTGTATTTGCACAATAATTTAATTCATCCAAAACAAGATTATTCTTTATGTAAAAAAAAATTATTTCATTTCACTGTGAAAACCGTAAGAAATTTCCGCACTACTTGGTCGTCTTTTTCCATTTTTGGAACTCCCATTACAACTTAAGGGTATTTAGTAAAAAAAAAAAAAATGAAAAACTAAAACAACCAAACTTTGGTATATCATAAAAATATGTACCCGTGCTAGCTAAAGTTCTAATTAACGACAATGCAACTTCATGTGAAGAACGTACAGAACAGTTGCTGATACCTTATGTTATTTAACAAAAACCTGTAAATCTCCACTTAGAATGATACAGATGCTTTCAGTGGGCGTGTTCTTTGACCACAGTACAAAAGTGCGTGCAAAAACTTGCAACGCTTCTTCCTTTTTGAAGAGTTGCGAAGGTGATGATAAAACGAGCGATGGGTATGAAAAAAGCTTTATATTATATTATAAAAACAAAAAAAATTGCCTTTGTTTAATACGTGTGGTAGGTAGATGAAAACTTAAGCAATTTAAGATTTTCTGTGAGACGAAAATAACTTAAGTACACGCATTATCACGTCAAACGCTTTTATCGCCTACATGAGCGTTTAAAAGGCTGTAAAAAAGCAAACATCGTTCAGAACTTTTATTCCACCATCAAACTTTCTGAAACTGTCAGCTCTAACGTGCTCAGCTATAATTTCTATTGAAGCTTGTTCGATTTAACTTAATGCGCGTTTCTTAAAACAAATAAATACAACGTGAATTTCTATTTAAAGCAAGAGTATAAAGAAAACCTCCATCATAATATACTCGTAAAATATAAACTGAGTTTAGAGAATTTTATTACCAGTGATGCTTAAATCTCATATTTTTATATCCATCACTGAAGGATGAGATCGAAACGTTTGCAACGGCCAGCAGTAAGTAAGCATGAGAGACCCCACAATGTATAATATTCTTGATCAGCATCAAATTCTAAATCGATTTAAGCATGTGCGTCTATCCCTTTATTCGTCTGTCCCCCTATCCGTAGGTCTGATGTCTGTCCATGTAGATTTGTGTTCAAGCTACAGGTCGCAATTTTTGACACATTGTGATGAAATTTGTTCCTGTGTCTTGTTTTGACCTAGAGGTGGACGCTATTGAAAACACTTCCGATCGGTCGACTTTGTCGATCACTCCACATATAATGCCTTATTCTGAAAACTCGTTATATGGAAGAAAATTGTAATTTTTAAAATTTCTCGACAAAAGTGGCTAAGTTGTGGTATTTGGGCGCTTCATTATGGTATGAAAATATAACGGAACTGAACTTCGTACGGAAAAAAGGTGTAATTTTCAACGCCTCACGATGAAAACTTCACATAAAAAAATTTACTGTGCCAAATTTGGACCATCTCGGCCTATTTGTTGGATCCTACCCGAAACTTGATCATTTGTAGAGCAGAAAAGTCTAAATTTTAATATGTGGTAATAGAGATTGATTGACCCGTAATATTATAGCAACTTCATCCAACAATGAATTCTACAAAATTTTGACCATTTACAACTACTTTTGCATCCTGCTCTATGTAAGCATTAAATCTGCATTATATTAGGCTGCGTTTTGGGCCCTCTTCCCCATAAATACGCACATGAAAAATATGCTTTTATATAGAAACAAGATATAATTTTGTGTTCTATAATAATAATAAGAATTGCGTTAGACAATGTGAGGTAGGGTATTTAATGGTCGGCTTTGCCGGACTATAATGTTATTTGTTTGTTTATTAAAGTAATTATTTTAAATGTGTGCAAATATTTCGTTGCAAGCAGCCTTGGCACTTACATTTTTTTTTTTTTTTTTTAATGAAAAAAACTCTTTTTACGGTCAGTGTAGGTCTTTGAAAGGGCTTGATTTTCAAAAGAGGGTGTTGGGGACTGTTAGGATACTCGTGTAGGCAAGATAAAATAATTCTTTAGATATTCAATTGAATGGTCTCCCATAAAACTCCATCGAGGCACAGGATCAACGCGTGCACATGTCTGCGAATCTACGCGCGCTAATTTATCCATGTATGCGTGCGTCTCTATATCATATCGGTTCTTTTCAACTCACTTATAAAATATGCTACGAGGAGACTAAACGATTGATTAGGTCCACGCCTTTCACGCTTGATGCATCTTTCATAAACTTTCATCCTATCATCCTTCCACTCTCCCAATTTTTTCATTCTTGAGCCTTCTTGCCTAACGACGGTATAGTTGTGTTTTACATGCAAAAAGACATAGTTACTTAATAAAGTCGCATTCTTCACTAATGAATGAGACAAAGTTTAAACCGTAATGCATGCATGAATGAATCTTAAGCATAGTTTCAAAATCGATCATATAGTGGCATAGAAATTTAAAAACAAAGCAAAAATCTGCTTGATAAAGTTTCATTGTCTGTGCAAAACTTCTGTTCTCTCATTTGGATAGCAGTTGATTAAGGATTTCCAGATTTACGGCTACGTGATGATATTAATGATGAAATCTTCAGTTTTTCTTTCTCGACATAATTTGTAACGAAGATATTGTTGCATATGTACGTGTTTTTTGTTTTTCCAATTTTTTATGTAACTACGCAACAAACAAGAATGTCGTAGCACAAAAAAACGTAGTATTCTTATAGGTGCTATATGATGATAATGATGATGAAGTCTGCAATATTTCTGCTCTTTTTTCGGTTTGGGTCGTTATCTGCGTCACAACAATTTGTTCTTAGTGCCAGATAACAGTATTTTCATGTGGTTAGGTGATGAAAAAGTTTGTTCTTGTAGTAAATGAGCATAACATAACATACACACCTGATATACATCACGTACCTAATGGTAAAGCAAGAAATGCAAAGAAAAAAGTCCGGTTTCTTTCGTATGCTTTTAAAGTCGATTAGTTGTGTTTGTTGGTTTTTACAAAATTTTCTCTGTGTGTGTTGTAAGCCTTTAAAGTTATACGATTATATGCATGAGCTGCACGCAAATTATGGTACAAATCCTAAGACATTTTACAGATTCGTTGAATCGAAGCGTAAAACGCAAGTGATTCCAAAACATATGCGTTATGGTAAGAAAGAATCATCTGAACCTGTGCAAATAGCCGATATGTTTGCCACTTTTCTCCAAGAAACGTATTTAGATAAGGTATACGACGAACCTCTTTATCCATTTGAAATAAAATCATTTGACATCGTTCACCGTAGATCGTTCTTATCGCAGAAGAAGTCTTCGTTCCTGCTTGCATTCTTATTAAGGCCGCTAATGTTCCCTGTAAGCCACTAGCAAATATCTCCAACGTATCACTTTCCACTGGTAAATTCCCCCCGTTATGAAAAATTTGTAGTTTCGGACCGCTTCATAAAAATGGTAACAGACAATGCATGAATAATTACCGGGGCGTCGCTAAACGTAGTGTTATATCAAAATTATTTGAATCGATTATAACTAATCGTTTGATCCGTTCTGTTGGTTTGGTGGCTTCCTCATACCAACACGGATTTTGCTGCGGAAACCATCACAAATTTACTAAAACTTTCTTATTATTGAATCTTATTTTTAAAGCTTCTTGTCTTCTGTAATCAAACTGACGTTATTTTCACAAGGCACTTGATAGAGTTAGTCACGACCTTCTTATTGTGAAGCTATCAAAAATGGAATTTCCTAACTGTTAAGTAAAATGCTTTGCGTCGTACTTCTCGACTCGCACACAAGGAGTAGTGTATAAATTCGTCCATTCCGAAATGATATCTGTTGCTTTTCGGGCTGCCACAATGGAGCCATTTAGGGCTTTGCTTGCTTTTTGTTTTATTTATCAACGATCTCCCTGGTGTCATTCAGCACAGTAATGTTTTAATGCTGGCACAAACGACGTTAAGCGATTCTACTCTATTCAAAGTGCAATGGATGTAGAAATCCTTACTCGTGATTTGCTATCATTGGTATACTGGAGTAGAATTAACCTAATCTTTTTGAAGTACAAAAAGATGTCATTCTCTAGATCATTCCTCATTTATTACACCACCAATGTGGTTACAATAATGGGAATGTGTGTGTGTATACATTCATCTTGGTACTTCACTCGAACAAAAAACGAACTTTAATTCAATCAATCGTAAATAAAGCAAAATGTTCGCTGGGCTTCATAATAAGATGATCGTAGAACTTTAACGATCCCTGCACAACAATGACTCTGTATGTGGCACTTGTAAGACATATTGTACAATATGCGTGAGTTATCTGGGCTCCAAGCTATTCTTGTCGAAACCAGTTCAAAAACAATTCGTCCTTTTTGCTTTGCGTGGACTGAGGTGAAATAGGTCTTTTCCTCTACCGCTTAAAATTAATTGGATTACAATACATTTCCTTCATTCGATTGTCAGCTTTGAGAAGCACGGACTCTTCCAATTAATCATACATTAACGACAAAACGAGTTTCGGCAGATTATTTAAAATTCTTCACAAACTGCTAAGAACAATCCCGAGGGACCCACTAGCAGTTAATGAAACGAAATGTCTCGTTATTTCATATCACAAAAAAATTTGGCTACGAGCGGTTTCACTGATGCGCCATGCGAGGAATATGCTTTCCGCGCTTCCGTTTGTTTGCCCATCAATAAACTACGTCAAAATCTTTCCTTCCAAAATTTATTATTCTTTTCAATCAAAAGAAAACTCTTTATAATTCTAAGGCAGTAGGTACCGTTAATTTGTTTATTGTATTGGTACGAACAAGCTAATGCAAAAAGTGGCCCCATCTCCCAAGGGAATAAGTGGAATAAGTATTAGAAAAACCAAGAAAAACCATTTTGCTTATCTCAAACTGCTGCTCGTCCTTATCGTTTGGCAAAATTCGTTGTATGTCCGTGTAAGAGCGTGAGTGAACATGATAACAGAGGTGATTGAGAAATAATATACAGGCAAGTACGATAAGAGAAAGAGGAATCACTGAACATATTTAACTGATGTTTACCCAGAAAACAATGTTTCTGCGGGTGTGTGTAAGTAGTTAAGTAACGTCGAATATATTTGGCCAATGATTCTTTATTTTTTTAGTTTGCTCCTGCTCGACGACTGCAAGATTGAAAACGATCCATCAAACGATCCATCAAAGTTCTTTAAGTCTTTGAAATATGGTGCGACGAGTACCCACCCATCGTGTTCAATAACATCTTTTAACTTCTTTTTATAAGTTCTATGTCTCTTCTCTTCTAAGATAATTTCTATATCTCTTATTTTTCGTGGCCAAAAATGTCATCAATGTTGGAAACCCATCCTTTGCTAATAACAAAACTGTACAAGGATATTCACTTGATGCTCTACGCCACTTACGGTACACGAGGTTATTGAGTTTTTGCGAAGGTATGCAAGAGCCAGGAAGCCCAACATTTTATCATATGGAACTATTGGCTTTCTGAATGGGACTAAGCTTGTCCATCTGTTCGTTTTCTTTTCTACAGATCTTGACTTTCGGGATATTTTGATGAAATTTAATATAACGACATGTCTTGGCCCAAAGACGAACACTATCGAAAATGGCTCAGATCGGATCACTGTGTTTTAAGAATAACATCCCGCTTTGCGACGATCACTTGCGCTCGATTGTGTCAAGTTATAGTGCTTGAACTTTGATTGCGAAGTGCAGACTCAATTGGTTATGAGGACACCATTGATGAATGTTTATTTTTTACTGTCGACTTTATCCTTTTTATTTAATAGTTTGTCTTAATATTATTACTACCCGGATATGTGGTTTTAACCGGTTATTTACCGTTTGTCCTTTTTTTTTTTGATGAAGCCGTTTCTTTTTTGTATGCGCTAATAAAGCCTGGGAATATCTTCACTTTGTTAGAAAGATTGTACCACCCAAAAGGAAGCCTCAGAAATCCTCTAAAACATATATATATTCTTGATCAACATTAAATTCTGAATCTGTTCATTCTGTGGTTGACATACTGCTGGCAAAACTTAACATGTCGATTCCAGACTTGAGAAGACCATTTCAAAGTCAAAAGTCCAATGTCCAAAGACACGCCTACTGTAAAACAAAAAAAAGACAAGATGATAAAAATTTCTTCCTATATTCTATGCGTTAGCTAAATTCACTCATTCAAATATTGTACAACATCGAAATTCCTTTTTTCTCCTTTTTTTTTTTTTTTTAAGGCAAAGGAAGTGTATATAAAAGTTTCAAACATAGGCAAATATAATTTGCTTACATGTTTGCTTTAGCTTTTCTTGGTACAATATTTGCTCAACTGCTCTCTTTTTTCATTCAAAGACAACTATTAGTTCTTGAAACGGTAATGGAAAAAGAGATTGTTGCTTTTGTAGGTTTTCTTTTCCTTTTTAACCAAGCAAAAAGTTTCCAAAAAAAAAAAAAACCAGACTAACTTCGTCTGTGGCCGAATTTTTTATACCCACCGCCACTCTTCTCTTAAAAGAATAAAAAATAAATAAAAATCGGTACTTCGATTTTCTATAACATTAATAGGCATGGCTAGTTTTATCCCAAGTACGGTGCATGTACAGTTTTCCCACAAGGACCGAAGGACTTTCCATACAATGTTACACGAAAATTTTTATTCATCCTTTATTTTATAATGTATTATGATTTCGTATGCATAACAAACAAAAGACTCAGTTTTTTTGCTTTTAAAAACGAAGGTTGTCTCACTTTACGTTGTATTGTCGACTAGTCCTGTGACCGATTTATTCTCTTTTCAGTACCAATCTACTCAAATTTCAATGTTTATGTGAAAGACGCTATTTTCGTTTTTGCGAAAACGTTCAGCGCAGACCTTACACGGATAGACGTAGGGACATGCTTAAACATTTATAGAATTCGATTCTGATCGAGAATATTTGTGTAGACTCTACAAAGTCTCTGAAGTTTACTTCTGTCGATTGCAAGCGTTTTGACAAAGTGAATATAACCGCTTTCTTCGGTATCGGATATAAAAAAAACATTCCATGCCTGAAATGTGCTTTCCGGAGGCAATCATGTTAACGCGGACAGAATTTTTTTCTTTTTACTTCACTAAAGTCAATTTGATACGAAGGTAAGGTACGCGAAATAATTCTTTAGGAAATTTAAAACAAATTCTCTATGTGGCTGATAATAAGCTTGAATAAGTTTGAGTATTTTCCAGTTTCTGCTTTCTTCACTTGATTGAAGAGTTCATGTTAAGGCTTTTCATTTGTATTGACAAATCCAAATTATAATATCCAGATGCAATAAAACCACCCTCTCTGACATATCCAATTGGCTGTTTGCCGTCATGCACTCGTTTAAGTATAAGAGATAGCTTCGTATGCTGGCTATAACTGAAGATGTTTCCTTTTTTTTCATTAGTAGTATGCGCCTCGTCATAGGCTGGGAATGTAAGAGTTTTCTTTTTCTTTTGCAGCACCCAACAATATTGAGTCGTGCAAAACAAAGCTGGAAGCTCACTCTAAGTTGGGCAACGTGTGAATTCACAGTTGCCGAACAAGTTTACTAGATATACCGCAAAGTTTCTTTATTCAGTGCATTTAATAACATTGTTTGCTTCGATTCATTTTGATCATCTTTTCACTTGTAAAAGGCATTTATTGAGAAAAATTGATTCAATATACGTTAATCAAAATATTCTCCATCAACTTGTTCCCATTTGCCAACATAGCGATACCGTTTAGAAGGAACTTATGTTGGTTTGGTAGTGATCCAATCATCGACCCATTTTCGCACTTCTTAATCTTTGTGCAGCCGCACACCAGGTAAGCTTGCAACATCGACCTGAACATGTGGTAATGAGAAAGCGCCATTTGTAGTGAACAGACAAAACTTGCCATTCGAAACATAACAGTGTATCCTCGAAAAGTCGTGGAATAAGTATCCAAAAAATAGCATTTTCAGTTTTGAAACTAAAACCGACAATAGGGAGGCGATGGAGCAATATCACTATAAGCTTCTGAAAGTGTTTAGAGGCCTTCGGCAGCAGATTTCTTGAAATTAAACAACAAACGTAACAAAGCTCGAAAATGCAATTTTGACTGCTCCAGGATTATCATCTGTACATGCTGAGTAACGCAATAATACTAAATGGAAAACTGTTACTTTATGTAGAGGAAGATCAAAATCATCGAACTACTACGCCTTACTTTACCATTTTCGTCAATCAATGTCGCTGACGAAAATAAATGCAAGCACCTATTAATATAATAATAATCCCCACGATCGCTCATCGGTCACAACCGATGGACATACTTTTCTTGTCAACACATCTTACGTGAAATAAATAACTGGAATCATGACCTGACCACAGAAGCGGTCAGGTTCTGAATGAAATTAATTTAATCGAACATAAACTGTGCTCTTGTTTTGATCTAAACGCAAAAACTTGCATAGCCATGCGAGATACAGAAATTGTTGCATTTAGATCATGCAGGTCTATTCATGTGAACATGTTTTCTTAGTTTAGCAGATACATAACTGAAATCGGAGCAAAATTTCGTGTTAACATGTCCATCAAAAGCAACCTGAATCAGGCGAATAGGACAGTTATGAATGGACATTTCTGGCGAATTGTTTTGAATTTCTGATCAAATAGTTTTTGAGAAGTTGAATTATCGTCAGATGCGTTTAAGGCTCCAATGACCTTCCAAAACCGATTGTGCCGACACAACCAATGTCTGCGTGATATCAACAAAATCTCTATTTGCCCATCGTAAAACAACAAAGGGTGGCCAGAAGAGTTTCCCTTCAACACTTTCATGTTTCAATTTGAAAACATATGCAAAAAATTAACCAACGCCATGCCAATTAGCAAAGAAATGACGTGTGGATTAAAATATTTATGAGAAAACCTGATGACAACTATTTAGTAATTCCTTGAATTATTCATAGAGGTATATACAAATGTGATTCACGCTGCTGATGATAAAAATATACTCATTAACATTCTTAGTGGGACTGAATACATTTTAACGTCTGGCCATTGGTGTGTACCGAAAACGGTACATATGTCATGGAAATGACATCCGCTTCCAAGGAGCTTAACAGGGAAGATGTTAAAATATTCCACTATGTAATAAGATGAATTGCTTTCATCCGACACTATTTAATTGAAAACTTGCCAAAATGATGGTTCCAACGATTGGTGAAACTATTATCCATCAGTAGCGACTTGTTTTTTCACTTTTTCTCGCATCATCTTTTAGATTCACTCACGAGAAGACCATTTCTATGCCTTGGATTGTCAATTGTGTGACTTACGCGCGGTTATTACAGAGGATGTGGTAGCATACCTCGGTTCAGCGTTTCTAGGGTTCAATAACGGAAATTTGCCTTATACAACCGAGCGTCGTTATAGTGTTCCCATCTGGCTTTACTAACATCACCTAAATCAAGATTTTCCTTTGAATCGGACAGGAACGTAAGGTTTATTCCAAACGCGGTTTTTATCACTCATAAAAAAAAATATTATTTATATAAAATTCAAATAACTTAGTTTTTAAATACAAAAAGGATTCAGAAAAGCAGAAGGAAATTTATTAAGGGCGCTTGTTAGTTGAGAGCTTCATGTTATTTAATTTGTTCTTCATCCACTCAACGTTAATAACGTTTTTATATATTTTGCTTTTTTGCTTTTCTGATTTATGCAAACAACAGAATATACAAGAATGCAAAGAGGATAACTCGATGTGAAACTTAAAACGCATCAAAATATACAAAGAATGTAAGTGCTGTAATAAAACTCCAATGACAACTGCGGTTGAAATTAACGACCACATACATTGTGCGATAAATAGCCCAACGTATGCAATAAAAATATTTGTTATTCCGTCATGCGATAGTAAAATATTAGTTATATCAACCATTACCTGCTAGGCGGACTGAGCTCTCATTTATTTGTGCATGTTTCGTGAGAAATTCGTTATATTCTCACCCACTCAAAGAACCGCTACAACATACATCTTTATAACAAGTTAAGGAAAATTTCATGGTGTTTCTTAGCCGATATTTCTCATACTTTGAATGGACCTTATGAAACCGCCCATTTTGGTCGGTACTCTTTTGTCCTTTGTAGAACAATTATTCCATCACTGCAGGATTTCCGCACGGAGAAACTAAATGGTATGGTTTTCACAGGCTTTCTCCAAAGTCAGGTTTAAACCTTTCAGAGAATTGTGTAGAGAGCGACACAAACGGTAGTTGGATGTGGCAAAATACACTTCTCAGCTAAGCCATTTTAGTCTTAAAGATACATTTTCATTGTCATTTTAGAAGGCGACGGCTTCTCTTTTCCTCACTTGTCAACGATTAACTGGAATTGGATGCTCTAGTTAGCGGTAGAATGTAGAGCAAAGAATCAATGGCCAGGCCACGTTGTAAGAGCTGATAAAGCACGATTCCCTTTCAATTTCGCAAAATAAAAATCATTCCTGCAGAAGACGTTAACCCAAGCTACTATTGGTTCAGTTCCATGGAACTTAGCATTACTACCGTGTACAATCCACTTTTCTTCGTCTATTATCTAAATCTTTGACAGTGACTTCGCCGTTAATTCGTGTTGTAAACTCATATTGTAGCAAATATCGACTGTCTCTTTGCATCCAGCCTTCTCCAACCCGTTTAAAGCTGCTTTTTACTATAATATTGAGCTCGCGGCGATGTGACGAAATAAAATCTGCAGGTTCTTGTCAATTTTCGGAGGAATTTTATCAATTTGATCAACGATTGATCGATCACAGTATGGTGCCTACTTACGCTCGTAAAATCTAGATCCATAAATAGCAACATATTTACGAGCCACTAATTTTATTAACACAACTTCACAATACACGCAACAAATTTCTCACAAATCTAGTAGGTGTACCGTTTTAGTCGACTTCTCACTTCTTCTCACAAACCTAGTAGGTGTACCGTTTTAGTCGACGGGATATTGTAAAATTTATTACGCAGTTTTTTTTAGAATTTTCGCTCACTTGCAAAGCGAAAACACTTTCGAGTGAATTAACAAGTACATGAAAGTACTTCAAAAACTGTACAAGCGTGCTCGCTGCATTCGAGAGTTGTTTGCTTTTCCAATTAAAAATTGCTCTAATATGCGATTCATTGTCTGCCTGAGCAGTGCTCGGAATCTTCCAACTATAATGAAAAATTCTTTCTCTGTTGGATAGCGTCAAGAAAAACTTTTTCGCACTCCTAACAATAGCAAGTTAATAACGTTAATGTTTTTGTTGCAGAAAGGCTTAACAACGATCACACTAACGCAGTTGACAAATTAATGTCTTTTAGAAACTAGGTTCGTGAGGTAACTCATTTATCAAAGTTTGCAAACATAATCTCTGCCTAATAACATGAACATTAGCAGGTGTAAGCACAAAACAGGATGATGTAGAGAACCTTACTAACAGACAGTGTGCACCATTGTTTTATTAAAGCATCATTTTTTTGCTCTTACTTGCTTTTAATATAATCAAACGAACTACGCAAAGGATAGCACAGAATGCTTTTATTAGTTTAAAACTTAACACCTCGTACGTACACAAGTAAGTGGGTATATGTACATTGTGTTTGTGCCCCTTGAAAAGTTCATCAACGACATTCAACCGTGCTGTTTCACCCTTGACAGAATGGCGTTTGTAGTTCTCATAGCCGCTATGGACAAACTATAAATATGCTAACGACGTTATATGCTTTGTGACATAAGCTTAGTAATACGTGGCTGTCCATATACCTAGTTTTTGATGTTCTCTTTGCTTTAAATTTATAAATTCTTCTTATTATTGATGGTTTCGCGTTGACATGTTATATTCGATCGATTCATTCGGTATTTCACAAAATTACTCTGTCGTAAAAAAGCTTGAACAAGCATGTTCATCAAACAATGTGAAGAGTAGCGCCTGGTGTACCCTGTTTGAACACGAATTTTAATAATTCGTATTAAGCATCAATTTGTCATATTCAACGATTCATAAAAAAGGATTCATATAAAGTGAAAACCCTATAGTAAGACTCGACCCACCATTGAATACTCTATACCATTTTGTTTAATACAGTCATTCATAAATGGACTTTCAAAGTAAGGCTGTATATGGTCGACTAGAACTATTTTTTAGTAGCGTTGCTCCGTCGGCCAAAACACGTCGGGGTAATATATTTCATCAAAACATCTCAAAAATGGAGACCTGTAATTTGAACACAAGAAGTCATCACAGGCAGACGGCTAGACGGACAGACAAGCTTAGATCGAGCCAAAACTAATTCTTAATCTATGCGTATAATAAAAGGAGCGCCTGTCTCAAATTCTCTTGGGTGTTGCATATATACGCACAAACTTTACATACTCTTGTATCACAAATGATGTAGGGTGCAAAAATAATTTTTTTACATGTTGAATACGACATTTACTGTTGACTTGACTTAGTCGGACTAAAGTCGACTTTTGTCTCTAAAACTATTTTCAATTTTTTGCTTGTTAACAGTCAAGAAAGAAAAACAAAGAAAACCCGCTTACGTTCTCGTTTTTAAAATAAAAATTTATTCAAAAAATAATAATTAAATTCATTTTAAAAATTAAATGCTAAAAATAATTAAGATAATTTTTCATATATCTTTCGGGAGCATGGCTTAAGTGATCTCAATTCGTTGAAATGCGTTTTCCAAAGAGTCGGAACAATATTGTGAGTCTGCATCCAACATAGCGTCACAGTTGCTGTGCATACTGGACGGTTCATCGTTCAAATCAGATAAAACCGAATTATTGCCGTTAAATCGAAATGACAGTTCGTCTCTTTCTGCATTGCCATGTTCTTCCAAATTGAACTTCGTTGAGGGCCAAGCAAACTGGTCACGTCCTTCCAACCCATTGCTGTAACCCGTTTGCAAACCTATCAATTGACTCCAATTGCTTTCTAAGGACAAAGGTTGCGTGTCTAGTACGAATTCGGGTATTTTCGAAAAGTCCACGTGATCTACACCAAAACGTAAAAGTCCAGTCTCCAAAACTGAAGCGCTAACGAAACCAAAGATTCGCTTTATTTTTATGTCATTCAAAGGTTTGCCGCTAAACGGTATTGCTATGTTATCGGTAGCGAACCAATAGTGCGATGATAGCTTCGGCAAGGACAAGCGGCTTTCATTTTGGATTGTTTCATGTGCCGAAAATTTGTAGTTATCAATTCCAAAGTGTACTATTTGATTTTTGCCGCTTTCCTGGCAAAGCATATCATAATGACAACGCAGCTTTTCCGATTCAACATAATATATACCCAGAGTTAACAAAAAATCTCCTGATTTTATCCAAAATGTTGAGGTCTTCTTGGCATTTTCGTCGGAGAATTGTTGTTCCGATATTGAAGAATTTCTAGGTAAAGTGGACCAAACATCACAGTGTTTTGAAGGTTGGTTGCCTTGAATTGCTTGCACTCCTGACGACTCCTGAAGCCAGGGTTCGCTTTCATGAAGACTAGTCTGGATGTTTTTAAGAGGAAAGCGTACAGAACTGATAAAATTTTGTTGTTTGTCTTGACATTTTCGACTTATTTTTGAAGTTGAGAGATTAGAACGATATTCGGCCAGTTTGTCCGGTGAACTTGTTTGATTAATTGAATGTCTCGACAAGTCATGTTGAATTGGAGAACTGTTAAAGGTAATTTCTGAGCAAACAATTGGTGGCCTGGAACTGTTGGCTTTAGTACCTTTAACCGCTTGACTCCCGATAAGAGAACAGTCTGTCAATTTTTCTTTGATAAACCCGGAAATTTTAGAAACGTTTTCGACAAACAAGTGTTCAAGTCGCGAATATCTCGTCGCCGGCGTAATGACATTTTCGGTATCTGTCATCTCGCCTTCTGAATTAGGTGTGGATGTCAAGTTGCGACTTGTTACAGCATGGGCCGATTCGAGTTTATGCAGTGAATCAGCTTCGCAAATAAAATGTTTTTGTCCTCCAATGGACTTGCTGACAAATACTACGTCGTTGCTATCATTTTTATTCTCGGCGAAAAGTTTTCTTTTTGCATCTTTACTTTCCGCAAACAATTTCTCAGATTCGTTTGAAGTGGAAGATTCAAAATCACTGTCAGAGTCTGAGCAACAATCAGAACTTTCCTTTGTACGCGTGCGCGCGTGATACGATTCCTTCTTGCCCGATAGCGTTGTTTCTGGCGACGTTAATTCGAAATCATCTTTCGTCAGGTAAAGAGAGCCAGCATTATGGTGTTCGTTCTGTGAATCATCGCTGGTGTTCTGTAAAAAAATTGAACGAGAAATTTATAATCGCATCCTTCGCTTTTGCAAAAAAATCTCTAACACTTACCTTGGCTAAGTCCGATTCAATTTCTATTCTTTTAGCTTTACTAATAAAGGTAATGTCCTTTAAGTCTTTTTTTCTCTCGTCAACGCAAACGATTGGTTTTTCTTTCGAACAATCATTTTTAAGTTTTTCTACAGCTCCCTCTACGTATTTATCAAAGGCGTATTTTTGCGAGACCATAAAAGATTCCGAAGCATTGTTGTCACTTGGTGAAAATTCACTTGCATCTTCCAAAAAATTCGTATTAAAAAAGCTCCTATCTTGGTCTTTCAGCCAATTATGGAATAGTTCTTTCCATGCCTGATTTCGAAGCAGTATCCCATTGCCTTGGGGCATATGAGAGGTATTATCTTCATTGGGTAAAGTATTACACATATCCGCACTGCATTGTTTACGGGAATGTGTGTCATCTTTCATGTTGTCCACATTAACGTCGGCTACGCTTGTAGATGGGGACTTGCAGTCATAATTTTGTTCAGCATCTTTTGGAAATTTCTTAATATTGACAGTTATCCTTAAATTTTTAGCAGTTGTGAGCGATTCAATGACTTCACCAACTTCCACAGACCCTTTACGCCATGAGCGCGCGTCGATTTCGTCCAGTTTTTCTATTAACTGTGTTTGGTTTTTGGTTGAAAAGTCGTATTCAGTTAGGCGACATCGTTTTTCATATTCTTCTACTAAACGTTTAACTGATTCTTGCGATACTTTTTCTTGATGACAATTTTCTACATTTTTATATGCATAGTTTGCATTCACCTTTAACATGTCCTCGATGAATTTTGTATACAAAAGAATTTTATTTTTCACCGAAAGTTGGCTAAAGTCTTGCTCGCTTAAAGAATGCTGAAGCTGAGATTTTTCATTGCTATTATTTAAGGATTTTGCATATTTTACCACTGGTTGTTTTCGAGCACATTTGCTTATTATTCGCTTATCATTATGGAGAACATTATAATCGATTTTACGAATGGGTTTAAATAATAAGGGTTTCGGTTGCGGTTCTCTTTCCGATGAATGTCCGTTAATCAATGTTCCAAACTTTGTTATTTCTCCTTTCTTACCACGAGCAATTTTGGAGATTTTCGCATCAAATAGAGAAATGATTTCTTCAATTTTGGATTTCTCCTCAATTTTTTCATAGTTCAATTCGGTTGCTTTAGGCAATTCTTTCGGTAATTTCATCTCGAAATTTCGCTTCAATTCCTCTACACGGGTGTAGTACACTGGTGTTAAAAAGCTTTTTACCATTTTTGAAAATATATCACTGAGCACTTGCAAAATTTAAGTTAACGCACAAGGTTTTGTTTTAAAACTGTTCCCTTTTCAGTTATTTGAAAGCCTTTTATACACACCAACAGGTAACTTTCATTTGTGTGGAATTCTTGTGGAAATTCAAACTCTTTTCTTTACCTACTATTTAGCGAGACCCATTGTTAATTTTTTGGTTTGCCTATGATTTGTCAAGAACCTGCTGTTCTTTCATTAGGATTATAGTTTAAATGTACAAAATTCCAGTAATTTCCAAAGTTTGCTTAAAATTCATTTAGCGTTACATACAAAATGTATATAGGGAGAGGGTAAGTAGACGAGTTTTTATAACTATGTATGAATGTAAGTTTTTTCATAATTTTATATACATGTGTCTGTTATTTTACCAGAAATAATTTCAGGTATTATTTTAGATCTATTTTGGATTATTTACAGATTTTATTGAAATTAAAATTAAAAGAATTTATTCGCTATACGTACATTTGGAAATTCATTCCCATAACTTCAAATGAATGTGATTGTGGATAAAATATGGTTTTTCTCTATCGCATCCTTGTTCGTATCAATAGAAATTAATCTGCGTGAATTTTCAATTATGTGCTGGATTATGAAGAAAAAAATTTCTTTTTACCACATAACGATTCTGTTTTTGTAGAAACGGTTACATAAGGGTGTCTGCAGAATGTCGAAATATTAAAGACTTTTGTCGAAAATTGTGAATATTGCCAAATTTTTGTTTAAATTTTGACTTACTTTGAAAAGTCGTTATATGGGGAATGGTCGAAAAAGTTAAGCGATCCGAACCGTTTTCAATAGAGTTCGTTCTTTGTTCAAAACAGGTCAAAGTACAAAATTTCACCAAAATGTCTCGACAATTGCGATCTGTAGGCTGCAGAAAAATAACATTCCAGACGGACATACAAGCCTGGATTGATTCAAAATGATTTTCTGGGTGTTACATAAGTCTGCGCAAACTTAATATACCCCGCACAAGTAGTCTAGGATATAAATGTAAAACCATTTTGTTTACTAGTAAAGGTTTTTATTTTGATGATGGTGATGATTTCACATTACTTGACACGGCATTACTTAATTGGAGAGCTAAAACACATTTTGATAAATCTTCAAAGTTATTTATACATTTGTGATTCTTGCGCTTATTATTGAATTCGTCAGCATCAAACGGTCTGGTGATTGCCGTAGCTAAAATCAATTAAATTTACATGTATAAACATAACGTATGTAACGATTTTCTTTATTATAGAGAGAAAAAAACTTACTCCTGCGCAAAGTGAAACCTTCTCCACGGTATTGTTTAATTTCCTCATCTTTTTTCTGTATTATTGACTTAAGTTCCTGCACTTGTTGTTTATAATCGTCAATAGCTAGAAGCATTGGTACAAAAAAATTCCGCTGAAACTTTAAAAGAAATTTGCAAAATTTGAAAATGGAATAAAGAGATTATTTCCTTATTTTGTAGAACTTCCTTACTTCTTCTGTGCACGCTTGGGTTAAAAACCATTCGAATTTAAATGGCAATTCTTCTATACGATATTTTAATTTCAATAAACGTTTATTTATTACTCCATCACTTATGTTTGTTTGCGCCAATTCTTCTATAGAAGCTTCTGCTAAATCGCTGTTTAATAAAGTATTTTTCACGAATTTATTATATTCCATACGTTTATTCAATAACTGTGATGTTAATAGTTGGAGATATGGAAACATATAAGAAATGAATATACCCCTTATCGTACGGCGATGAAAAGAAGGAAAGAAATTTTTAAATACCTCAACTTTTTGTTTGATTTCGTCATCCGTTAACGTTGCGAACCAGCACTTATTTAGAGAAAATAAAATGCATATCATTTTCTCGTCGTCGGTTAAAGCACAGTTTATGAAAAACTTTTCATCGGATATTTCCAATTTTTTCCACATATTTCTAATCAAAAATTTGTATAGGTTTCCTAAGAAGCCAAGCTTTTCGATGATTAACGTCAGTAACGCCAAGTCAGAATGTGTTAGAAAGTGTTAAACAACAAATTTAAAGCATTCGGTTGCAGAGCAAGAAAAATAAGAACAACTGTCAGATTTGAAAAAAAATAATGGAATGGAACGAATTGGATTGTCAAATATGAAAAGGATAAGAATACATATCAAAAAAGCTCAGAAAAACGAGAGCAAATGTCAATATTTTCTTTTCATAACGCGGCGAACCATCTGTTGTTCACTCGCTGAACACTTAAGAAGGGAAGACAAAGATTTTTTATTATTTTTCGAAATTACGTTTGCCTTTCCAGCCTGGTTTGTGGAAAAAAAGGAAACTTGAAATTCTTTAAAATGTTCATTATTTTATTCTACTGACGCGTGTGAAACCTTGAAACCATTAAGGCCTATTATAATAGATTACAAAAGGAAAGATAATTAAAATTAAAGAAAATTATATTTGGTCGTGAACGAATCTTTTATACTCATCATCGTTACCCTAAAAACGATAAAAACAGGTAAAAGATCTAGGGTTTCAGGCTCTAGAATAGGGAGTAGGCGAGGCTGGTTTTTTCTATCTTCAATATAGAAGAGTTTTTTCGCAGGGGCTGTGAACATTGTAGACGTGTCCTTTGAAAAGCTTAGGTCACTTTTCAACTTCAGGAAATTTACGTGGTACTGGAGATCGATTAGGTTCATTTTCAATACATTTCAACCTGTGTGCAAGAACTTCTGTTTCAGCCAAATTTGAAGTCGATAGCTTTATGTTTGCGGCCACAAGAATGTTCAGAACACACATCACACAACCGGACAGACAGACATGTGTAAATCTATCCAGAACTTGATGCTGACCGAGGGTGTTTATACTTCGTGGGTTCTCTGATGCTTCCTTCTGAGCATTACAAACGTTTTGACAACACGAATATGCCCATCGTCCTTCGGTGACGGGTCTAACAATTCAGTTATGAACCCTATGTAACAATTTTGCAAACCTTCTTGTAGTGTGTGCATATTATAAAATGCGTTCATAAAACAAAAAAAAATCAAAATAAACAAAACAAGTGGCAGGTTAACAAAATGACACATGTCACATATACCGATAACGTTGACTTGCGATAAGCTCCGTATGCTCCAATAATAAGGATTGCTTACGTTGAGAACCTATTTAAAATTAATTGTAAACTTAACTAATAAAAAGTGGAGATATTATGGAAAATCATATCAAGCGGCAACAAATCTCAAAAAGAAGTAATTCCCTTGATAGCTTCCCGCTGAGTACATCTTCGCAAAATCGTAAAGTTCTGTTTTGACATATGAATTGATTTTGTCATTTTATAGGGGTACCTTATACTGCGTAAAGACTGGTGTTCACGAAGTAATGGATTTAGCGGAAATAGTCAAGCAGATTGTTCAGACGATATAGGAATTAACTTCAGCTCTTACTGAATTAAAATTCTAAAATAGCATTTTCTTTACAGTGTCTTCTTTATAGTGCCTTCATATTTACGCTAATCATAGAAAAGTTTTTGTTATCATTCAACTGAAATATACTGCGTCAATAAAACCTATAATCGAGTTGATTATAAAATTGAATGAAATGTAATTAAATTTTGTCAAGTAAAGTAAATGAAAAAATGTTGTTAAATTCATTTGTTTGATTCATATTAATTTCAATCGAAAGATAAAACAATATCTATAATTACGCTCAACATTTTTTATATTGCGAATCTACTTAAAAGCTGCAATCAAATGATTTTGAAATTGCGCTTCTTTTCAAAATTATAAATGTATGACATCACTTAATATCTCTCCGGTCTGACACATATATGGCAACACAGTTGATAGACTCATGATATCTGGATAATGCTAATCTTCTAACGACACGTGTCATTGTTGTGGGTGCCCATGCGACTTTGCCTAAAATTAGCAAACCACCTACACATTTTTTTATTAGCAAGAACGACTCCACGGCAATACTGATTGTGAACGGGACATTTTCCCATCAGAAAGCAGCGCAACAACTGTAACTTTTTTTCACTATGTTAAAAACCGCAACAGTAGCTTCATTAAAACAGCTTTAACTTGTAAAATAATTGTCTGTCAGAAATAGTAAAGGCTGGCACTGCCTAGGAATCATATGGGTCTGTCGCCATTGTGGGTTATTGAGTGGTATGCTGCACGTGCTTATAATAGTTTGTATTGAACAATAATACGGTAATAAATTCTATGTAAATTTATCAATTTTTTATTATGAGAATTGGTTTTATGCTAAAAATAAGAGGAAACTCATTTGGTTTTCCTTGAAATTCATTTAAAGCTGTGTTTTTGATGAATTTGTATAGACGTATAAGCAGGCAGTGTTTCTTGAAAGGTACACACTCTTCGCATGTAACTTTTGTCGAAGTTGTCCTCCTCCTCCTCCAGGACTCCTTATTTTCTATAAGTTGATGACGGTATGGGGTTTAACATTCTTGTTTAAAAATTCAAAAGCGGCCATATTAAAAAAAACCTAGTGCATTGTGCAGCACTTTCGGAAAAGTCGTGCGGCGAAAAGTTTCGTGCCCAAAACGTTAAATAAAATCGTATGAGTAGACTTAATTATGGTAATATGGTCATCTAAGCCGAGCTATTAGTATTTTGATGTTAAATTTTTGGTATTCGCAAATGTCAAGCACGTATCGAAGGACGTGGAGGCGCCGGCAGAAAAAAATATCTCGTGGCTGTGTATTTTTCGAAACTGGACAGGGCTGAGAACTGTAGGCGAAACCATACGCACAGCAATTAGTTTAGTTAATAATATAACTTCTAAAAGTCTTCTCTTCTATATATTAATTAATTATAATGATATTTGCTTAGTGCATAATAATATCATAAAACACATGTAATCACCTATATCCAGCAATGGGTTGGTATTGAAAGCGGTAAAAGTGTGCTCAGCAAAAAATCAATTTTTAGTGCTTTAGCTCCGTTGAAAGCTTTCGTTTTCAATATGAATGAATTTCGAACAGCCGTTCATTCGCGACACTAAATGTCATTCGAACCATGGAAATAAAGTTTTTGTTTAAATAATTTTTGTTTTGTGAAAATCGTTCAGCATTACATGAATTGCCCGCGTTATTGTACTCATCTCTTCCGGAAAATATAACAAATGTAAACTATTCACTAGAATTCCATGTGATTATCGATGATGGCCGTTGCTTTTTTTAGACAACTAAATATTAGGTAAATCAAATAATCGCAAACTACAGAGCTTGCAGATTTAAAAATGCAATTCGTAATAAATGATTTATTCATCATATTTCTGACAATCATCGTGTGCGCCCCTCTTTCAACTCTACAGCGACCTAAATACGTTTTCATTAGTTCGTTAAATAAATACATTCTAATGACAAAATCATGTAAAGATAAAACGTCACGTGGCTTGTTATGCATTAATTCATGTTAAAAGTTCAATTGCAATTAAACGTATGCTTTCTATATATACATGTCACTATAATTTCCAATTATATAAGAATTCATGATGTTTGCCCATACACGCAATATGATGCGTACGCTTATCTTACCGGTTTAGGGGTGCATCTATTGAAACTTCAAAACTTTGTGTACAAGAACTATTTTGATATTAAGTTTTTTCTTACAATATTGGGAACTAAACGGAGCCTTAGAATTAACAAAAAAAAGTATATATAATTATACCTATATATATATATATATATAAGTTTCGCCTTTTCCTTAAATCAAAACCGCAACATTGTACATCGCATTTAGCTGAAAGCTTTAAATTTGATCTTCAATTTGTGATTTTTCAGATTCTCGTCCCAAATGTCTATAATTTTGAAAGAATGTATATAAATAAAAAGGACTACGTAAACATGGAAATAAGTTTCTACAATAACCTATGAGACGCTGCCAACTATTACAAAAATATTATGCCAGTACGGTGTACAATAAATGTTGTATCAGAGGTCCTTACTACTTACCCCAACTTGCATTTGCGGACAAAATGTTTCAATTAAACGCCTACTTTCTGAATGTGAAAATCTTCCCTCGTTTCGAAGATAAGCATTCGGAGGTTAGGCCTATAGAAAACATGTAAGTACCTGCAAAACATAACATCTGATAATACATTCAACTTTATTACAACGACTAGACTGACCACAAAGCCTTACTTATATGGAAAGTGGTCGAAAAAGTGACCCAATCCGAACAATTTCCAACAGCGCTTGCTCTTGAGGCAAAACACGTGGTTGTACCGAATTTACTCAAAGTACCCCCGAAATTTTGACATGTAAGTTGAATCGATTCAGAAAGTGATTTTAAGCTCGATCGGTGTATTAAAAGACAGGTATATCCCAAGTCCTGACTGTTACATACATCCGTGCAATTTAATATACCTTGTACCGCAACTGGTGGTGCAAAAAAAGTAAAAATTTTTAAAAAAATCAAGTGGAATTGGTTCAGTTGACTATACTATAGTAGTAAAATCGTCAGATTTGTGACGACCGGCAATTAAATTAATTTTTTTTTTTTTTTTTTTTTAATAATTTTGTTGTTATTATAAATTATTTAAACCAAAGAAATAAATTCTAGGACAGAAAAGTAAGATAAGCACCAGCAACCAAGACTGTCGACCCTTCTTTTTTTTTACAAGGCAGACTAGATGGTTAGTCTAGTTACTTTAATAAAGTTGAATATGTTGTGGGTATTATGTTTTTCGGGCTGCTCATAGGGTTACGCACCCCGAAAACGAATCTTCGTATATCGGAAAACTCTTGACTTTCACCGGGTATATATTAAATCTCAAGATTTTGTCCGCAAATGCCAATAGGTAGACTAGATTTTTTAAGGGTCCATAGGTGAGTTGCAATGCCATGGTCAAGGCCATTGAACGACGTTAGGGTTAACACGTAAATATTTTCATTTTCCAATCATAGGTTTTCTAAAAACGCTTGTTAGTTAACTCACTTTTGCTTGTATGTCGTTTAATGTATTTAATCTTCTAATTATGCCTTATACTACTTGGTGCACAGGATATAAAAACTTATGTTAACGTATATGTATAACATATGAGACGGCCCACCTGTTCCTATATTGATCTATTCAGAGTCGCAATCGCTTTGCCTTTTTGTAGCACACGCTTTTCGAATTTTTATACCGCATTAGGTTCTTACCAAACCTTGCACCTTTCTTCCGCAGAATTTTGTCTGACTTGCTGGTGGACCTTCTCATTGGCGACGACTTCTCAAAGGGAATTCCTCTTTATATGTATGTAAGCACATATATTTGTACTTATCGTATATAACCTTTAGTCTTTGTTCTTTTGCTTCTAGGGTTTCTTGCGTTGCAAGGTTTTTTGTTTCCTCCAACCAAATGCGTACTTAAGGAGAAAAAAGAAGGTATGATTAAATTTCCAAATTATTTCTCTTCAATTGAAAAATCGTATGTAAAATTTAAACTTAACTCACGGGAAATATTTTTTCAATATTTTATTGAATAATAAATTGCAAGATTTTATGCAATAATTCGTTTAAAGTATGCTAATTTTAAGAATACATATTCGCGCATTAAGTGCTTGATGGACAAGGCAGATGAATTAATGTTTACTGTCATACTGTTTCAAGCCATTAAAACATATGTAGAAATTCTCATTCTTACTCACAGATTGCTTTCGCAATTTGCAGCTTTAAAAATGTGAATGCTTCACAAGCCGGTCATTGAAGGAACGCGTAGAGCAAATGAGAAAAGGATTAAAAATATCATTAAGTTAAGTTTTTCTTCCTTTTCACTATTCACTCGTTGATGTGCTATAATTGGGTTTATGTAAATTTTTCTTTTTTTTGACGCTTATTGAAATGGATGAAAAGCTTTCCCCCATTGAAAGTAAAAAGAAAATGTAAAAATTAAAAGTAAACATACATTAATGAGATTCCGTGGATGAATACTGCGTTGAAATTGTATGGAGTTAAGCACAAGCATGCAACAGTCTTCAGACTATTTGCGAATTTTAAATTGATTAGAACACGTTTTTGCAAGCATTTTCTGATGGCCATGTGAGGAACTTTTACCAAAACTTGTGTAAACTGACAGGTCATGTATTACTGTCAACGCGTTTTAGAGATTTTTTTTTATATCATACACTACTTGAAGTACAAGGCCAAGCGAAGTTTGTGCTGATGTATGCAATATCCATATGGATTGAAGACAAGCCCACCTTTTATTATACCAATCAATTGCTTGTCTGCCCCTCTGTCCACCTTGTTTTCAAGATATTTTCATGAAATTTGAAGCACCGACGTGCTGTGGCCCAAGAAAGAAAATTTTGAAATTTGGTGAACTTGTATGCTGGCTACTGCATACCCGAAGAAGTAAGACTCGCGACAGTCGATGTTCGAAGGTTCGGATCTCACTCCGATAGACAAGAGCTGCATGTGTACAGTTACTTGGGTTTATGCTCTCTTATCAGCACGTTAAGGCTACAGATATGGTAAAACGTTTACTTTGAACATTGGTGTTGTTCCTGATCGATGTCCTTCTTCACGATGCCGTAGTTTAAGACTCGTCGTTTAGTGCGTTAAGCCTAAAGATGTTGTAGAAGTGGTTTTGTTTGGTCTGGAAACTGTTTACTTTGAGCTGTTGCTTCTGGTCGATGTTCTTCTCTATAATACCATAGTTTAATTCTTTAATATGGAAACTGCTGCTTAATTCGTCTGAATGTTTATTTCAGCCATAAACAAATAAATAAAAATAAATAAATGAAAAATTCTTATCTACACTCAACATAGTACATTTATGCCAAGGTATTATTCAATCCTCGAAACCGCGATGGCTTTTAATACTGTCGTCAAATCAATCGATTCGAATGTATGGCGTCCTCGGAGCGGTCTTTTTAGCTTCTTGAACAGACGGAAGTTACACGTTGCTGTATCAGGCAAATAAGTTGGTTGTGGAACGACACGGGTCGAATTTTTCTCGAATTTTTTTTTCCAAAAATTTGGAAGTTGTCAAAAACAGTCAAGAACAAGGGCACCAAATTGGTTTTTTTTTTTTATCATAGCAGTACATATTGTCCCAATAATGTCCTTTATGATGCTGTTTGCTCGAAAACATTCTTGACGATCTTGGCATATATCGGTCTCAAAGTATATTTAATCGATTCATTTTATATACACAAGCGTTGTGAATCATCATATTTTCAATAGCCATACCAATATAATAATCCGCCGTTGCCAATTGCGTTACCGCAGATAAAAAATTGTATTAATGACAACAAATTGTGCGACACATAAAACAAACACAACAATAATTTCATTCAATAAACTAAAATATAAACACATTCTATGAAAAAGTGGTATTACAACTGAAATATTGATATGTCAACAAGGAATGACATTTTTATATAAATGTGTAGTCGGGCACGAGAGCTGTAAGACAACACAAAAAATATGACTTCATTTTATGAATATATAAATAAATGTATGTAACATGCATTTAAAGTAGAAAATTCCGCTACTGTACGACAAAAGCATGGGACATACAAGCACCCGCCTCTTCACAAAAACTTGATTTAAAATGTTTACGCAAAGTTAAGCCCATGTCGCTTATAGTAATATTGTCTTGGTAAAGAATTATTCCATGTACCATTTTTTCAATTGTTTTTTTTAAATAATAGTACGAAATATCCGTTTATTGCTATAAGTCTGCTGTTCAGACAACAAAAGAGAAACGTAACCGATTATTATGAAATATGCCGAATACGAATGACCTCAGCGAGTGACCTTGAAATATCCCTGCAGGAACTGGCTGTTATTCATTTTTGTGTTTGTGGTTGTAAATCTCACAGTCCTTGTCCCGTCAAACAATTGGGTTTATAAAGCACTTCTTGTGTCTAAAGAACGTTAGTTAGATCAAATGAGCACAAAAAAATGCCTTAAGGAAAATGAAAAAGTCCCCTTATTAGCAATCGTCACACATCTCATATCTACAGTGAGTACACCTTCTTATGGCCCACCACCAGGAGGGATCGAAGTTGACATTTCATGCTACTGCCCTAGACTGGGCTATACGAATACAAGCAAATTCTGCTTGAGAAATTCTGCTGCCGAAAAAAATGAGGCGCTACAACTTCAAATGTGGAGAGATAAGTAAAGCTGGCACATATTGCCCTGCTGCTGGATACGACTGCATTTGGTAATTACGTTATTTATATTATTATGTGTTCGTTCGTTTAATTTAAAAATATGTAACGAATCATGTGAGTGGGTTTCGAATCCGTGCTCGTGCAATGTTGAAGTTCGTTCGCACAAATTGCGCCATCTATTAATAGAAATAAGGAATGCGACGAAATTGTTAACCTATTTTCCGAGTCATTTTTTGTACCGCTACTTGATAAATGGATATATTATCACTCTCGTGTAATGATATAATAATTCCTGCAATTTATGTAACACATTATATATAACCAACAAATCGTTTTACATTTAGAAATCTACTAAAGTGCTTGCACTCTAAGCAATGCAACTACCGACTACAAGCGGAAGTCTATCTATGATGCGAAAAGAACGCACGATAAGAGAAGAAAGTTTCAAGGATTTAACTTGCATTAGTGTTTCAAAAACATGTCAACTTTATACCATTCAGTGAACAGATTCAGAAAACAATTTTAATATACACTCTACGAAAATGATCAAAGTACTTAATTTTACTTGGGCCTTTATGTATTTAGTGGTTATGTCTTTAAAGAAGTATTACTGACCGTTACAGGAGGTTATTATGAGTTCAATTGTAAAATTGGTTGAATTGCGTTGTTTTCATCTTTTACTTTCCCCGTCGCTCACCCAAATGTTAATGACTGTTGTCAAGCACGTCAAGACATCCTTTGCAAGAGACATACTTTATCACAAGTAACAAAAAGGTTCTTCGCAATCGTATTCTCATCTTCTTTGAACTGGAAAAACGCTTATCATTTTACAAAATATGGTCACTTCCTCTTTGGTGCTCGGTGCAAAAATGACTGACTTTGCTCTACATTCAATCTGTCAGCAACCTATGTGTTTCTTAAACTACTGTTCGTGTCAATTATTCGGCGAAATGCAACGAAAGGTGCTCTTGAAGCGGCAGACTTTCTCATGCGTTTACCAATTCGTTTCCAGCTATAGCTATTTTATTGAAGCCAGCTTCGAAGTAACCCAGAGAGCGCCTTTGGCGACAATCGCCAGCAACCTGGCTTACATGATTAGATTTTATTAGTTACTGTCCCATCCTGTTTTGTCGTCTGCTTATACGATTACCTCCTTGGTTACCGCTACCCGATCATCCGTTAGTATTTTTTAACAACATTTAATTAATTTTTTGCAAATTTTAGCTTTTTGGACTTTTTTCTGCTTTCAGTTTATATATTATTTTATATTTAAGCCTTTAGCTTCTTCTCCTTCTTCTAGAATTCAGCAAGCCAGGGACAACTAACTTACTAATAAATAATTGCTAAGGAATAATTGTGAGTTGATAGTGATAGTGAGTGCCTTCGCTTATCTAAATAAAAATTGCCGGCAAAACGCAAGCGTTAATCAACTTGTATGGAGCTAAAGACTTTCTAGCACAAGCACGGGCAACCGCCGGCCCGCAGGATTAAATAGATTAACAAAATTAGCAAGAGCGAATAGTACCATTCGCTATCTATTCTGAAGGCTTCCAAATCCTTGATTCTATAACTCAAATTACAGAAAACGAATCTTAAATATTAAGGAATTTTTGAAAGAAGAACATTTGCAAACATTTGATTGAATTAAACCGAAAAATTTTTATTTTACTTATTTATTTATACTATACATAATATTATATATCAAAATTATAAGCTAACGAAACTATACTTACAAGATTTTAAAACTGCTTACAAAATGTGCAAGAGTGTGTCAGCGCAAATAAAAAAATTCTTTTTCTTATCTTAAATTCAGGAGCGACTTTTGGCCGGTTTTCCTCTTCTTTTGGGTTCTTTGTGCTTCAGCAGATGATCTTTTCGAGAATATCTTCTTGTGCATAAATGGCATCCTAATGGCGCTCCTGTATGCTTTTCTTTGATGTGGCGATTTAGATCACTCTTTCGATGATAATCTTTTGGACATACTTGACACTTAAACGCCTTGTCGCTGGGTGCATGGCGTAAACTATGACGTTCTAAGCTTTCCCTGGTAACAAAGCGTTTACCACATGGAGCGCAACGATACAGGCGCTCGCTGGAATGAGCAACATTCATGTGCTGTTTCAAACCATATATCTTACTACACACTTTGTCGCACATAAGGCATTGGAAAGCACCATCCGGTAATTTAATGTAGTCGACTTCAGCGACAGTTCTATGTATTTGCGTACGTTTCGGATAGTTGGGAGAAGATGGACTTTCAGCAAAATCAGAAACTTCACGTTTTCGTTTCTTTGACTGCGCGGCCGAGGTGTCCACGCGTGCCTCAATGCAAGCGCTTTTTGATAACCCATCAACTTCTGGTAAAAACGCAGCACTTATTATATCTGCGTTAGAAAAATCATTGGTGCTGGAATTGTATAGCCCGCCTTCTACGATATTGTAACCTTCTAACGAGCCTTCAGTGCTGGTTGGGTATGCATCACTTTGCTGACATTGATCATCTCTCTCGAGCGCTACACGTTGCTCTACTTCGTCAATCGTGGTTGGATAGTCGCCAAGTTTATCTATTGGTGTATACGAGGTATAATTGCAAGGGTTACAGCTCGTTAATTGTATTAAGGAGTCTGGCGACCAGCTGATCGCATGGCTGGTGTCCGTGGCCAACGACTGATTATTAAGTGGCACCAACATGGATCCTAGATCGGAAGGATAATATGGCCGCTGATCGGTTCCATTTCTCTCCGTATAACCAACAATTTGAGGATTTTGGGCATCACTTTGCACAGGTGTTACTGCAGTTAGTGCAGACGTTGAATCATATTGCTGCACTGGCTCTGCTCTCGCATTGGCGTGTCCTCCAATCAACCATGCAAAATCCGTATAGGTATTTGACATATTACCACAGTCCTCGTAAAATGGATAGTTTACTGCGTGTGTTTCCATACTTAAGTGATATTTTTTTGTGACCGATGTTAACGCTGTTAGCTTCTCTTTGGAAACTCACTTGCAGGTTTATTAGATTACACCTTTTATACTTTTTCGATAATACATGGCATTAAAATTATGATTTTAATCCTTTTCCAATATTTAATGCGTTATCGGAAAATATAGAAAACATCAATCATTAATCTGTTGGCCACATAAAAGTGTGAAGAAATGTTATATATCAAGAGATTTTGCGAAAAAACGGTTTTCCCACGCAAAGTGTTTTAATCACAGGTACTTTCGCTGAAAAGGTTTTATGACTTTGAAAATAAATAAACAAAGAAATAGCGTACTAATGTCGTTATCACAATCAATTACGTGGAAACTTTTTTTTTGGAATTTGGAAAGTTTAATCTCGTATTGAAAACAGAATAATAATTTTAACGTCATCTTTGTTGGGAGACAAAATCTTGTCCGCTCAACCAAGCAAACGAAGCACTGCCGTGAATTTTTCAACTCAATAGTTGCTTCGAATCTTTTACAATATGAGGAACTCTTCATTATCTGAAAGCATTGTTTCTCAGAAGATCGATCATCTGTGCTAGATAAGTCCCTGATGGGAATACCAGACAATGTCCTCCCTGTTAGTTTGTAACTTCTCTAATACATCAACAATCGTCGTTAGAAAATGTTTTCATTTTTCATATTTTCAATAGTCTATGGTACAGAGTATGTTAAGTGTATGCGGACGTACAAGCGCTTCAAATGGGCCCACTTTTTATTATATCTATCATTCCGATTCATTTTCTAAAGCATTCTAAGCTTATCTGCCCATATTTTTGTGCTCAACCCATAGGTCGCAAATTTTAGAGACATTTCGATGAAATTTGCTACACTTACGTGCTTTGACACAAGAACGAAAAACTATCGAAAATAGTTCAGATCGGTCGAGTTTTTCGACCGGTCCATGTATGAAACCTTGTGTTGGATTACATGATAAAATTGCAATTTGCAAAATTTTTCAACAAAACTCGCTGTGCAACAGCATTGCCATTCTCTAAACTGGTGTGAAAAATCTGTTTCTATGTGCGACAATTTATTTTGAACTAATATAACCGTTCCTACGAAAAATAAATCCTTTTATGATAGGAAGGTCAAATTTTCAACAATATAATGAAAGTTGGTGCGTATTACCAGACATTAAAATGTAACCGGTAATTACCCTAACGCAGGCTGCTAATACCTATGATTATGCTGCACTATCCGATTGAAAATCTGCACAAGCAAAATTAACTTCATGTAAACATTAGAATATAATCAGTGCAAGTACTTCTCTAATAGATTTTACCTATGATAAGCATATTAATATAAGATAACCACTAAAATGTTTGCATAAAGCGATTAAGCTCCGATCAAGTATAAATTTTCGTTTTACAAGATATTTCCTTGTTTGGCCTTATAATCAAGGTCTGTAGCATCGACGCTCTATCCCCTTTATCATTGCTGTGTAAAGCTACAGATTTCAGCTCGTATTACAGTTAAACAGCTTATTATATGACAAGCGAAAGCAAACTTTTCAACTTTTTGACGAATTAAAGCTACATACATAAAGCTACAATAATTTTTTGCCGATGTTGCTTTAAGAAGAAGGTGATCAGTCTCATCGTGACATCCGTTTCAATTGTCTTAGACTGTAAGATTCTACCTTCCATGCCCATTTGATTTGACACCCACATCAATGACCACCATTTTAACCGTACCAAACATTGTATGCCAAACCGATATCGGAGAAATGTGTTCAAGATTTCAATGTAATTTTATAAACGGCAGAGCCGAAAAGTTCAAAGAGCGAAGTCCACTCTCACACAACGCCAAATCAAAAATGAAAGCATATAAAAGAAATGCTTACATTCGTCGAAATACTCGCAAATAATTGAATAACGTTGAGAGAGGGAGTGCATATATCATGCACACACATTTTAAGTGGTGCTAAGTAAAAGACTTTATGTCTGCCATGTATTAAGCCATTGAAATATGCGCACTTAAATGGCTTTACGGTTGTTACTCACCAACCTGTGCGCAAACATTATCGTCCTAACATTGTTTGAAAACAGAGGGCGATAAGCACTTTTCTGTTCAAAAAGTTAATCAGCTTTTCTTTTTTTTTAATTTTGAATCGTATTTTGTATGCTTCACTTCAGATTTGTGATGTGAATGGAACATACGTCCATTCTCGTACACTATAAACTGGAAGGTAGTGAAGGGTGGCGCCGCTTTATATCCCACTTCGGAGGTTGGGTGTATTTTGTTTTTGTCAAAGTGTTTGCAACAGGCAGAAGAGAACTTCAAAGATCCTGTAAAGCAAGTACGTTCATGATCAAGAATTAGATTCTAGATCGATCTATGCATGTTTGTTCGTCCATGTGTCCGTCTATAAAGATAAGCATGACAAACATCCTTCCCATCAAAAAAGTTAAGATTTCAGCTTCAAATTTGACAAAGACATAATAAGTTACTGCGAGCATATTAGTACTGAAAATAGAGTCAGATCTGTTAATGGGCAAGCCTACGCTGTGATATAAAGTAAGCAAGTCTTGACTTTTAGTTTTTTTTATTCATTAGTCGTAACCGACATCCGATGTAGAATTTCCAAGTAAATATACTTGATCATCACAGAGCGATCGTAGAGCACCAGTGCGAAACTGGGCAAAGTCGGTTGTGTCAATCCTATCTTATATAGTAAGGAAATTGCATTTATTTCGATCATTCTTATTTAATATAAGGAAGTCACGAAAAGAACAAAACAGCTCGTCTTACTTGTTATATCCTACTTCACTTGTTGTACAGGTAGTAGCGTAGCGAGTGTTCGAGAGATTGGAGTAATCAAACCAGAGCCAAATTTTAAATCGGTTTAAAGCTGTCTATCTGTTTATCCGTCTTGCGTTCTTGTGTTCAACCTACACGTTTGACCGTTACTCATATTGGTTTGGATAGGACCGTTTTTGCATCCCACACAATATATTGAACATAAATCGGTTGCCAAACGTATGCATGTTTGCGATGGCTTAGGGGTTCATTTGCAATTTGGTCCTGTACCGGTTGTGCATGTGGCTCTGTGCTAGTTGTGCACATGCCTTTTTTCTTTTTTCCTTCTTGTTTGTTTTATCGTACTTATACTAAGTTTTAATATTAATTAATTTAAGATTTACTTTAAGAGTCAATTAAACTCGACTGTTATTTGCTTTAGTCGAGTTTCATGTATAAGTGGAATAAACAAATAAATAAATAAATAAATAAATAAATAAAGATCGTTGCATATGGTAACGGTATTAAGAAGGTTGGCGTAGACTATCTAATGGTGGGCCGTCGCTCGCTATAGTGGTATCGCTTGGTTTGATCGTAAATTGGAGTTCACCGAACCACGAGGAAATCAATATTTCTTTAGGCATTGCTAAGCAGATATTGAGACTACATGTATTTTTTTTCTTTTAGATTCAAATTTGCACCTACTACATCATAAGCCGTAGAGCCTATTAACTTAAAGGTACCTTGACAGAATGGCTCGTGCCATTTCGTAGTATTATTGGAAAAAAAATTTTTTTCTTAATTAAATGTGTAATGATTAATAATTTCTTCAAATATTATTCTACTAGCTTTTCTTTCATCTTCCAAAAATGTGTATAGCTGGCTTTTTTAGGACGTCGGCGTAATAGTGGTACTCTTCACTAAACTTGGGAACAAAGGGAAGAAAAAGATAGTGGTACATGCAGCGAGTGCTGAGAAACATTTGCTTTCCAAGCAGTTACAAAAATGGTGTCAGCTTCTTTTTTTTTAGGTTTAACTCCACAGGAGTAGTGACTGCATAACCACTGCTAACTCATTTTGAAAGGAATTTCGGATACTCTTTACCACTTTTAAATAAATAAAAGTTACGAAACATCAATTTATATTTTACTTGTAGGTGGCTTATGCATTATTTGCAGTTATGTTTCGAAATGTTTTTTATTTTATATTTGTTTCAAAATTTTTCCCCTTTTCTGTTTCAGATCAAAAGTAAACACATATTACCGCCTTCTTACATCTCTCTCTACCTAAATCCTTCCTGATCAACATCGTGCCTGCGAGACTTCCTAGGGGACTTCTTTTGGGTGACTGGCCATATATAAAAGAAACAAATAAATAAATTAACAAAATTTATGTTTTGAAATATATGTTGAACTTAATTCTTTGATGTTATCATTGTTAAGTTTCCGCTTCAGGTAAATGCAATGTGAACAAAAATATAAACGAACGATTTAACAAGATTTTGGAGGCAAGTGGCGCTTATTTGTAGCCTTAATTAGCGGGAGTAAACCAAAAACGTATGTGCAAAACCTGGGCTTCTTATTAAACTTTTGTGAGTACTCCTATAACAGAGGAGTCGATAGATCGATGGACCAACTTGAAGCAATACAAAACTCCGAGCTAATTATTAGCACCTTCATACGCGCTACAAACAAACGCATAAAACTACGTTACCTCAAATTTCGATAGCGGTAATAAAAGCATGCAAATACATCTTTGTCGTAATACGAAAGCCATTAAATATTCTCATATACTAGTACTCAGCATAACAGCCGCGTAGCATCCGTATTGAACATTAATATCCTCTCATACACCATCTTTACACGAACAAATAAGGACATCAAATTCAGCTCTGGCCGAATATACTGCACCTTCCACCTTGAGAAAAACAATATGAAATTTCTTGGAACTCCTATAGATTATACTTGGAATTTTTTTTGTATCTGCTCAGAATCGCTTTCTGAATCTATAATGCGTGCCTATCTGTCGCTCTAAAGTGTGTCCAGTCTTAGTGTCTCAATTTTCTACATATTGTAGTTAAACTCGATGTATCGATGTGCGTTGGCCAGAGGACGAACATTAATGAAAATGATTCGGGTGGGACCACTTTTTCGATCACTTCCCAAATAATGGCGTTTTTTTATGAAAAGTCGACGTGTGAATAAAGGTATTAATCGAAGTGGTGTACGTCAGTTTATAGTAGGTTGTGATCGACTATAATGCTTTTACTTGGTTTATTTTAAAAAGAGGTGTGTCCGGTTTATGTTGTATTGTAGATGTGACCCTCGACCGATCTGGTTCATTTTGATTTGACCATTTTTGCCTGCAAAAACCCGCAATGCTTTTGCCAAATTTGAAGCCGATATCGTAGTTTATACAAGAAGAATGTTCATCGCAAGCATTTACACAGACGAATAGGCGTACACACCTAGATCGATTTAAAATTTGCAATTCATCAAAAATACGCATACTTTGCCGGGCCTCTAAAGTTTCCTTGCGTATGTTACAAACTTTTTCCCAAAACTAGTGTTCCCACATTTTTCGGCGATGGTGGATATAAAACAGTATAAAGCGACTTTAACGTGTCTCCAAATAAAAACTCAAATATATTTTGTTTTCATTATTTCAGTTGCGAACACATTTAATCCTTTTTTATGATTTTACCATGTAAAGCATGTGCACCAAGCCATTGTATTGTAATGTTACCTTTAAAGTGAAGTGAAAACTTGAACAAAAAAAAATATGCGCCATCTTCTTGTATGCAAATACATTCAATTTCCGGAAATAAATAAACGATAGCGAACTTGTAATTAAACTACTTTTACTATAACGCTTGCTGACGATGATATCAACATGACTATTGGCATCAACGTTACGCTTGAACTCTCTTTCAGAAATAAATTGTTTTTAAATATTCCGCTGGCACCTTCTTTAACAAACCCCTTAGATTATAGGAAAGACTTGATAAACTAAATAGTGTCGTTTCATATATTACTCGAAAATGCTATTGTCTACAGCCGCCCAAAATTCGCCTTGAACCAAAAAGTTTACTTTTTAAAGTGTCCTTTATGCAATTGCCATTGTTGCAGTTTATGCGTGCAAATTTGTGAAATATGTAATCAAACCTGCGGAATGACGCAGGTAGACTGAAAACTTATTTATTGCTTGTTGCTTACATGAGTGTGCGATATGGGTAACCTCAAAATCCAATTTCCCAAAACGTAAATACGTTGGCGAACCCGGAGCATTATTTTTATGAGTTTTTCATAACACTACGTGTATTTGTGAAATATGTGTAGATGCAGCGAAAAAGCGTAATCAGTACAAAGTTTAAAGGGTTGACGGCACAGCCGTTCTGGCTTGTGAGGCTCTCTTTTTCTACACAAAACGCAATCACTTTTTACAGAAAAAAAAAACAAACTTAAATTAATTGTATTTTTCGATGCCATTTGTTATCTTTGATAACCTTCGCTGACAATTCCGTTATTCGTGCTGGACAAACATATGTCATAACTAAGATTTCAAGGGTTTATTAGAGAAAATCTTACTTTATAAAATGTGGCTACGATACGTACACACGGCTGAAGTAGTGTGATTGTACCGAATTAATTTCCGTTTGTACCTTTTTGTAGATCTACGCTTTGAATAATATATTTGAGTTATGTGTATGTGTATTGTTATTATTAGTATATTTATAACATAATGAACATGTACGCCAAAGCCTTTTTGTGATGGCGCTGATCTAAAAATTTGGATATACAAGGAATCTATTCTATCAAAATCAGCTTTCTTTTTCCGAGACGGTTTATATGAAATAAAGAAAGAGGAATAAACAAATAGAGGTATGCTTTGTTTACAAGAAAATTTTGTACTGATTATAGCAATTACAAGTCTGTGTCTACAGTGAACAAGAATTTGCTATATATGGAAAGATATGCACATTGACAAAGTGCACAAATTTCAAAACAAATTTTCTAAGAGTCTTATTCCTTACGTAAATATTAAACATTGGCATCCCTGGTTCAAAAAATAGCGAGCCTACGCAGATTTTACACGCATGAATTGCGGAAAAGTATAATTATTAAAAATATTAATGGGAAATAATTGATAGCATGGATTTATTCTCTAAATGCAGACGATTAAAAAGAATGGAGCAGCCGCTGTGACGTTTATGAGGTTATAAGCGATTCTCGAGCACGGAACTTGATTTTGAAGATGTTGAAGAAAGAAGATTTATGAGCAGGAAGTCATTGAACAAAGACAGGAATTGAATGCATGCCTGCAGGCCAACTGTTACCGAAAACTTATTGCAATAATGCGAAAGTCCTTCTTGATCTTAACAGGACTAAGACATCCTTGCAATTCTCATATTAAGCTTAATGGCAAAAACAATAGGCTTATTTTTAGAGTTCGTCTACATCTAGAACGAAGTGCAGCTGCCAGGTGAGCGGCTTTGAACATGACTAGCCTTCGTAAAGCATATAATGTTTACATATGGAAAAATGTTCCATAAAGGGGTAGATAATAAAACATGGGCACGTAATCAAATATAAGAAAACTGCTAAAAATAATGTTTCAGTTAAGTTTGAACAGTTAGATCTCTAAAAACGTGGCCAAAATGAAAAATCGTGTGACTGTGAGAGATTTGAAGGATGTATAAGCAAATGGATTGTTTCAAACCCTTCAAAATCGAAATAAGGCGGTGGGGATTGCCACAAATCAGTTGAAATATGTTTCCAGAATTGGCCTCGTTACACTTAACGATGTCTAGATTCATCCAATCATTTTATTATACATGATGTGCCTTGCTTACACTTTGTAATGGAACACCTGGTTATGAATAAGACGTGCTACTTACATTGACGTGCAAGTTCAAGAAGGAGAAAACTCCTAATTAATTGATCAAAACAAATTAAAAGTATTGCGTGTGGATGAGCGTGAATGTTCCCTGGACATTTTTAAGAACGGCCAGTTTCGAAATCTACATCCGCTTGAATCAACGACGCCCCCGATCGAATAAAGAAAACACGAAAGTACTGTTATCAGACTTTTGCCATCTTACTGAAATTTACGCTACGTCCAATTATAATAAAAATAATGAAGCGCAATTTGAAGACAAATGTGCACAAAGTGGTTTTTCAGGTAAATTCGTTGTAATGCAGATGAACAAAATACCGAACAACGCCGAACTTGTCTTAGGAGACTAAAATTAATTTAACCAGCTCCCGGAGTAAATATTCATGATCATCCAAGGCCAAGTTTTCATCACCTTTGGTTTATCCTCCGCTCAAACCAAACAAAATCAAGCTTCAAAAATCTCAAGTGAGCTAAAAGTGATAGATGGGCTTTTACGGCTCCTGGGTGTGAGATATCAAGCAATTCCTAATTAATTGAAAAGTACCAAGTTGCAAAATTACCAAAATGATGGTCAGAGAAACACTCAGAGTTAAGACAGGAATTATAGCTGGTGGACAGATATCCTACTCATTAGTGGTGAAATGCGAAAGAAGTTTCAGTTGCAGAAATGCATTATTAGAATGCGAATATGAATGTAAGTTGAAGGACAACTAATTCCATCATTGCGCAACTCGAAAGGACCCCCCGACGCAGCTGCATCTAATTCTGGAAATGATAATTTAGGGATTCTTGGTAGATCGCGTAAAGGAGAATAATTGAACACATTTAATAACATTGAAAAAGAGCACTAGGTTACGACATAAGGTAAACTGGTTAAAGGTATTGGTTGACATAGTCAGAAATATGGGCTCGTTTGTGTGCATTGTAGGCATAGCGCACTATATAGTTAGCAATTTTTTCTCCTTTTTTCTAATTGTATTGCTAATGTTTGGAATTATATTTTAATGTATTTTCAAAAAATATTCAGTAAAGCTGTGCGTGCAGTGGGTAAAAGAACAAAGTCATTGGTTTCGAATGTAAATATCTTGCTCTCCATTGTTAACGCTAGTTAACTGTCAGTTTATTGGGAAGTATTTTTTTATGATTTTGGAATTGCCGCCTTACATATTTTAGAAAGCTATATAGAATTAAATTGTATTTAGTATTTGCTTGCAAAATTTCGCTTAAAGCCAAATTGCGCGTGAAATTAAATTATAAAATTTGCAAAATGTTCGCCGGCAAATGAAATTAACTTAGCGTACATGTGAATATGTCCATACACAAATTTAATATAATAACGCACGAAAATATTGCGTATGTGTACAAACTCGTTACAAAAATTTATTTAGTTGTACAATATTTAAAAATTGATTCATGGTCTTGTTACATCAGCTTTCTTCCATGCTTGTCTTCACTTGATCGAAATCGTCTCATTTCGTTTCTATATGTAATTGAAACTTTAATAGACCGCATATCACAACTTCGTACAAATTCCAGTTTTCACTTAATATGCAAAAGTCATATATTTGACAGAGATGTCCGGTTTACGCTACCGCGACGTTTAAAAAAAAGATGGTAAATAATCCAAATATAACGTGGAAAACGTGAAATTTATCGAAAAAATTAGTCGGTCAATGTAGGGGTTAATACATACATAAATAGGGAATTGGAATTTGCCAATGAGGGGCCCAGCACTAAGTGCAATTACGAAGTTCTTTTTTTTATTTCTTGGACATCTGGCAATAATAAGCACTCGTAATGTAGATATACTTTTTCTAATAACTAAAACGTAAACTTCTTTGTTAAATCAAAAGCATTTAGAGGAAGAGGAGTGTTTTTGTGCTTGATCGACGCAAAAGAAAGTCTTTTGTGCTTTAGCTGGAGGTGAAAAATCGTGTTGGTGGGTAAAAGTTCATGGATAGATGCAGAAATCCTTCCGATTATTGCTTGTTCGCAAATTTGGGATACTCACGTCACGCACTTGCTTAGCAGCGGTTCACATGTTGCAGAACTTTACGAAAATAGTTCTGTGATTGGATTGCAACCGTTTTACTGGCGTGGCATCCATACCTGTCGACCAGGTGCGAAAAATACTAGACTAGCGAAGGAATAAGATATTTTTTATTATTTCCATGCACTAAGCGTGCCCCAAAAAAAATTCCACTAAAAAAAGTTGCAGTTTTACATATATATGTGCCTGATACGTTAGAAGTCTGGACTTATTAAAACGTTAGCAGATCAGAAAACTGCGCAGTTATCAATCCATCGCGAGCTTCGAGGAATACTTCTGCAAAAGAACAGCCCAAACCACCCAAATCTCTTAATACCATACATATGTAACACTGAAAAAACAACTCTAAATATCTGTGCGGTTTTCAACAAGTAGTTGTACGTAAACAGGAGACGAGATAGTATAGCTGCGAGGCCTCTATCTACACTTGTCGCAAGTCTTTGGGCCAATAGGCCAAAACGAGCGACTTTCAGTTTTGACGGAGCTTTACTAAAGGAAAATATGCGCCCGACCTTTCAAGGTGTGTTTGCAGCCAACTTGAAAGTCTTTGATAAGACATTCAACTTTTTGTCACCAACGTCAACTTCTAATTCCTGCGACGTACGACTATCAGTACCACAAGCATATTTTGCCACTTTGCAATGACCCTTCGTTACTTTCCAAATAAGGAGTGTTGTAAATACCACGCAGTTCTGAAATACCTCTCATGTGCCAGTAATTGCTCCAGTAATTCATTTCTTGCATACTTTATATATTAGATATTAAAATTGTTTTCAGGCATTCGTTTAAAATTTTTAATTTAAGCCACACAGTAAATATTAAATTAAATAAAATTTTCAAAATGTTTGCAGGTAAATGAAATTAAATGTATGTGAATATGTATGTTTGTATAAAATTTGAACTCATGAACTAATCTTACATGAATTTAAAATACTTTGAAATTTTGGAAAATTTCATTTAAACCTTATTATTAACTACCGTTCTACTTTTACTAATTAGTTTCGTTTTTTTAAACATATGTTAAAAATGTGTTATTATATATGTGCGAAAATTATTTTCGTTCAATTTCGCAAATATTAATTCCATTCATTTATGAAAGCATGGGGAGAAAATTTCCGAATTTTCTTTTGAAATTGCTTTTATATATATATGCATATTTTTATCTCAATAAGAATTAAAATTTAATTATGTATTAAAGCTTAATTATTCCAACAAAAAATAAATTCATTTTATATAAAAACCAGAAACGATAATTTTATAGATTGCCATAATAACGCTAACGTTTCTGTTTACAAGTTGATGGCTCTATATTCAGTTAAAACAACTGCGTGTAATACCTTTACTATCGCCACCACTTTACTAATTATTTTGAATGAAAGTAGTAAATACGAAGCAAAGTTACACTTGTATAAATTTTGGCAAGAGGTGAGCCCATTAAAGTTAAAACAACTGTGTGTAATACTTTGACCATCGCTGCCACTTATCAATTATTTTGAATGATTAAAGTAGTAAAGAAGAAGCAAAGTTACACTTGTATAAATTTTGACAAGAGGTGAGCCCATGTGAAGTCGTATAAGCTTAGTACGCCTTTCTATAATAAGGGGCAGGAGAAACCTTTTTGAAATGCTATAATTTCGTTTCTTCTCAAATAGAACAGTGAATCAAAGATTGTCGTTTTGTTGTAGAAAAAGAAGATAAAGTATG
>KK500102.1:70306-245925 GCA_000688715.1 Glossina pallidipes
TAATATCCCAAACCATATTATTATACGTCAAAAGTGGAGAAAATTAAATAAAATAAGAAAATATCAATTCCCACAAAATGATTATAATTACGTGGGGTGATAACACGAAACACACACACACACACACACACATATATATATATATATATATATATATATATATATATATATATATATACCGGCAACCATATATATATATATATATGTATATATATATATACATATACATATATATACATATATATACATATATATACACCGGCAACCATCCTAATCGCCAACTCTATTGAGGTTAAAACAAAGAATTTTGTTTTTACATTGAAAATTCTTTAATCAACGCAGTAAATCATCTGTTGATTTGTTGACTCACAAAAGAAGAGAAGAAAACTAAAATTGTTTTCTTTCATAAATACCGATGGTTTTGTAAAAAAACGTGCATCATGCAGTCAAAAAATTAACAAAAATTCCACGGAATTTCATCAGTAAGAGATGAAATTGGAGATCGTGCATGTAAATGGATAAATAAACGAAAAGAAATTGTATTCGCGTTGTATTGGTTTGCAACGTTTTGTAAGTGGTCGCCATTTATATATTGCTATATAGTAAGTACTTTAAATTGAAAATGTCGTAAATATATCAATCTCGATTTGTTCAGCTAATCGTCTTGATATACAAAAGCTTTGTCATATAAGTTACATGTAGGATTTAGCAAATTTGAAACCTCCATTTTGTCAATTTCCCACTTTGTTGTGCCTACAAATACCATGAAACGCTGCATAGATATAGGAGTGTTGTAATTGTTGTTGGAGTATACTTACTTTTAAACTCTTCCACCGAGAATGTGCTTTCGGAGTTCGAAATATTGAATTGACATAACCTTTGTGTATACTGATCTAATTTGGAACTGATTTCATTGCATTTCATTTAAACAGCTTTTGTGACCGCTGACTTGTATTCACATTAACAGCAGTCACGAATATAAGTTCACTAATAAACTGACGTAAATTCGCTGAACTTATGTTGGTGATTGCTGTTAACATGAATTCACGTCTTGCAGTTTCCGGTACTGAATGCGGCAACATTAGACGGTTTCTATAACCGCTATTGCCGGACGTAGTAATACGAACGTACGCCAACCATCACTATTGTTATGAAACGATACGGATATTAATATCAAACGATTCGCTTCATACGATTTCTCATAGTGTACAGGTAAATATAAAACAAGTATACCATCGATAAACATTTTCAATTTTGACAAACACAAAATCTTAGTGTTAGACGTCAAAGTAAACTTTAAAACTTATCCCTGATTTGATTCTACAAGTTTGTGACAACCAAGTTTAGAATTCCGTTGCTTTTGTCCATATTCAGTATTAGGAACGGAAAGAATTTGTCGGTGTTAGATTTACTGAAATTTTATATGCTACGTAACTCATGTTGCTGTTCGATCACATAACGCAAGATAATGTTGCGATTCATTTTGTTCAATATTTCCATGCTTCTTAACTTTACTTAGTTACTATTATTTTCACTTAAGAGGTGAAGACACGCCGGGATGAAGTATACGCCCGAGGTGGCATTCTGTCATATGAAATGCTAACAGTATTTAAGTATTAGTAAGTAAAAGTATTATATTCGGTTGAGACCGTATTTTTTAAAATTCTGTCAGCTTTATCCTAAAAACAGCTAAAAAAAAAATTCCTATGCTCTCCAATGCTAAGCGGGCGTGGTTGTCTTTTTCGGAAATTGTTATCATTCGTTTCGAGTGTTTATTGTGGCTATGAACAATTAGTAAAAAACCAAAAAACGGAACTGTTTTCAGCGTACATTACATTGCAAGCATGTCCTTTAGCTGATTTGGCTCGCTTTCAATAAGAATGCAATAGGACTTCGGTTTTTGCGAAATTTCAAGGCGATGTTTTCACTTTTGCGACCTGAAGAAAATCATTCCGCAGACATCACACAGCTGCGTAAACAGATGGACGGTGATGCTTAGATCAATTCAAAATTTGATGCTGATTAAAACCATATGTACTTTAGGGGGTCTCCGAGGTTTTCTTTTAAGTGTTGCAAGCGAAGGGTACAAAAAAAATATTTTTGAAAAGTAAAGAAATTTGGACGAATTTTTTATACGCGCCACTTTTTGCTAAAAACTTCATCTCGATACTCTATACTGGATGGATCTGACCGAGTTTTTTTCATTTCCCCACATATCTCTTATGATCACCAACATAGTGCCAGTGAAGATTTTTATCGCTATTTCTATTTTAGGGTGTGAGAGGCAAAACACCAATTTTTTTGCTTTTGAAAGCCGAGTTGTCACTTTATGCTATGTTGTAGGTTTGTCCTTCAAACGATTTCAGCCGTTTTCAATACCAAGCAGCGTGCAATAAATCACATTTTTTTTTTTTTTTTTGTTAAATTGGGAACCCACATTTTTATTTCTGGGATTAGGAATTTGTTTACGACATAAATGAATTGAAACTGGAGGGACCGACATGGCTAGATGTACTCAATATTGGATACTAGTCGAGTGTACACATATTTGGCAAGGCTTCTGAAATTTCGTTTCGAGTGTGGTGCGAGCAAAAATATTGAAAAATAATAACTTCGTAGCCATTCTATCGAGGCATAGCCAATTTGGGGAAGTTTGCCATTTGTAACGTATCCTAAATCGTTTAAGGATTTTAAGAACATTGATTTTTGTGTTATTGGCAAATCTTTCAATGTAAAAAGCTAGAAACGAATAGACAGGACCTTGTATACTAATTTTCCGCCTTGGTTTTCTTTGTCGAAATTTTAAGAAAAAAACTCTTTCAGATACTGAAACAAAAACAATGACTTTCCTTAATTAAACGGATGACAAGTTCCATTTTAACAAAGGTGGCGTTAAAATTGCGATTCTGTTTGCAGCAAGATGAATATTTTCAAGCTCTTAACTTGTTCTCGGAAAATATAGAAACTTTAGAAATTACAAGAATAAGTACAAAGAGTACTAACGAACTTTAAATATTAAAATATTTTTGAAAAAATTTGTTCAGGTAAATGATTGTGATAATCACATTAGTAAGCCATTTCGCTTTGTTTTCAATTTAATATAACCCTTTCAGCCTTTAAGCAAAAGGATATGCTGTGCAAAATTGAAACCCATTAATTGTTTGCGAAATCATTTTTCCCACACAATTTCTTGATATTTAACATATCTCCATATTTTTATATGATCAACTTCTTAATACTTGAAAGTTTCTATATTTTCCGAGAGCAGATTAAAAGCTCGAAAATTTTCATACTAAATCGGTGCTTTATTGCCCTCACGTATTATCGAAAAAGTATAAAAGCTGTAGTTTTATAAACCTGGAAAGTACTGTGCAAAGACAAGCTAATACCGACAACATCGACAACAAATTAAAAAAAATATTGTTCAAACATGGAAACAAACACAGCTAACTATATTTATTTAGTAGACTATCTTTTTTACGAAGACTATAATAATATGTGATTTTGGATGAATTATTGCAGGACATGCCAATATAGGGGCAGAGTCAATGCAGCATCAATGTCCCCTATTGTTGCTGGTTGGTTAGTACAGAAACAGCATGTTCAACAATCGTTATCCAGAGTGATATGGAAAACAATCCTCAAATTGTTGGTTATACGGAGAGGAGTGGAACCGGTCAGCGGCCATATTATCCTTCCGATCTAGGGTGCACGTTGGTGCCTAGAACAGGCACCAAGATCATGTTAAATAATCGGTCGTTGGCTCCAGACACCAGCCATGCGATCTGCTGGTCGCCAGACTACTTAATGCAATTAACGTGCTATAACTCTTTTAATTATACCCCATCCGCACCAATAGATAAGTCTGGCGACTATCCAACTACGATTCACGAAATAGAGCAACGTGTAGTGGTCGGGAGATATGACTAATCTCAGCAATGTGATGCATACCCAACCAGTACTGAAGGCGCAATATCGAATACAATATCGAATAAGGCGGGGTATACAATTCCGGAGGCAGTAATATTTCTAACCCAGATATAGTAAGTGCTGCATTTTTACCAGAAGTTGATGGGCTATCAAAAAGCGCTTGTATTAAGGCACACGCGGATACCACGGCCGCGCAGTCAAGGAAACGTAAATGTGAAGTCGCTGGTTTTGGTGAAAGTCCATCTTCTCAACTATCCGAAACACGAATGCATAGTACTGTCGTTCAAGAAAACTTAGCAGCAAACGGGAATAAATTAGGGGATGGTAGCATCACCGGCTTCGTATGTATCAAAGTGTGTAATAAGATTTATCGTGGGAAGCAGCAAGTCAGTTCGGGCAAGTGCGTGCATCGTTGCGCTCCAGGTGGTGGCGCAAAAGGAGACTTAGAATGTCAGAATTTACGCCATGCACCCACCAGAGGTTTATCACCGGAGGAGTGGCTTAAATCATCAACAAAGAAAAGCATATAGGAGAGCCATTAGGATGTCGTTTAGGTACAAGAAGATACTGGAACACATCAACACACATTTGAACTCAAGACGTAGAGGAAAACTGAAACTGAACTGAAAAACTCTTATCTGAGTTATTAATTCATATAATTTCATATTTTCATTTTTTATGAAAACTTTTTCTTGTGAACTCTTATATACTTTGTATTTGAATATATTTACTTCTTATATATGTAACACATTTTTGTACATTAACATATGAATTTATCTGTAAGGAATGAATATTGTTTTAAAATGAATTGCAAATTAAATTTAGTAGTTAGCGGTATATAGAAATAAAAGCCAACTTTTTCATTTTCACAAAACGTCTTTAAGCGGACTTATTCCTGATGACTTTTATCTCAATATAATGGAATTTGAAAGTGCAGAAGATATGCCGGCATTTCTTTTCTCACTTATTCGTCTCAGTTGGGAGGTTTTTAGCGTAATGTCGATACTGTTGTCAAAATAAGTTGCCTTAAACCAGGAAATCAAAAGTTTAGTGCATTAACTGTCATGTGGTCACAAAACTTACTTATCTGTGTATACACAAAAACATCTATGCATGTGGCTCAACTCAACCATCGTCATTTCGTTCAGATTATGCTTGCCTTTTCTCTCTATGAAACGTTCTTAATTTTGCGCGGGCTAACAAAAATAAATATGATGAGCCTCGTCTACACGTCCAATCACTTCAATGAATATTAGGGATATTTCAATCAACATTTATTGAACAACAACGTGTCACAAGAACAAGAAGAGCACAATAATCACTTCCTGGCCAGCAAGAATAGCAAATTTCCTATAGAACTACGTTATGTTGGCATTAATACCCGACTTGTGCAAAAACCTGCATGCAACGATATATACACATTATCCATAAATATCCAAAATCACTTACCTGCCCATTTGCGGATAACGTAAGAGAACTTGAAGCGTCCCGCAGAGCCCGTTCTACTTTTTACAACATTTCTTTTCCGCCAATCTTGATGTTCCTCTACAGCCAAATAACGTAATATGATCAAAGAAACCATTCCGCACGATATATATATATAATCATTTTATTTATTAAGTAACTCTAAAGGCTTAAAGGCCTATGAATTAGTTACATAGGAGCAATTCATATGCAAAAAGAAACTTCAACCTAAGTGACTTCAACAAGTCAGCTAAGTCAATGCAAACTTTTTGAAAAGCAACTACTACTTAACTAACTACTAACTAACTAACTGTAACTTAAGTTACACATTTTCGTTTAAGAAATCATCAAAACTGAAAAGCTTGAAAGTGTAAAAGGCACCTCTTAGGTACTGGTTGACTAGCGAGAAAGAGAAAAACTCAAGCTGTATGTTGATATCTCGTCGTTTTGAACCACTGTATGTAGTGCCAACATTCTTTTAATTGTAATACACTTAAAAAGAGGAAATCTTTATGTTTTAAGAAAGAGGTAATTTTTTCTTTCTATAGATTAGAAATTCAAACTACGCATAGACAACACTACATTGAACTTTTAAAGTTTCTTTAATTTGAATTCATAATCCACTGTAAGCAGTAAGTTTTCCTTTGCGGGCGGATTGCATACTGGCCCTAAGCTACTGTATTATGAAGTGTAGTCGCTTCCAATAAATTTCCAGTACAAAATTCCAAGTTCCTTTTTCTTGAGCTTTCACAACTTACCTTAAAGTAGCTTAAATTGCTTAAGTTCGAATGGCTAACTCATGGCCTATTGGTTAGGACGTGCGGTACAAAAGCGGAAAAAAGCCAGTTTCAATTTCTGGTGCTGGCAGGGCCTTGTAAACAGTTGTACTTTCTATACGTAGGTAAAAACGTTTATTGTTTGCAATAAACGAAAAATTGTAAGATAAGAAAAGGAAGGCGGGTTACATGTAATGTTTGATGCGGTGTTTGTGATTCAAATCATACCTCTGGTGATAATCTTTCCCACACTCTGTACGCATCACTTTCAAACTTTTTTTGTGTGTCAAAGCGTGTGCCATCAGGAATCTAACATACAACTTATTTTTTTCGTGCAAACGCCTTGAATAGCGCACGCATGTTTTCTGGCTTCGAATGCATTCGTTATACCAACTATTTTAAGTCTATGCATGCTTACACGGGAATTAGACGGATTGTATTGTGTATATGTATGTCGGACGATGCCGATATAGATGGAGATATCGCTCAGAGACGGTATGGCCTGGATACAGTTCCAGACGTTAAAATTGTACGTCCCATTCATTGTGGCACACCTACCTAGATTAGTTCCGCCCCCGGCGATACCATTCCGACGTGTTAGTATTAGTTACTTATTTAGAAAACAATGTCGAAGATATGAATTGTTTTATTTTATTTTTAGCAATTAAGTGTAGGGCATTTATTGATTTAAAAATGTACAACAAACTTCCAAGAAAGAAGAAAAAGAATTAATTTAATTTTTGTGTTTTTTTATGTAAACTAAAGTTTAAATACCAAATAAACCAAATTTCATTTCATCTGTAAAAAAGGGTTCCTTTGTTCTAATAAAAGTTGAATGCAACAATAATTGAAAATCTAAATTTGCTCGAAGACAGGGGATTGTTTTGTTAATTTAAGCTAATTTTTCAAATAAAAAAAGAAAAAAATCTCAATTTATTTGTAATGAGAAGAAAAAATAGAATTAGATGACTTACCGATGATTTTTCCACGCGTTGTCGGTGAACCATCATGGGCGTTAACAACAATACAAAAAGAAGAAGAGAGAAGAGATTATATGTTTGACTGATCTGGGTTTATATATTTTTTTTTATTTTCTCCTTTGGAAATGAGTGTTTGGAAATCTGGTAGGTCCCGTCTTTTTTTTTTTATGTTCAAGACAAATTTTGCTTTTAACAAACAACTTTTGTTGTACTTTCACCGATTTCACATCCTCATAGACATGTTCCGGGTGGTATATACGTTAATTACGGAGCTCTAATAGTCGCCGGATTAAGTAATGAAGGACTAAACAAAGCTTCAAGGGCCTAGCCCAACCATAATTTTCACTTGTTTTTATCATGGAAAGATGTTAAGAACGATTTTTTTTCTTTAAACTAATTGAAATACTTTTTTCTAAATGAATTTTCTAAAATTTCATAAATGTTTTCATCTTTGGTGAAAGAAAAGAATCTAAGAACAACACTTACAGAGGATGGAAAAAATAATATGGATACCTGATATTATGTATATATATGTATTCTTATTGATAGTCTGGCCACCTCCTTGAACCAAGACTAACCTCTTTTGGCTATGTTTAGGGCCAATCATCATCTTGCGACATGGCGATGTTTGACAGAAATAGTGAGAAGAGGATGTCGAGATACTACTTCGCACTCAACTCATAAGAAAACCTCCTCCATGCTTGACCGTAGTGGGCAAGCTGTCCGTATCGTAGGCTTGATTAGGGAGTCTGCATACATAAATCCACGATGATGCATGTTGCATGATGATTCATTGAACCATACCTCCCACATTCTTTCAATCATCAAGCATCCATGGCTTATGCTCATGGCATCACTTTTTTCACAGCTCAGCTTTGGATTCCGTTTTTTTTTTGCCGAATTTTACCTGCCGCGTAGTTTTTGTCGAAAGAGTCTTGAGTTCTACCGTCACTTTAACCGCCATAGTTTTCTGTTCCTCGGTTTATGTCAGTTGACTTTGGATGTGGTCCGCTTTTTGCTTCGATGAAGTTTTACTTTGCTTTGCGTTTGCTACCGTTGGATACTATCGTTTGTGAAACATTGAGCAGATCAGCTATTTTCATCATAAACCCTTCCTTTAACCAAGCATCAACCAAGATTTCACCGATTGTCTGTTGCAACGAAGCTAGGCAAGTATACGCATCGCATTATTTACAACGAACCAGTGCTGCACGCAAATACTACATTTCATAGTTTTCTTGTTATTTTATATCCATTTCCTGCAAATAATAAATTTTTCCAGGAAAAAAAAGCTAAAAACACCAAGAAGCAAATGTCTGCGCCAATGCCTTTTTTGGCGTAAGTTAATACAAAAGTCTTCAACAAAATAACCAGCACAAGGTCAAGTCGTTACATTTCTTATACATAAACAAAGTGAATATGTTGGGTGACTTAATTCATAGGAATTGAAAGATTTCGACTACATAGTACAATATAGAAGAAGACTTGCTCGGCTCTATATACGAAGAGAAGAATAAAAGTGAACAGACTGACGTAAGGAAATGAGAATTGTTTAGTATTTATACAAATTCAAATGGAAGGTTTCTAATCCTTATGCTTATTTGATAATTGTGTTCGGCTGGACCAGCAAAATATATTTGAAGATGTGACGAACAAAGGGGAAAATAACAATTTGATAGAGAATAAGCAATAAAAAATTAGAAAAACTAGTTGACACTAAAACGCTCTATACTTGTGAGGATATTTAGTTAATAAAAATGCGGTGAGCGAGACTTAATGCAAAATATACTTAGATTTAATGAGAAAAGTGAACGGTGAACTGATAGCTCTGAGGGAATCTTTGATAAGAACTAAGGAATCCTCAATAGCTTGCGTGTCACATCTTTGCTATCCTAAAGGTGGATAACTTCAGTTATATCAAACTCAATATGTTTTTTTCTGACAGCCATATTTGTAAAACTGACACTAGGGATTTGATGATTAGGCAAATCTTAAAACACAAAAACGGAAACTGGCGGACTATCATTGGTTCGTGGGAGATGATGACTGCAATTATTTAGATGATCATATAATGATATATATAATATACAAGCAACAAAAGCACAGCATCCTGCGCGTAGTATAAGTCAATATATTTTATACTTAAAATAATAAGTAATATGTAAATACACAAAACAAGTAATATTTAGAATAACGTACGAAACAAATTGTCTTCTTTTAATGCATCAACTTTCGTATACCGCAAGCAAAAAAACATTAAAAACTAGTAAGGAAGGTATATTCGGCGGGGACCGAATCTCGCATACCCACCAGTACGCTTTTCTCATTCTACTCTCCAAGCTCTTTTATTCGATACCCATATCGCTGGTATTATTAAGAAAAAATTAAACCACCAGATCGCGGTGTCTACCATATTCGTTTCAGAATTAACCCATTGTGAGGCAAACAATATATCTGCCTTTGAGGAATATACAAAATAGTTTTAAACATTCTGTCTTGTTAGCTTTATGTTTATTAACATAAAACCTCAGAAAAGTGACAAATAAAATTTAGTCACTTGTGAAAACTTTGTGTGGGCATGGCCGATTTTTTTATTTTTGCACGTTAAGAGTAGAGTGTTTCATGAAGTAACTTTTATAACTTCTAAGTAATGAGTAGAAACCCAAAAATTTTTGTTAAGAAAAACGGAGCATCTGCTCTGGCCAATTTGGGCCGGTTTTAATAGGAACGTGCGTGCAAAAACTTCCCAAGTCTCTACTAAATTTGAAGTCGATATCTTCATTTTTGCGACCAATAGAGTGCTAACAACAAACACCACACAGACACATGGACCGACAGACATGGCTATATCAACTCAGAATTTCTCGCTAATCAAAAATATATATATACTTTGTAGGGTCTCTGACACTTACTTTTGGGTGTTACGTACATTATGGAAAAAAATAAAACGAGTTTATTCCCATCCCTCAGTGGTGGATATAATAAATTAATTTGTTTAATATTTATTGAAAAACAGCTTTCATAAAACATTAATTATGGAAATAAAGGCAAAATATGTTGCGGTCATAATAGTGTTGCTGTTATGTGTATTCACTCAGTTTCCGTTTACGCTTTATGCTTATTTGTGCTTTGTGATTGTTGTGGGCTTTTCACATTGTAAGCTATTACCTGTGCTTCTAATGGCACTGTCTACACAACGTTACAATTTGTTTGACGAAACACCCACTTTTCATGTTGGTGTGATGCTCTCCATTTTGAATTCATAAAATGGAGGCAATGGTTAATTGATGAGGTTTACAATAGGGACGTCAAGTCGCGCATTGTATTATCAATAAAGAATTAAATTGAAGCACTTTTACTTCTCACCTCTTGCTCTCTCTTAGTGTATTATAAATTATTCGATGTAGATCATAAAAGTAGTGTAACTAGAGGAGAGAGGGAAAGTAAACCACAATTATTGTTGTTTTGCTATTTGAAAAGAAAGGAAACTAATATTGTTTGAAAAAACGTTTCCATATCCCATGATATAGAAGAGTGTACTAGGACTATGCGACTTGACATAGACTCATGGTGGCGAACGGAAAAACACCGAAAAAGTAGTAACATGTCAGTAATGTCCATAAATAAACATGAATTTTAACCAACAACGTAAACTGACCGTCAACGTTATTAAGACGACAAAGAGCTTTGTGTGCATACTGAACGAACGAATCGCGAATCACCTTTTGTTAATTCGCTAAATACATCCAATTCGCTTTTTACACGAATTTTTTTACACGAATTCGATTTAACACGAGTTCAAAAGAAAAAAATTTCTTTTTTTACACGAATTGTTTTGTTTTAACACGATTTTTAATATTCCAGGAATTTTTCTTGAATTTCGCAGAGCAAAGAGCGAGATTTTTCGACGAGTGTACGAAGCGTTTAAATGGCAATGCATAAAATTTTTTTATGTCTTTATTATTTTAACTTCTTTTACATTTGTGAATTTCAGATATAATTCCCTTTTTCCAAAGAAGAAGTTATTTTTTATAAAATATTTAATGAATTAAAATGTGTAAGCACAAGAACTTTTCAATATTGTTTATAATTAATTCTCTTTTTACGCGAATTTTTTTACATGTATTTTTTGGGAACATATCTGTCGTGTAAAGAGAGAATTAGGTGTATTTAAGAAGAATCATCCCAATCAAATCGAAATTATGTTCTGATTCGATTTAAGCTTATCTTTCCATTTGTCTGTCCGTCTGAACTGAATTTCTGAACAAGCATTTAGGTGTTCAACATAGACAAGATCGCAGTTTTCGAAATATTTTGTGTGAATTTCATTCACTGACATGTTTTGACCAAGGAGCGAACGGGGAATCAGCCCATTTTTACAACTACTTTACATATAAAGCCGTATTTTGAAAAGTTCATTGCGGAATAATGTGGAACAGTACGAGCGTGTCGGTCTGGCTCAGTAAAAATGTTTGAACTGAACGAAAACTATTTTCACTCTTCGATTATTAACAAACGATTTATCGGAAGTATTGTGAGGTGTTATTGCAAAAAGATCGTTCGAAAAGATGTTGAATTTCTGGTTAAACACTTGTGTCACTGAAGTTCATTTTCGATAATTAAATTCGATGATTTCGTCATCTTGTCGTGTGATAAACTCTATCGCATAGGTAAAAACATTCCATGTAGAAACGTACGCACATATAGAATGTTGCGGCAGCAATGTCTCAACTTTCCTTATCAGTTAGAAATAATGTAGCAATGAAAACCATTGCTATCCTCAATTAAGTTTTCGACCCTTGCAGTGTAGTCAAGCGCGTAGCAAAGTTCCTCATTCCGATTTATCCAACTTTAAATTGATGTTTGAAAAAATAATAGCTTTTGTTCATTGCAAACTGATTATACGTAACTTTATATTTCACTTCCTTTACTGCGTGAACATTCTCTATGCAAACGAGTTCGTATTTAATGCCAAAAATTTTTAATCCCTTTTAAGCTTACTAATGGCACGAATAATTTGGCACAAAATCATGCCTAAGCAGGTATGATGTTGCATTAAAAGCAACGAAACATTTGCGTGTCAATAATTCGATAACGAACGAAACTAACAGACGAATAAATGTTTTTGTGAGTTTAACCTCAGCCATTAACTACTAAATGAAAACTGGCTGATAACGTGGGAATACAACAAAGCCAAGTATGCAAAGGATAGTAATTGGCCGAACCGGACACAACAGCGCTTCCTCTAAAAGCGTACATTCGTGTGAGTATGCATAAGATTTTCTAATTATTCACAGAGAGAGAGGGAGAGAGAGCTAGACAGATAGATAGACATATAAACAGCGAAATTAACAAATGCTTAGAGTCCAAGAAGTGCTAGAACGTGATCAAAAAGTAGCAAGACTTTCGTTCAAAATTACACAGCCGTATTCAACGAAATATTTTTATACGCTACATAGTTTCTGGTACAGGGTGCATAGAAGGAGTCAAGATAGACTGGTCTTTCATTATACCGACTAATTACCAATCACATTTTGAATTTCAGTATCATTTACGAGTCGTTTTAAGCTCGTCTCTTTGTTTGTATGCCTGATCTTTGCCCGTGTTTACCATGTATGCTTTTTGGTATCCATGATTGAAGGGGGAGGGATACATTTGTTTTGTCAAAATGTTTGCAAAAAGGAGAAGTTCTCGCAGGAGTTTCAGGGGCCCCATAAAGTATATATATTTTACATTCTGAATCGATTTAAGGAAAGACCGTCTATCCGTCTGTCTATTGTTTGTGGTAAACCTTTTATCTGCTGCAAATATGAAGCCACGGAATTTATATTTGGCAGAAAAATTGGAAGTTCTTCGACGCGGTCTGGTAATAGACGTAGCCCAAAGTGAGCTTACAGCTTCACATAGACTGAAACACCTAAGTATCCCAAAGGGGAGGAAACTGTTATTTTGATCTTTGCTAATAAAGTGTAGCACACAAACCTATAAAAATTTGCAAGTGTCTGCTGTGGGCGACCCTGTACCAACCGTACAAAATTGGAAAAAATTAGTCGTATAGTGTATCAAAAAAATTTTTTTCTTGTCTGAAACTCCCAGAAGCAAACTTCAGAAACAGCATAAACTGTTTACATTCTTGACCAGTGTCGAATTCGGACTGCAGCTAATCATGTCCATCTGTTTGTCTGTCCATGTCTGTGGTATATGTGGGAAACATTCCGCAGTTCGCAAAAACGGGTTCGAATCAAATCGGTCAAAGGACACATCCACACTGCCGCACTCCGCCCGCGCCTACGGAACAAAAACTGAGAAAACCTTGCTTTCCAAGTTTTTTGCTCGTTACTCATAATCTACAGAAAATACTTGTTATAAATTTTCCCTTTTATTTTACAAAAATGGAAAAAATCAGCCACGCTCGCTCAATGTATACTTGATAACCAACTTCAAAAGTAATGTTAAGTGGAAAAAGCGATTAAAGTCTGAAGAAGCATTACTGCATAAAGTAGGATAAGCAATTTCGAAAGACTCTTTCTCCTTGAGTTTTATTCCCATTGACTTGGATTGGATGAAAAAATAGCAGCCAAACTAATTTCTTGAAATTTCAAGTCAGTTTATGAGTGCTACATATATTCGCTAAAATTTAATATACACACTTGCGTAATTAATGGATCGTCTCATAAGTTAAACTTTTTTATAGTAGATGTCGAGGATTTGACAGAAACGTAGTCATATATGAGAACAACGTATGCAGAAATGTTGTGAACGTAAACGTGCGTACAAATGTTACGAATTGTCATGTTATGTAAATGACATTTCCTTTTCTTTGCGCTGAGGATGTGAATGGCTGTGGATAGTTTTTTGGTGGCTCCCACATGCACATCTGAGCGTTTAAGTTTCTTAAGTCAGCGTTGTGTTTCAAACTTTAAAATGAAACGAATGGTCCTCTTGATTGCTAGAAGTCATAGCAAGGAGTTACGTAAATAGATTTTTTTAACGAACTGGAACGTATGAATCCCAATTATGTATACAGACTATAGATAAACAGACTTAATTAGACAAGCAAAAACACCAAAAAACTGCAGCAATGGACGATGAGTTACCCGTATTTTCTAACGCATTAGTAGGTAGGGATCGCCATCTATGTGCGCTAGTGACTATTAATAATATTGTGTTAGTCTCCTCTGTCTTACTAGAGGGGCAATGAAAAAGTCGGGCCTCGATCAGGTCGTAGGAACAAGGCATGGCTAGTCGAAGTTTGCCGCCCAACGTATACCACAGCAGAATTTATATATCATCGTACCCTTGTTGTGTTCGATGTGTATTTCATTATAACAATAACATGAGACTTCAGTATGTTGTAGTCGTATTGCAGGTACTCGTAATATTAACGAAATATTTATGTATTCTTTGCATTTATGAATCAATAAGATTTACGGTAGCTTTTCACGCTTAGGAATATGTTGCATGCGCGAATATTTATTTTATTGCCTCTTAACAGGCAGATACGCGGAAGAAACAAGTAAGAGAATTATATTCAACTTTGGTTCAATCTTTTATACCCATCGCCGGTATCCTAAGTAAGACTGAAACAAGGCAAACACTGAATTTCCATAGTCTACAATATTGAATGAACGCGGATGCCTTTATCTATTTTTGTAGAATAAAAGGAAAATTCATATCGTGTATGTGTTGCAGTTTATGAGTAACGAGGCAAAAACACGAAAAGCAAAGGAGTTCTCAGTTTGATTTGCAGTCGCGTCTTTTGGCTAAACTTTTTTCGCTTTAAACCCACAGGTGTTTTCAATTTAGGTAGTATTGTAGGCGTGTCTTTCGACCGATTTGGCTCATTTTCAAGGAGTTCAATATTTTGGCAAAATTTAATGATGAGAGTATTATTTTTGTAACCAGGAGAATGTTTACAACGGACATTTGTAGACGGACAGACGGGCCTGTTTAAGCCGATTTAGAATTCTATGGTAATCAAAAGTAAACGCACTTTATGGCGTCTCTGGACCTTCCTTCTAAGCTTCGCCTACGTTTTAACGAAATAAATATACACCTCACCGTTTGGTGGCAGATATATATAGATATACAATACTTATTACACAAATACGTAAACAGATATACTTGCAGAGTTCAAATTAGTGGAAATTGCATACATATATATATAATAAAATCTAGTTTTACAGAAGAAGGTAAATTACTACTTACGTACTGAAGGAGATCACGTGTACGATATGATATTCATTAGGTATTTAAGAGAATATTATTAAGCAAAGTAATCTATCCGTTGCACATACGAAGGGGAATATAAATAAGTAAGAAAATTATATTCGGTCGTAACCGAATTTTTTATATCCGTCGTCGCCGTTATCCAAAAAAAGACAAAAGACAAAAAAGCTTTCGTGCTCTATAATAGGGAATAGGCGTGGCTGATATTTTCTATTTTCAAAATAAAAATTTTTGTCGCACACGTGTGTGGACATTTGTGGTCGTGTCCTTGGAAAAGTTGAAATTACTTCCGAATTCGTTTGCATATTTGTAGGCGATATCTTAATTTTCGCTAACGGCAGAATGTTTACCAAAAGTATCGCATAGTTGCACAGACAGACAGACGGACGGGCAAACAGATGGACATGTTTAGATGCATTGAAAATTGGAAACTGGCCAAGAATTTAGATATTTTCAAGCTTGTTTGTGCCCCCTGTAAAGATATTGAAAAAAAATTCAATTTTGATATACACTAGTATTGGGTTGGCGTGATTAATCTTTTCTATACCTGTACAAGCGCTACAGCATCGCGCATAGTATGCGTATTCAAATTCAATTGTACATCAATAGTTTATTGGTAATGGGCAAAAACCCAATTTTTTTATTTCTTATGGAAAACAGAGATATTTTCAGTTTACGTGGTTTTGTGGGCGTGTCCTTCAACCAATTTGGCTCATTTTCAACACCAACCTGCGCGCAGGAACTTTCAATGCTTATTACAGACATTACACAGACGGACATACGGACAGACGGACATGCTTAAATCGATTTATAATTTGATGCTGATCAAGGATATATATACTCCGTGAGCTTTCTGTTGCGTCTTTTGAGGGTTGCAAACGTTTTGTTAAAATGAATTTACCCTCCATCCTTCGGTGATGGATATAAAAATAATTCACACGCAGATGCAGTAGTTAGTGAGGATAAAGCAAAGCATTCGACGCGGCCCGCCACCAAGTAAAAAGGATAATCTTTAAATCGTGTAGGACGACAGGTACCATCTGCGATTAACTACTTTCGTTTTTAGACCAAAGCAATTTTTGCGAAATAATTTTATTCTGTTTTACTTTACATTTTTTGAAGTGGAAAGGAAACTAAAAGCTTTAGGGGTCTTTCTTTATAATATAAAGCTTCGTTCTTTCACTTAAAAGAATTCATAAGAGCTGCTCTATTAATTAAAATTTCCGTTTTATAGCTTTTAACAAGTAAAAGGGGAAAAACTTTCGCTCCTTTTTTCCTCGTTTTACTATAACGTGCATTGAAATCTTTTTAATTATGATCCGCATAATAAAATTCCTTAGGAAAAAGTTAACACTGCATTTAAGTGTTAATTGGGCCACTACGCATGTCGCCACCGCAGCTATTTCCTTACATCACTTTATTCTATATCACGTTTCATTTCACTTTGCTACTATATACAAAAATAGTGGCATTTATAAAGGGAAGCAAGCAACTGGCCCTCAAGCCAACGCTAGTAAAACCCCTTCTTCCTTTAGTTTTAGTTTTATTGAATACAAAATGCATTTAGTTTCCTACGGTACAAGGCGTTGTGCTGAGCGTGAATCTGCAATTTTACACCCACCCTTGCTAGCTTTTCTTTAAATCTTTAAACATAACATAAAACATAAATTGTGTGAGGATTTAATGAGAAAATGCCCGATAGGACGTATTATGCTAAGCAGAATTAAAAAAAAACAAGTAAGAAATTAATTTTTGGCTGCGACTGAATCTTTTATACCCCTCGCCATTATGCTGGAAATGAAAGGAAAATCCTATATTTTCATAGTCTATAATATTGTGTGGGCGTGGCTGATTTTTTTTTATGTTTATAGAGTAAAAGAGGAAACTTACATCATGTGTCTGGTGTAGTGTACGGGCAAAAAACCTAGAAAGGCGCGATATATTCAATCAGTAGAAGCTTTCGCCCTTCTATTGTACTGCGGGCGAGTCCGTTTAACGTGTTGCGATTTACAACTTGCAAGTGTTTTGCCAAATTTGAAGCAAGTGTCACTATTTTTGCGATCATGCAAACACAGCAATTAACAGACAGATAGACAGACGGAGGGACGAATACTTTTAGAACGATTGACTTTATACGCTCTCTGAAGCTTCTTTATGGGTGTCGCGAACGTTTTGGGAAATGAGTGCCACCTCAATACTCAATATTGAGTAAGAGTGACGGATTTTTTACATTCTTGCACAAGTGCTGCAGCCCCATCTATAGATCTAGGTGTAAAGTTTTGTCATTTTGTCTGTCCCGACGAGTAAGGCAAAGTTTGGTTAATTTTGAAAAGAAAGGTGGTTCAGGTTATATCGCATGGATTTGGGTCAATTTTAGTACTAAATTGTATCAACATTTCTGCCAAATTTGGATGTGATAGCTTCATGTTTGCGAGGACGAGAATGCTTACCGCAGACCGAAAAGCAGACAGATAGAGACTTATACAGAGAGACGGACATGCTTAAATCGATTTAGAATGTAATCTTAATCAAGCATATATGTGCACTCTGAAGCTTTCTTCTGAATGTTGCAAACGTTTTGACCGGTTGATAAGGTTACGCATTGATTTTGCCTCAAAGAGAGCTTTATTTGAAAGTTACATATTACACATTTTATATGTAACTTTATATGGTTTATGTCAACCGTGTATTTTAATGCTGTCATTGCCTAACCAGTTCCATTTTTAATAGCATTCTTCCTAAAACATCTGAATGTGGTTTAAATTTAAATGAAATCGTACATAAAAAATTCCATAATACATTTCTGCTGCATTCGAAGAAATGTGGACTAGAAGCTTGTATTCGGCTCAGACATTTCCTGATCGCTACTCTACTATTATTAAACATCAAAAATAAATTTATATGACATAAAAGGAACTTTAAAATATCATATAGATTTTGTAATTAGCTAAATACAAATATGAGTAAGCGTAGAATTTCCAATAGATTTCGGCATTTCTTTCTAGCAATCCTATGTTATGGGACGCTCACAATCACAACAATTGGGATAAGGTTGAAACCTTACATACGTCTTGTCAATTCTCAATGGGTAGCCGTAGACCAAGTCAAAATTGAACATAATACGCGTACGACAGTATCACATACCACAACTTGGTTTGTTATTCCCCGCATACGAAACATGTTGAACCAAATTTTGGTATATATCTTAAAGATTTTGTCCCATTGAAAGTCAATTTTAAAGTTCCCTACCTGGCAAGGAAAATTCTTAGAACAACATTTATGCAAATGAAAGATTTTTATACTAATCAGCAAAGATTGAGATACATATCCATTTTGTGAAAACGTTTGCAACGCCCAGAAGAAAGCTTCAGAGACCCCACAAATATTTATCTCCATAAAATTATAAATTGATTTAAGCATGTCCGTCTGGCCATTGGACGTTCTTGTCTGTAACTTGGTATTGAAATGATGCCAAGTTGGTCAAAGGACAAGCCTACAGTACCACGTAAACTGGACTCACAAACTACAGCAGCTAAATCCACAAAAATTTTAATGTGTATTCTAAGGGCGATGCTGCAGTATCTGTAATAAAATGAGAAAAATTGACCGCGTTTTTTTTTCAATACCATTATAACTCAGACAAGCAAGCTTCAAAGACCACATAAAGTATATACATTTGAAAGTGCTCCTAATCATGTTCGTATGTTCGTCCGTCCATCTGCCCGTCCTCTAGTCCGTCCGTCCGTCCGCCCAACTGTGTAGTATCTGTAGTACGCATACTCCCGGTTGCCAAAACGGAGATGTTGGCTAAAGAGGTTCAAAAGAGTGTCAAGAAAAGCCCAAATACGCCAAAACTAAGAACACCTTTGCTTTGTATGTCTTTTGTTTGTTGTTTGTAAACTACACAGATACGCGATGTAAATTTCCACAAAATTATTCTAAAAATATACAAAAATTGCCCACGCCCACCGAATTTTTTAGAGTATGCAAATTTAAATTTTTCCTATCTTTCAATCTTTCATAAGCTAACCGTGACGGGTATAAAAGAATCGCAACCGAATAAAACTTGCTTGTTTCACTTACTTGTTGTTGTATTGTGAAATAATTTTCGCCATAAAACGACCGCACTATTTATGTGAAGCCTAAAAAGCCTCTTTGTGGATGTTTGCTAAGCATTCGATTTTTTTTTTCTTTTTTTATGTTCATTACAGTGTTTTTCCTCCATGTGGGTTTTGTTTTATAAAAAGTACAAAAATGTAATGTTAAATATGAAAGGCATCAACTCTTGCTATCCCGTTGTACAAACCATTGTGAGAACAAATAGGGGCGGGAGTGTAAGCTTTCAATGACATAAACTAAAATGGAACGAGAAGGCGCACACAAAACAAAATCATTGATCGGAAATCGAGTAATTTCCTTTTTACATTTATCTTAGCTTAAGCCAATGATTTAGTAACTGAACGGTCTCCCAACAATTTATTTTCAAATTATTTTGATTTATGTTAATAACTTTAAGCATGTGAATATTATAAATCAGCAGAAAAGAACGAAAGCATTTTGCCGGAAAAAGGAAAAAGTTATATATAGCTTTTTCACCGTTAAGCTATAAATATTCTTTTTTAAAAGTTATTACCGGGAGACTGGTAAATGTTTAGAAAATAGTGAACCAAATGATAACCACTTGTAAGGTTGTTGGTCTTTCATTTCCTTCAAAGTAGATTAAATGTAAACAATAAAAGGGAAGTTAGTTGAGAGATTTCATCCGGAAAATATGATAACATCAAAATCAAATTTTTGTTGAGGCGCATCCGCACCTGCATTACGAAGTTGCAAAGCAACTTATTTGGATGAAAAGTTCTCTAACGTCATTCAAAAGCTTTTCAAAAACATTGTAGGATCGATGTCCAGAGATTTGTATTGATCAAGCAGTTAGACAGTTGTAGTCCGTGTGTTTTTCTCATTTTCGGCCTTGACCTTCAAGTTAGACAAGCAATTCAGGCACATTATAGGCACATATCAGGCACATTATATGCACTGTAACAAAACAAGTGAAAACACGGTAGTAGGTCAGGTCCCCATATTAAATATTCCGACAAGTCTATAGTTATTCATGCAACGACTTTTAGAAAAAGGGTGTTGTGTTTGGCAAGTGGCCGAAAAAGAGATCTGATACGCACCTTTTTCAATAGCGTGCGTGTTTAGTCCAGGGCTCATCGGTGTACCAAATTGTCATAACAATATCTCAAAAATTATAGCTTGTCGGTTGAACATAAAAAACAAGACGGACAAACGGACAGACAAGATTTAGACAGCTTTCAGGATTGCTTTTCGATCGGTATAATAATAGCTGGGTCTATCCTAAGCTCTACTGGATGTTACATATGTCCGCACAAACTTAATATGCCCTGTGCCATAAGTTATGTAGGGTGTTATTATTACTACCATTATTATTATTATCAATTTATCCAGAAAATAAATTATAAGACTAAAGTCTTAAAGCACTGGCATTTAAAGCAATCGGCTTTATTGAAAACTCGGTCGCCCTTGAAATTTGATCCCGCAAGCAGTGAGTTCTTTGCCTACTGGCCAGTCTGACTTTGCTCTAACATGGTTTTGACAGCATCGTCATCTATCATAGACGGTCGCCTCGGGGCTGACTTATCAGAAGGGTTCTACCTGTTCTATCAGAAACTGTATCTTCATCAAATACTTTCAATAACTTTCCACACGCTTCACAACGAATCGTTACTTTATGTAGGGAAAGGTCAAATCAAGATTAAAGTCATCGAATTTAGTCGCTGTATACATGGATACTTCATATTACTTTAGCATTTTTACCAATAGATTTCGCTGGCCAAAATACATGCAGCACTATCATCATATATGTTATACGAATTGTTATATTACTGCATGAAAATTATGTTATCCTCAATTACAGATTATCGGTCCGAAGAATTTGTAAAAATTTGCAAATGCGACGCACAGAGCTAGCGGCCATAATCTTTATGTCGCATTTTTTATTTCTATTTATAAACAATGTAATCATTATATACAACATAAAATTGAGTCCAGCATAAAGAGTTCAATAGAATTTCATCATAATCGAGGACGTGGGTTCGAAACCTACGCGCATGTTGCGTTATATAAGTTAAATAAGTTTTTTACCTTGGGTTATTTTTTCTTCAATTAAACGCAAGTTTTATTTTAAGTTTTTTATTTTTATTTAACAAATTTAGTTAGATTTTATTTTAGGAAATTCAGTGGGTGAGATCGATAAAAAGACTGCCTGTTCTTAACAGATTTCGTTTTAACGAAACGTCGGTTTATTGACAGCCAGCACTTGTGTTTATAGTAGGGTGCTATGGGATATTAGTGGGAAATGTTTATGGTAGGGTGCTATAGGATATGGGTGAGAATGTTTACAATGAGTTCATATGACACTCATTGTTTATGAAGCTTTTTGTTTATTTTACCCGAAATTTGATTTTCATTGGAATGGTCCTTAACTTATATTTTTTAAAATAAATAAAAAAAACGAACACTTAATTGTAAAGCGTAGCTTTGTCGAACAAAGAACGGTTCAATTCGAACTTTCATTTTTTTTCAACTTGAAAAATGTAAGTAAACTTTGTTTGCTTTGTTGCAGCTACTGGATGGTCTAGTGGTTAAGATGTACCACACGATATTGAATTATCCGGCTTCAATCCGTGGTGCTGGCAGATCAGCAACTATGATTGTACTTTGCTGAGGCATATATCGCAGAATTCTGAAACGCGGTTTGCGCGAAAGTAATTCTAACGCTCTGTTATTTAGGCTTATAAGCACTAAAACAACTTGTTACAGGCGAGGCAGCTGATGTTCTTACCTATTATATCGACTACAGCCAGTAGTGTAATGTCGCTGACCTCTCTTCGTCGTTTTTTATTTTTTCTTTTTAATTAACAATAATTTGTTTAGTTAGCAGCCATTTAATAATCATGCTTCAACGTATATATATATATATATATATATTATATAAGTATATAATGCATATATAATTACATATTGTAATTGTAATGATGATTAACAGCTTCGTTGTTTTATGGTCTGGGTGTCTGGTGGTTTACCATAAACACGACATAGACGCGCAAGACAGCCAGCCTACGCAGATGTGCTTAAATCGATTCAGACTTTGATACGGATCAAGAATATACGTAAAGTCTGAAGCTTCTTTCTTCACACTGCAAACCTTTTTATAGTCGATACAAAAACCCAGTTAAGCTTTTAACTCTTCTTGCATCTTGCATCTTGCATAGGTATATTTCTTATGTAGCTTACGCTTTGGGTTCATCAGTTGGGAATTTGACATTATCCTCCTTGTTGGACAGCGGTCGAAATTATTTTTCATTTTCAATACAATAATCTTTTAGCTCGATTTACCGAATTCAATGATTCTCTAGTTTTTTATATTTTGAAAATAACAGAATTTACGAGCTCGTTACTCGATGCGAAACGCTTGCCAGACAGGGAACTCTTGAAGTTTCTAAATAGACAATAGTTGGTAATTCTAAAGAGTACAGCGGTTGCGAAAGCAGTTCTCAATATGTGGTGAATGAATTGATGCGTCATAGTAACGAAAGAGGATTGTTCTGTTTTCAGAGGCGCTTCTTTCATCCTAATAAAGCTGAAAAAAGTACGGTTGTGATGTACCCTTTTCGATGATGTAATCGATGAAGATTATGCCCAAAATAATATAATGCATTTACACAATTATTCGAAGAAATTGGTTTTATAGGTAATTTTTCCACCTTACATCCCTTGTGGTACAGAGGTCTATTAAGTGTCAGTCTTGTTCTTGTATCAGTCTTGTTTTCTTGTGTTCATCCTGTAGGAAGCAATTTTGAAAATATTTTCATGAAATTCTGTACACCGACAAGGCCCAAGGATGGATGCCATTGGAAATGGTACGGATTGGACTCCTTTTTCTACCAAAGCCCCTTACTTTGAAAAGTCGTGATGTGAATATTCGCTGGTTTAGACTATTTAACGGTGAACCGTGTCCGTATTTTTACTTGTTTCATAAAAATTTATTTTTGATATTTGACAATGAAATGTGGAAACATAATGAACGAATGAAAGTAAAATATTTCTAGAAACAACGCCGTAATAAGCGTGACGTAGAATACTACCACGCAAAACTTGGCATTGCTTTTCTTGCCTTCACTTGATGAGATTTCAAATGCTGATGGTCAAAATCGTTCGTAAGAGCAATTGTGTTCTTCAGATGCAAAAGTGATGCAAAGAGTACAGTAGATCATTACGAACGTATTCTCCATTTCATTAATCTAATTGACTACAACCGTGCAACCGTAATCACGGATGAAACTAGAAAGCTCTTCGAAGGAACAATTTCTGATATGAAATCATCGTTGGGCACTAATCAGAGCAATATTATCTTACTCATGGCACATGTGTCTGCTTACTTTCTTTAAGAGTAAACGTGGTCTTGCAAAGGTGCTGGAAAAAGATCTAAAATTCATAATTGGGAACATGGACAGCGAGGATAAATAGGAAATTAATTCTTTTAAACCTTAAGTGCGATAGAGTTTTCACTACAGGCGATATAAGTCAGGGATCAGCAACCTATGGTCCGCGAGTCACCGAGCGAGCCTTTTGATAATTTCAAGCGACTCACTTTAGTTTTGAAAATAAAGTATAACATATGGAACAAACATTTTGAGGATAAAAAGAATTGAAAATAGATACTAAGAGCAATATTTTAGTTCGATTACCACGGATCTTATACATTTAAGGATGTAATAGAAAAGGTTGTTAAGATCGTAAACATGATGATAGCGCGATCAGCATTAATACACAGGCGATTTAAAGCTTTTTTGGAGGAAATCGAATCCAAACGAAAGCGGTGAAAATGATCTCGAACTCGATGATAAACAAAAGTTTTTAAGACTTTTGTTTTTAACAGACATAATGAACTCCTATAATGATTTCGATGTACGACCCCAAGGAGATAACCACACAATTTTCCAAAAGGGTGAGGAGTGGAAGAATTTTACTTCAAAATTAAATAATTCTTTCCCTTGTTTGAAAGAGAGCATGAAAGGAAAATGTCAATGAAAGCAACCTAAATATGTTCGCAAATTGGATTTTCATTATTGAAAGGGAATACGAAAGTTGGTTTCAGAGTTTTAAGATGCACGGAGAAATGTTTACAAAGCCCGAGGAAGTAGAAGAACATGTTTTAAGTTTGCAGTATTTTCAATATCTAAACACTGACAATATTACAATAAATTAGAAATAATTGATTTTCAAAGTTCAACATTATGGACGGATAACTTTAAGAAATTGCGGAAAGATTTGGAAAAACCAGAAGATAATCTCCCTGCTCTCATGATATCCACATGTGGAACGTCACTTTCCACGAAGTTTGCATCTTTGTAAAAAATTTGCTTTGCCGTTTTGTCCACATTCGGTTCAACGTATAAATGCGAGCAAATGAAATTTATATGAAGCAAGAACAGGCATAGGTTAACTACCGAAAATTCGCATGGTTGTATTCGTCTTAGACCGATCAACTATAAACCAGAATTGACCAAATTGGCGTCACAAGTTTAACATGAGGGAAGTCACTGATATCGAAGACAACGTCTATAAATAAAATTCGTTCAATTACGTTTGTAACGGTTGTGTTAATAAAATATATCTTTTCATTAACTAAAAGACTGTTTTAACACGAAAATATCCAAACGTTTTTTTAATACGCACATTTTGGTTGACTTTAACTCGCGAGCAGAAGAGCCCTCCGACCTATGATCTAAGCTGCCTTCGGAAGCTACATTTTGTAAATTGGTAGACAACGGGTAAATAAGTACATAAGCGAAACACTCGCTGCTCTCTGTCGAGCACAACACAACAAGCTTAGGTCCCAACTTATATTAACAAATACGGGAAAGAAATTCGGAATAAAATACTAAATTTGAAAGATGAAGGGATTTCTCCTAGACATATGTACTGTGCTAAAAATGTATTAAATGTATCATCATGGGTGCAATTTTCATTATTAAAAGAAGTAAGTTGGAAAAATCCAGCCACGGAATGAAAGACGGAGAAAGAACACCGTCAATAGATAATCTACACTTGTATTCGTTAATTGCAGGCTTGTTAAAGAGGCGAGCAGAGGCCAAAGTAATGCAAATCTCAAGTCAATGCCTAAGAACTGCTATTACCCTCTGAGTTGCCTCAAAGATTATCCATTTTCCAGTTTCGAAAGCAAACGCACATAAATAAAGCGCACTTCTGATTGAAATTTATTTTCAATATAATGCTTTGATCTCGCCATTATTTGTGGAACACAATACATACATACACAGTTGTACGTGGTACAGAAACTTTTAAAAGTTATCAGGAAAACAAAGAACCCGCGTCTTTGGTGTAAAGAAAATACATGTGATGGTCCTAAACGATTTTTACCTGAATAAACATAACTGTTGGGGCGTGGTTTGTAAGCTGAAATTGTCGTTCTTGAATATGATTTTCATTTGCAGTTACCGTTCACAGGGAACATGATAACTCATTTTTTAGGTGATTTCGATTCGAAGGATATGCGGTTTCAAGAAAATGATGCAACATAACATGTGTTTCCTAACAAAATCAAATGCCAAAAATGCCTATGTGAGCTTGCTGCCTCTTCTGGACTTTTTGCCTTCGGGTTATGTTGGAGCATTGGCTTGCTGCGATAAACTACGAATTCTCAATGATCTTCTACAGGAAAATTGCTCGTGTTACTAGTGAAATAAGAGGAATTGCAAAAGCGCAGAGACGGTCATTTGCATGAGACCATTTTTAACTAAAATTGCCATTAACCAATAGCTAAAATGAAAGAAAAGCCTTGTTGATAACTTTCCCCGTTCAACTTTTATTACAAATTAAAAAAAAAATACCTATATAACATATAACATACATAGATTATATTGGTGAAGTTGTAGTAGTAAAATTCAATAAATTTATTGTTAATCTTATTAGTGTACTAAGGCAATAAGAATTTAAACTCACAGAAAATTACGTGACTTACACTAACATTGAAGTGGAGAATTATGCACATTCACGGCACTACTTGGATTAAACTAAATAGTATAAATGTAAAATATGTAAATATATGTAAATTAACTGATACTAGTTATGGTTGTATTTTCTAAACCAAAATGTTCTCTTAGTCTATTTTACAAAGTGTCCTCCGACGCAATCCCACATAAACATGCAAACAATTTATGTGTACAAGAGGATCGAATGCTATGACACCATAACATGCTTCATGCGAATCCAATCCAACTTGTAATTTAGTAGACTGACTCATGCCCCTTCAGCCATCCCTGCATTGAAAATGCTATAAGGAAGAGAAAACAGTGCAGTCCGCCACGGCCCACCTTAAAGTACCCTGCACCAATCTACAGTTATTCATATAGCAACTTTTCAAAATAAGGTGTTATGCTTGGGAAGTGATCGAAAAAGGGCCCCGAACCGCTCGTTTTCAATAGCGGGTCAAAATATGTTGATGTACCGAATTTCATAAAAATGCCAGAAAAATTACGGCCAGTAAGTTGAGCATAAGACAACTAGACGGACAGGCAAGCTTTCAAAAATTGATTTTGAATCGATTGGCATGATAAAATATGGGACTATTTCAGTACATCCGCGCAAATTTAATACACCCTTGTACCACAAGCGTGTAGGCTTTAAAAACCATGGATCTGATTCCAAAAAATCTGAATCGTATCAGCTGGTCGTAATAGTGGCATTTACTTTTGTATTTAGAAATCCTAGTCTTATAATAAAAAGTTTACACTAATCTTCTTCTTATACTAATCTAAACATAAAAGATTTTAGATGAGTATTAGGTCGTGCTATTCAATAGCGTAAATGGAGCAAAGAAAAGAAGATAAAGAGGAAAATCTTTATAAAAAAAAAAAACAGAGTCCATACGACATGTGTAGTAAGACTAGAGAAACCGCGTGGGTCAATTTGACCTTCAAAAAATCCCTTATAAGGCACTCCTTGAGCGATTAAGAGCACAAGGTCAGTAGCTCTGGTCTTAAAAAGGAAATTAAGAGACGAGTAGTTTAAGGAAAATGGAAAAGACGGAAATAAGCATTCGAAAATTTAAGTTAACAACACTCAGCACTAAGCCAAATACAACAATGATTGCATAATTTGTCTTTTATAAAATCAATCCATTCTGAGTGCGGACACTTTTTCTTTAAGATATACATAATGTATTCGAAGACTCGAGAAACCATAATTCAATCTGCAATTCTTCCGAGGAATATGACTGCTTTGGCAAAGAAATGGAACACTAAACAGTTTGTTATTCGAACGAATTTCTTACGTAATTAGAGTAAAGGCTCCCTTGTTCACGTACGATGATGGTAGATATATATAGCTTGATATAACTCTGCTTTTCAGCCATCAGGTTGTCAACAGTACTTCCCGGCGCAAATAGCGGAATATCTCGGCCCAGTAGCCAGTTCTTTTGCTGTGAAAATATTTACATAGGTCTTCGAGTTGCATTCATTTTGGAAGGCTAGTCGCCTTGGCACTTGGCATCAATGTTTGTAATTAAAACCATTCACTAGTCTTTAGTGCATTATTTATTAAAAAATTATTTATTAAAAATTTATTTATCATTTTATTGTCATACAACAGATACACTTTACATATTTTCTTTAATTTGCTTGTACTTTTACGAGCATTCTGTCACTAACTATTTTCTTTAAACGCGGACAAATCTTATGTAATTCTTGGTGACTACTGCGGCAATGCAAGCCGTAAAAACGCAATTTCTCAAGAGCAGGAAAGCGTGCTTCAATATCTACAAATGTTGGAGAGGAAAGTTTTTCGATTCTTCGACAAGAATATAGGTGAAGTTTGGTTAATTCGTTAAACGTATACTTAAAATTTAAGATTGGGAGAACTTTGATGGGACAAAAACATGACCTAAGCGTTTGAAGTCTCTTTAAATTGCTGATGTTATATTCTGAGCAGAGATGATTTATCGCGTCTTCGCTGACGCATGGTCGCAGGAGAAGGTGCTGCAAACGTGTGAGATATCGAAATATGTTTATCATTTCTTCGTCTGATATTGATGTGTGAAGTTCTCTAAAATCAAGTACGACCAAGTTAGGTAAACGTTGTGTCAGAAGGCAAAAACTTTCCTTACTCAGTTGTGCGTGGGACAATTTCAATTCATTTAACCTTGGATTGCTTGTTGGGGCTATGCTATAAAGCAGACGTTCATCTGCTAAACCATTAGTATCATGCATTATTAAGGAACGCAATTTACCGCTCATGATGTTCAGTAGTTGGGCGTTGCTTTCTGATTCTCTATAGCGCTTTATGTCTAAATATTCTAAGCTGGCTGACCATTTTTGTACAATTAGTTCTAACGAATCATCGCTATTGTCGCTTATAACTATTTTTTTGAGACGATTTTTGTCAGAAATATTTTCTAAAACAAGCTGTTTGTAGCTAGTGGAAATAGTGCCTATGTCCAGTACCTCCAGTTGTGCAAACGTTCTAAAGATGTCTTGCAATCGATGTTGAAATTTCAACCGGGCATTTGTCCAAGCATCTAACCATACGGTGCCGAGCTTGAGCCAACGCAACGAGGTTGCCTGCCTTGCTAGCACATCCAACCAATCACCAGCGGAGCTCTCAATTCTTATGCTCAATTGCTGTAAGCGTACATTCGGCATTTGAGTCAGGCTTGCCAGTAATTGAGTTTGGACCGTAAAAAACTCGGGAATCAATAATGTTGTAAGTTGTGAAAAGTTTTGTAGATCCACCTGCCCTCGTGTATCTGGCCAGCTATCTGACAAATCCAATTCCCTTAGCTTTGGCAAAAGGTGGTTCAGCATTGTAAGAGTTGACACTCGATGCAATTTTACGTGAACAACTTCGGATCCTATGTATTGGAAAATCCTTGATAAAAAGGCGCATTCGACGTTATTGAACTCGCTCCATGGGTTAGATATCTCAACCTTCTCACATTTAAATTGTGTGCGTTCTATAGCATCGCAAATCTTCTTCAGATTTCGCTTGGTAATGACCAATTTTGAACTGCGTCGTAGTTTATATCTGCTAACCAGATGAAGCCACCGTTTGCAGACCAAACTTATCTGCAATAAGTCGCCATGCGATAAATTATCGAAAACTTGCAGCCATATTTCGTTGGGTATATTAGCTGCTCCGACACGACTAACAGCACCCGTATCTGGCGAAACATCCATTATATCCTAAAATAAATAAACAACATGTAGCCATGAAGTTTTACGGAAGTAAGACAGTGTTCCAAATATATATTAGGAAGATTTTGCAAATTTTACCGAAGATGTGTTTTAAAAAAGATGCACTTTACACTTGTTATTTAATGTCTGAAAATCTAAAAGCGCAAATGTCGTCACTATTCTCGTACCACTGCTTTTGCTCGCGCTTTGCACTAATTATGGAGGAATTAAGTCACAAAAGGCATATAATTTCGTATACACTTTTTCGTCGTCGTTCTCTTTACTTTATACAAGAGGCGTAATAAGTGATTAATTTTGATTTAACGCAGACCTGCTTCTTGTCTGTCGAATTCCTTTACTCGTTTACGCGAGACAAAGACAATAAGAAACCTTACGGTTTTCTTCCGTATATTTTCCTTAGTCTTGCAGATATGATTTATACGTATCCCGTTAGAAATCAGTAAAAATTACCGTAGGTTCTAGAATTTTCGTCTTCTTTCTTTTTAAAGGCGGACTTGAGTTGAAACTTGAAAAACTTTTTTTGCAAAGAAATCGACTTAAAGCAATGCAAAGACTACACGTACAGCATGAACACTGATGAAACACTTCTGAAATGTATTTCGATTTCATATTTAGCTACAACTCGTTAGCACTGAGCGTAAATTGAGATTTTCTTTATATTGTACTGTTTTTTCATATTTTGATCGTTTACTTCATATTTTCTACCTGGAGCCTAATTTCTTTGTCCTTCTTTCCTTTTCATTGTACGATGAATTCTTATCGATTAAAGCGTAAAACAGAATGAATGCATTTGTATCATGCTTTACCTGCAATAATTCTAAGCATTAAGCAACTACAAGACATAACTTGCTTGATAACATGATTAGAATTTGCTTACATAACCATTAATAAAACCCTAAAGTTTTTTCCAAAACGACATATTTTTTTAGTCAAACTATATTTAAATATTTGATACTAAAGTATTTATAATTAATGACAACATTTTAGATCGTCGTACCATGCGTTGCTTGAGATATTGACAGTATGTTCGTTCGCATAAAATGACTTGTGTTGCTGCAAATGCATTCCTTCTGTTGCCGACATTCTTAGTGCTAAGCAAAACTTTAAAAAAAAGTTCATTCTCTTTTGTTTTATGATATATTCGACGAAAACGTTTGTCCCACTCTTTGATACAACTTGTGTTAAGCAGATAAAGGCAGCTACTTATGGTTTCGAATGCATGCGTAAAGGTGACGGGCTTCTGCTTACAAAATAAGTGCACTGGACGTATTCCTGCACACGTACACACGTTTGTACAGTTGATGCCCACAACCGAGCACTCCAACTGCCGATATCCTAAAGTTTTTTGACCCAGTTTTTTAACCCATTAACCCATTAACCATGAAATCCTTAATAAACACACCGTCCGGCCAAAAGCTCTTATTGAAGATATGCCACCACAGAGGTGCCGGAAATACAATTTTAAACGATCCGACCTCCGTGTTTCTCGTTACAGATGAAAATATGAAAAAATTTTCGGTTTCTTACGAGGTTATTTCAGTTTCTTGTCTGTTGTCAGCGTAAGTATGCCGGCAGATGACGGTCTTTTTTTAAGCCTGAACTTTTAGTCGATCAAAGAACGTTTGTGCCAAGTTTTTAGATAAAGAAAAAAGTTTGTTTTTTAGTAGAATTAGGTATATGCCATCGGCATCTCGAGAACTAGATCGGGTAGGAAAGGAACAGGAATAGGGTATTGAAGATCTTTTCGTATAAATAAAAGTCACGGAAAAGTTTTAGAACATTGCATATCCTTATATCAATCGGAAAGGATAAAAATAATGTACTCGGTACTTCTAGTATTAAAACACCTATGCTTTATTCTTAGTTGATAGAACTGTTGTTAATTTTTAGCAAAATCCTTCATCAGTTACTTTAAAATTTAAGCCGCTCTTTTGAACTTATTGAGAACTATTGTGGACAAATTCACTTTTATGGCTTCTATTAATTCGGAAAGATTTCCCTAAAGCGGGTTGAAAATTTGACTTTTTTCGAAAGCTGAACCAATAATTATAGCAATATGGGAGGGCGTGTTACATCGGCAAGAAAAACCAGGAATTGCTGTAAACTGTTGCATAAATTTGAAACTTTTTTACGTACCGACTCGCACAAAAAGGCGCTAAATGCCGCCGTAATATTTCGCTTTAATTGTTTGATCCCCTGTAGAGAATCTCTCATAGGCAACATCATGCCCACAGTCAAGATGACTTTGATTTTTGACTTGCTTTGCTATGATTTTTTTCTGGTTTCCTTTAGCACACTATTGAGCTGTTTATGTATGGTACTCAGCACCCACGTGATCACCAATAATTGTGGACTTTAGATTACCTATGTGGAAAGTAAGAACTCGATACATACTAATTTGCTTATTCAAGCGATGCAATTAGGTTTGCTTATTCAAGCGATGCAATGCACTTTACCCGGCAAAAACCATTCCTGCGGTTTGCCAAATACCTCCAATACCAATTTGAATGTAGTTCGTGTTTTATTTATAGCTACATATCGATGAAGAAATTGTGATGTAATTGTAAATGTAGTTGTGTGCTCTAAATATATGACAATTTTTTTCGTTGAAGTCAACAGGCGAATGCGCTTCGGACTTACTGTGAGCGAACACAACGTGAGTAATATTATACTCACATCACTTTGTATATTAGTGGGTACAGCTAAATGGGGTATTTTCAAGTTTGAGTTGTCCACTGTCATATCTCAAGGATTTTTAACCGACCTGTAGGATGTTCATTGCCTATGCTTGTGCAACCGGGTTAAAATAATCCCATCATTAAATAACTATGTTATCTAACGGAGTAGTTTTCTTATATTGTTAGGTGTTCTTTCAAATTTTCAGGTAGAGACAACCTTGACATTGATGTTGCTACGGTACAATTTTCAATTTGCAGTCTGTCCTTCAGTGTATATCAAATTATGAAGCGACGAATGTCATTTACGACTCTATATTTGATTTTGTTTTAGACCGACAAAAATGCTACTGAAGCTGCGGAAACGATCAAATTGGCTTGGAGCGAAAATGCGGTCAGTTTTGGAACAGACAGTAGTTTGATCTTCAACTTAGACTGGGGACATTTCACGGCTGTAACGTATTCTCCAGATCTGGGCCCTTCTAATTAGCGCCGATTGAGATCGATGTAGACATATTTAGAAGATCAGTAGCTCACAAAGTTTGAAGATAAGCAGAAACGATTGTTTCGCCTGGAAAGGATTTACATAGTATTCTCTGCACTTGACTTAATATTTGCTCTTTCAAAAATTGTGTTTAATTGTAGGGCAAAATGCACTTGTTTCGATGATGAAAGATGTAATCAAAGTTATTTACTTTTTACAGCGGTCATGACATGAAACTTAGGCTTGGTTATATCAGATATATATATATAAAGACATATAGATATATATATCAGATATAAAGACATATGTATATATATATCTGATGTATATATAACAATATATATTTGCTCGTTAGGTGCTGCATCCTTTCGTACTATACTTATTGCACAAGTCGCTATGCGTTTTTTAAAGAGACGCACTTTACTTTTTTGCTGTATTCCTTGACATGCATAAGAAATTTGTCTTTCTTTTTTTTTGTTTGATTTTTTTTTTTTTTGCTTTGAACTCTAACTTTATGTGATTACGAACTATTCAGCTTCTTTAAGAAAAGTTTAAATAATTTAACTAAAAAATACTAAATAAAAGACAACTTCTGACCCGGAATTGGAAGGTTTGCACAATTTTTAGAAACATTACGGGGTAGAAGTTAAATGTGACGATAACAGCAACAAGAAAAAAAGCAGAACAACTTGTAGAACAACTTTCAAATGTTTTTGTATAACTTTCTAAGTGCGAATCAAATGTTGAAGTGAACAAATCTATGTAAGAGTTTTGGAAATTACACAAAGCTAGGGAAGAGAAGAGACGTCAAATATTTGCTAAGTAAACTTAATATTCTCGCGTATTGAAAAGACTTGAATTACATTCATAATTAATTAGAAATTATGGAGACTGACATCATCCCACCTTCCGCTGTTATTTTCTTCTAGTTTAATATACTTTACCGTACGAGCATTTTGTATGCTTGGTATTAAATGGAATGTAACACGCCATTGTAATTTTGTGTTAAGCCCAGAGATGGAAAGTCAGATTCGAGTTTAACAATGTCTTTGAGGGAGCGTGCAAAGGTGATCGTCCTACAGGCAGTTACTCAGACGAATTTGCATTTGCGTTTCCTTTTCTGTCTTGCGTTTATCTAAAAGCGTTTTCTCCGATCCATCGCGGTCTAGCAGAAAAGAACCCACCAATCTTTGACTAATAAAAACGAATAAATAATAAAGGAAAGGGATTCGATTTGTATTGGGTTCGTTTATTCCACTGTTGCGAACAAAATATTACAGTAAAGAACAGATATAGGTAAGAATGGCAAAGATTTGGAAAACTAATTAAAGTGTTTGAAACCGCTGATTGGTCGGCAATATCGAATGGCAGTCACGTTGTCACGCGGTTTCCTTATAAATAACTTTATGTATTTGTTGTAGTTTACGAGCAACGAGTAAAAGACACGAAGGCAAACATGTTCTCAGTTTGATTGCAAACACGTGTGGACGAAGTTAGCGTGCTCTTTGACCTTTTTGGGTCGTTTTCAAACTATTTTGCAACTTTGTAGGTTCATTCTTTGCGGGCGGGGGAATGTGTACCACAAATGTGACACAGTTGGGCATATGGACAACGGACAGGGAAAAGAACTTCGACATACTGTAATATTGGGCCAATTTTTTCCCATTTTTTTACAGGTACTACAGCACGTGCAAGTGGTTGTACGTTATCAACTTTTTATTTTATTTGAAAAACAGTGCAGTTCTCAGTGTACGTAGTATTTTAGGCGTGACTTTCGAGCGATGGCCCGTTTTCAATATAGACCTGCGTGCAAAAGCTTCCAATGTTTCTGCCAGGAGAAGACTTACGACAGACATTTCACAGACGGACAGACGAACAGACTTAAGTCGATTTAGAATTTGATGCTGCGCAAAAATATGTATACTTTGTTGCGTCTCTGAGATTTTTTCCCGGGCGTTGCAAACGTGTCGACAAAATTTTTCGGTGATGGGCATAATCAGAGAAAATACTTCGCACTATCATTTTTTTGCGTACATATTTTACCTTTACACTTGAACAGCATTCATTTGCTTTCGCAATATAAACGAAGGAAATTTCATTAATTTCAGTATTCATTAGCATCGAGGGTAATGCTATAATCATGTTTGAAAATATTGGCTGTGGCGGTAGGGAACAGCAGAGAATAATTTAGAATTTTGTTAGCCTGAAAATAGTCTTTACAACCGCAGCAAGACAATTGTACTTGGATTCGTGTTGGTATATGTAGCAGGTGTAATTAAGTGAACGTTTGGTTTTTGTGATGGGTTAACACAATACGTTTTTGATAAAACGGTGTGGCAGCTCATCATCAAGTGTCTCTCGGTGAAAAATACAACTGAAAAATCAGTTGAAAGCCTAATTTGTAAGGACGGAAGGTGACTGAAAAGTTCCTTCCAAAACCATTTAAATTTGTTAGGCCACCACATATAATAAGGCTTAGTGCAAATACCCTTCGAATTTAGTTTCTAACTCTCAGACTTCTATTATATGTTACTATATTGATTCTGTGCGTCACATATAACTTAATTTATCTTATCAATCGTCGTTTATTCTAATGTTAAAATCGCATGACTTGACTAACATGTATATTCTTTGATTGCTTATATCCTACTATTTCTATTGAGTCACTTCACTGGTGACCGTTGTATCGTATTCAGCCTCGTCCAGAGAACGGCATCTAGCTTAAGTATATTTTCTTGCCAATTTTTAAACTTTATTTGTTGATTGCGTTTTATAATTTCCCGCATTACTACTTCATCCTTTTCAATCTCTTCCATCCTTTGGTTCATTGTGGCGACTTTCTAAGCATGAACTCCTCGCGTTCAAAGCTTTTTCTCAAAGGTTCCGTTATCAAATCGTCGTCGGCGATCGGCCAATTTATCCTGTGGCTCGTTAACCGCGAATAAAAAACATTTCTGTGCTGCTGTTCGGCCAGTCAAAAGGTCTGTCCTGTCTGGCTTATAGCTCAACTTAATCTAACCCCACAACACGTATTATATTTAAATTAACCCAAGCCTCTGTGTTGAAATAGGCATTACGTCCTATGTATGCATTACTGGCGTGATTTCCATCCCAGAAGCTTATTAGAGAGGCAAAGTTTCGTGAATGCGTCCAAACGGTTCCCGTTCTAATGATTTGAGTAGAGAAAAACAAATACATTTTGTAGCCTTTCAATGCACTTACTACGTTTGCTTGATTGAAACGTTCACACAGAAATACAAATCTCTTCAAACTAATTAAAGAGTCAAATGGTTTCATAATTTTTCTCGCAGTCGAATACATTTTATTTGGCTTTTGCAACAAATCTGTTGGCCATTCGTGCTTAGCAGTTGAGCAAGTACACGAACTTCTTATCCCTGGTCAGCAGGTAAAGGGCTGGAAGGTTTGGGATACTCTAGAAGCTAAAGGAGTTGAAACTGGTATTGTGTGGGGGGTATTCCCGAATATAATTTTTTTCTTTGTCTCTGTTGTAGCTAATGAGTAATGAAGCTTATGTTAGTCGTCTCGTTCGACCAATTCGATCCATTTGCCACATCAATCTGCATGTAATATTTTGTATTTTTTCTACCAAATTTGAACCTAATGTCTTAAATCTTGCGGTCGGCAGTATGCTATAGATACACAGATGAATAGATAGATCGATTCAGAATTTGATTCTGTTTGCAAATTAAAACTTATGTTATGTACTTATTTGCGTAATCAATTATCTGTGAAAAATTCAAGAATTTCTACCCGAATATTCTTATATATCCAACCTCTTAAAACTTCATAGCGTTAATATTTTCTAAGAAAATGCTCTGAACTTCCAAAATTGCCTCTTATTTAAGTTTAACACTTAAATTTTAAAATCTTTTATAAGGGAGTTACAAAAACTATGACTTGACGAATCTTGAAAAACGTTAAAAAAAAAGAACATAAAAACGTTAAGAACAAAAAAGGGCACGATGTCCGGCAATTATTTGTTGCAGAAATACAAATAACTTGAAAGTTATTAGCCGTCTTATTAAGTAAAGTACAATTTGTGCTATAATCGCAGCAGGAATTGAACCTGTGTGACACGATTTATTGCAGGGCTACCTTGCCTTTTGTCTACACGACTGCCTTACCTGCGTTAGCAATTTCTGCTTGAAGCTTTAAAGTTAAGCAAAAGAGAAGTAAGAATTTCAAATGTGGAAAAATGAGTAAAATTGACACAAGTTGTACTATAATATGCTGCAAAAAACTACACTTTGCAGTTCAAGCTTGGCTTCTTATATCATAACACTACTCTCACACACACAAAGCATACGATCAAAAAATAAAAGATGCGTTCGTTTCGTTTAATTTAAAAATAACATACACTGCAATCAGGGTTCAAACCTGTGTCCTTGGATGGTGTAAACCTAATAGACTAGGTTTGATATTGGACGCAACGATTACGCTATTTATTAGATACAAAATAAAAATGCGAAAGTCGATGTAAAAAATGTTGCCTGCCTAACATTATCCTCATAGACGTAAGTCTAAATGCTACCATTTATTCTGGTTTCGAAATAAACCATTTAGACATAATTCCCATAATTGCTGACCTGCTAATGGCTATCGCGGATTGCTCCACGAATTTGGCTGACTTATTAGTATCAATTGCTGCGGGTAATCTAATAAACAAGCAGGTAATTCATAGGCATAATTATGTCGGGATATGAAGAATAAAAGTTTTCTTTCATTTGCAGTCCTCGATCGCTCAATGGCGAAAGTTATTCTTTATTGCTGCAGCCGGTTACATTTTTTGCGACACTTTCTTTAATATCTTCAAGTCAATATCAAGACAAGCGTGGGATAATCCCGAGAATCATAATGCCAATAGTCATAATGAAACAGAACATCGTTGTAGCAATATTCCCATAACTCCTGCTTCCCCTGGAAAGAGTCACTAAAGAACAGTCACATCGAAAATGTTTATTGTTAGTAACCATTTAATTGCAAAGTCAAGCAAAATACGTCAACCAAGCAAATTATTCATTTAATTATAACAACAACGAAATTTTTATAATATAACTAAGAAGCACTGGAAATCAGTGCAATCTAATTGAACTTCATAGAGGACTTCGCTTTTATGCCAACCATCGAAGAGCTATGGGGGTATGTTCTTGTCGAGACAAATCTTACGTAAGGAAGCTTCAAGGATCCCATAGATTATAAATAAAGATTAGGTCAACTCGCAGGATTCTAATTTCTACGCTGTACAGGAATCAAAAACGAACTTAAAACTACTTTGGATCATGAAATATAAACTTTTCGCAAGAAAGAAGTAATCGAGTTTCGTAGGATGTGATAAGTAGGGAAAAGTTCGGCAAAGTTGGCGCTCATGTTGTTTTAACCACATAATGTTCTTCACTCCTTATAATGTTACTAATAGTAGACTCCATAACGACTTAAACGACTAATCAAGAAAGTAAAAAATGGAAACTCACACTTTAGGTAACTATTTTATAATAAAACACAGAGAAGGACATAACTACATATATGTGTACATATATTTATATATACATATATAAATATTGGACTTAGTTCTTTAAAAAATGAAGCGAAAGTTAATTACTACGTATATTATTCCCTACTTAATTATTCTTCTGAGCAATTGTAAAACAAAACCCACTTTCTCAAAATAAAACAACCGAATGAAGCAACAAATAAAATGTCTTCTTAAACAATAAAAATTAACCCGAACGGTATATTGTAGCACCACAAAAGTGGTGTCCATATGTTTTGTGCAAAGGCAAGATACATTTTATCGCTTGGACTTGTTTTACTATCAAAATATACCTCGTTCAGAACGTTTACGTCACCCTTTGGTTGACATGCATCTCTTTCAGCAACAATGACAAAACTGTTTAGCTCACAAACTGCCGCCGATCGTTTATCTATTGAAACTTGTGCAATGTTAAGCTCTAGGTATAGCGGTACTTGTATAACAAAAAACCTTAGATTGCATGTTAATCGTGTGACACCAAGTGGCTATAACTTGGTCTACTACCGATCGCGGAAAATAGGTTTTGTCCAAGTTACTTTAAATGTGGCTACGCATAAATGATAAAATGTCTTGATCAAAAGGAGACCTTGTCAAAGAATATATGCAGAAGGATAAATGCTAGGGTGATATGGTTACGTACACTCTGATCGCCGTAGCTTATTTTATCTTTTATGATACAGCAGGTTGGCAGGAGAGTTCTATCATATGTTAAATAAAACATTGGATTTGAAGCAGCTTGATATGCTCCCCAGAAGTTGAATGGTGAAGGCCGAGTTTCGTTGCAATTGCATGGATTACTCCTCATGATGCGCCGTAAAATGTTATTACAGTTCAGATGGGCGATCGTCTTTGAGACTACATCTCCGGGATGAAATTCGGCAAACCATCTCTCTCCTGTCTGCAAGATTTTAGAAGCAAACGACGTGTTGCTCCTATTCCGAAATTCATACCAAATACAAAGCCTTCAATGCGCTTTATCCGCTGCCATCTTTTTCACTTTGCAATACGCAACTAAAGAGCGAAGAGCATTGAAAATAATTCTGTTGTGTTCCTCGAGAGGTACGCCAACTAATAAGACTCCACATGACGCGTTTCGTCGATGTGGATGGACCTGTCAAGTAAAATTACCCCATGTAGTAAGGTACGACAAAACTTTCCCGCCAACCTACTAATGTGGAAATTTTGCTTGCAGCTCTTTTCTCCTTTGATTTCGTTTGATTTCTGTGGGAGCAAAGTTAATAAATTTGATGGCTTTTTTTTTATTATGAAAGCATGCATCAGTTTCCTGAATGAAATGCAAAGTTACGTAAGCAAATTAAATTCACTTCTTTTTAGAGAACTGTACTTTTTTTTTTTAATTAAAAAACCAGTTTTCTGTTGATCTCTTTCTTCTCTATTGTAGAAAGTACGAAAGTAATAGGGGGGATGAACTTAAAAAAATTGTGCTCAGTTTTGAAAAGGAGTAAAATTCAATGATTCGTCATTTTGAAGTGTACGGCAACTGTAGGTTTGCTTGGATGTCCGTTCTTGTTTCACTTGACAGTGTCATACGCAGATGTTGAGATGCACATGCTTATCATGTCTCTCTGATAGCATGCCATTTATAATTTTTCTTAATAACCATTGCTAGAGAAGAACACATACACAATTCGTAGACCCACACTCGTGTCCTACATTTGCGTAGCATTTTATCTCTGTCCTTCTGCTACGAGTTAAAATGTGCTTGAGCTTACGACCAAATGCCAAAGAAAAGAGAAACGTATTTATTGCCGGCACGTTTGCTTTTCTGACTACTTTTTAAAAATGATTAATGAATGACTTGTTTGCTACGCATAGCATTTTGCATATTTTCTCCAAAAAAAAAAAAAAAAAAAAAAAAAAACAAAACTAAATTCATTACGTACGACGAGGAAATTTCATAAAGAAGACGTGCAGCATTGCAAGTGAATAATTGGCAACTAATATCCATCAGTGCGTGGCGGAATAAAGACTTCTTGCGTTGTAATTAGTTCAACATATATACGTAACCCCCTCTCTGGAGAGCGTCTCTATTTATTAGTCTAATAAATTCTTTATAAAGCGGCGTAAGCGCCCTATTCTAGGCAGATACTCAGTTTCAGCCACCAATTCACGTTGACATTTTGCAATTCAAACAACACGAAGCTTCAATGGCTCTGTCATTTAAATATCACAAATACTTTTGCGCTTCGCACGCCGTAATCTTTCCTCTTAAAAGAGCACATCACGGATAACGCAGAAAAACGCGTCAATTCTTCAGCAACGAAATGAAATGAATAAAAACTAGAAATGAATGGAATATTGCTTGTATTTGGATAAACTGACGATACAACATGTTCGCTTGACAGGTTGCTAATTGATTGCGCGTAGTTTGCTTTTTACTTGTTAGCTCATGGTAACTTCTTCCGTGTTTTTGAAATCAAACTTGAAATTGATGTGGATTTCCCCACGTTTTTCCAAGGAGAATTTCATGGACATTTTTCACTTTCATTTAATATTTTTGGTTTGGTTGCGTACTAACGTTTACTATACAACACCCTTCTCTTGTCTTGCATTGATATGGAATGGAATTTCAATTTTTGCTTCCGTTACTTTGCACCATACGTTGTATATAAGGTAACCAGAAATGTTGTGAACAAGGATCGAATGACAACTCGCTCGATTTACATTAGTCACTTTCCTTTTTCCCGAGGGATTTATCTCTTTCTAACTTTCTCTTATTCACAAAAAGGACGAAAAAATATTAAAGAACAAATATAGAAAAGCTAATGCATAACTAAGTATATCTGGTTACCTTTGCTTATCGTTTTGATGTTCAAAAACCCATAGAAAAGAAATTGGAAAAAGGGTGCAATTTCCCTTCTTTTAGTCTTAGGAAGACAGGAAGCAGAGTACGGTAAACAAACGATATTCTTTACCATTTTTTTTGTGTTATTTCTGATTCCGATGCTGTTCAGTATATTAACAACCGACCCAATAGCAGTTTATTTGCAAATAAAACAAGACGAAGCAAAAATAAGATGCAAGTAAAAATACACGAGAAAAGCGCATACTTGGTGCGGCTTAACTATGGCTTGTTCTTGTGCAAAGACTATTTTTTCTGGTGCGAGTTGTTCCGTTGAAAAAAAAGCTATTGCGTTTCTATGTCTTTAAATTCGCCCAGGAAACATCAACGTTGCTGGGTTGGAATGTGCTAAAGCGCTCCCCAATGTAGAAAATGGACGAGTTTGAAAACGAAGCTTGTAAAATGAGCAAAACCATTTGACAGTCGCCTAAATCAAAAGTAGTCACCTCGTCTGATCCTCTTAGCATAAAACGAAGGAAAAGTGTCGCGTTGGTGATAGCCACTCGTTCAGAATAAGAAAGCTGCTGCGCAGTCTGATTGATCACGCATGGCCAACGTAGGGATGCAAACGGCTAGAACAGATTTCCTCAATACCTATCACACGACAGCTTGGCATTGCCAACCTCATGTCTCCCTTACTCGAACACTTGATACGAGGACTGTAGGAGCAACAAGAACGGCAAACATTAAAATTTGAAATGAATGTATGTATGTTGTATATATGCTTTTGTTTTGTTATTATAATTTTGTCTTTTGAGAGTAAAATTTATTTCGCTATGTACTCGTTTGAAGAGTATGTTCCAAAGTACACTAAATAAAACTGAAGCGACTGACTGACGATGGACGGGTAGCTGGATGAGCTGTCACTTCATATTTCATTCCTCCATTAGTTGTGTTCCTAAGGCCACAAATAACTTATTACAAATATAGCCTAACTGCACAATGCTTGATACATTATATATATAAGCCTAGCTGTGGGATTAATGTCAGGGACTATATTAGTCTTCGAAATCTTGTATGCGGCCTTTTTTTTTTCAGCCACAAATTAAAGGAACAAGTGCCTTGCTGTCATCTGCCTTATTATATTTTTGCATAGGGCTGTTAACAGCTTCTTCTCGGAATATCCTTTACACGATATGCATCGCTGTGCTTACATGAAAGAAACCAACAATGATGCCAAGGACAGCAAGGTTTATTCAATTAAGCATTTTTTTTATTTTGCAGTAAAAACAAGTAAGAAAATTGGATTCAGTTGTGACCGTATCTTTTATACCCGCCACGATTACCTAAAAAAGAGAGAAAGTTTAAAAGTAAAAACGAAAAAAATTAATTACAATACTCTGCAATATTGGGCAGGGAGAGCTGCTCTTTTATTTTTGCAGGAGTACTGTACATCACTTACGGAAGAAGCGTCAAAATGTTTGACTTTGTATCTCTTGTAGTTTTTTTCTGAACCAGAGATGCTCCTAATTTATGTTGCACTGCGAGCTTGTCCTTGGACCGAGTTGGTTCATTTCCACTACTAACTTGCCTGCATTAACTTCAAGCCATTATCTTAGGAGCAATGTATGGCCAACATTTGCTACGTCGCTCGTAGCTTAAAACCACAACGACTAATGACTTATGTACACTCGCACGTGTATGTATTTCAAAAATTTACGTTCATATGTGAATTGCATTTTTAAGTTAGTGGAAGCAAGAAAAATTCATCAATATCTCCAAAGCCGCAAGCAGTACATACGATTTTCATGTAAACCATAGTGTAAACGAATGTAAAGCAAAAACCTCAACTGTGTATAAAAACATACATAACGAAAAAGATAATATTGCATTGAAGCACAATCCTCATGTACTCAGTTAATTGGTGTTTTTAAGATAAAACAACAACGCACATGTCGAATACAATGGACGGGCAGCATGCAGAAGGTAGAGCGAATACTTGAAATTATTCTTTCGGTTGTATTGATGTTCGTTTTCGCTTGTAAATATAAATTTTAATGACAAAAATATCTTTTCACTGTTTACATGACGTTTATAAAAACACATGCAAATCCTTTAAATCCTTAAATCTTTTATTCAATGAAAGTATTAAATATGTTGAAGAATTGCAGAGTTTTTAAATAGTCTTTGCTTAAATTAAAGATAACAAGTTAAGATAAGCTTTTGTCAATTTTCATCAGAATACAATATCGGATTTCATGACGCATTATAGTTTTTCCGAACTAACAATCTGGATATGATGGAGCAACGTCTGTTTCTGAACATGTTTGGTGGGCTTCGGCAGCAGATTTCTTCAAATTAAACAACAACAGAAATGAATGCCGAAACTTCAACTCTGGGGGGTTCCAAGATTAGCGTCAGCGTACTTACGAATATGTTGTTTTATGTAGAGGAGGGTCAAAACCACTTTTTAATATTTTGTTGCTTCTCGACATACGAAAGTAGACGCATTAGAAGAGGACAATTTGGTTCATATGTTATTTTAAATATTATTTGCTTTGTGTATTTATATACTATTTGTAAGTATATATATGTAAGTATAAAATATATTGTAATATATTTTACTTATTGCATTATATAACCATCCAAATAATTGCCTTCTCCAGTCATAATCAGCCATCATGAACCAATGAAAGTTCGCCTTTCCTTTTCCCCTTTGTGTTTTAAGATTTGCCTAATAATCAAATCCCTAGTGCCAGTTGTACAAATATGGCTTTTAAAAAAAACCTATTGAGTGTGATATAACTGAAGCTATCCACCTTTAGAATAGCAAAGATGTGACACGCAAACTATTGAGGATTACTTAGTTCTCATCAAAGACTCCCTCAGACCCATCAGTTCACCGTCCACTTTTCTTATTAAATCTAAGCACATTTCGCATTAAGACTTGCTCATCGCATTGTTCTTAACTAAATATCCTCACACGTATCGCATTTGGATCTCAATTAGTTTCCCTAATTACTTATCATTTATCAAATTGCTATTTTCCCCTTTGTCCGTCACTACTTTTAATATATTTTGATGGGCCAACCAAGCCCAATCACTGAGTTATCAAATAAGCATAAAGATTGCTTCAATTGGAATTTATACTAAATACTACACAATTTCCACTTCCTTACGTCATTACGGTTGCTTTTCTTCTTCTTAAAAATGGGTTAATTCTAAAATAAATATAGTGGACACCGCGACCTGGTGGGTTAATTTCTTCTTAATAACACCAGTGATATGATCATTAAATAAAAGGACTTGAAGAGCAGAAGGCGACAAGCGTGTTAATTCTAAATTAATTTTGGTGGGCGTCCAGACGTATTGGATTAATTTTTTCGTTGCAATACCGTTGATGAGGGTATCGAATAAAAGAGCTTGGAGACTAGAATGGGACAAGCTGATTAATAATTCTAAATGAATTAAACTAAAACGGGTCGTCACGATGTGGTAGACTGAATTTTCCTAGCAACACCTTTTACTGAAGTAAAACGAAGATAAATTTTATTGCATTCACCTTTTTATGATAACTAATGAAACCATGAGTGGCCAAGTATTTTATTAGCGGTGGATATGCGAGATTCGGTCCCAGCTGCATATAACTTTTTCACTTCTTTTATTTTCACAACGTGATGTAGAGCAATAAGTAGTGCCTTAGCGTGAGACGTGTTGGCGTGAACATTAGTAGTGTGCATGTGTCTCCAATGAAATGGAACGGATATGTTGGTTAAGTAAACGGAATGTGTGAAGGGATAGATTCGCGGGTTGATTGTGAACACTTACATATTCGAATGACAGACTTTAAAAAAAAGAAGATTGTAAGCCGCCAAATTGCGGAAGTACAAAACAGTGAAAACATTGCAATCGTGAAGACCACATATAGGCGATGCGAAGTGTGCAATGCTGATCAGATGAACTGATATTCGGACACAGGATGAACAGGAGGTTGCAAAGCTCCGCACTCGTTTGAGAAGCTACTCACTACATCAATTTCATACAGATGATCACTACATCTGGAGTGATTAAACTTCAGCCAGCTAACTATCCAAATACCATTTCAACTGTATATGCTATAGATCGTAAGTCAGTGACAAGAGTGCTTTGAAATTTTCGTTTCACTCAGTTGAGGATGCTTTGGTTTTCCATACGTCAGAACACTGGGGTGAATTAGGGTTTTTTAGGTAAAATATGATAAGCTTTCGGGAAATTATTTTGTAACAATAATTTTTTTCGCTTTATGCATGAAATTAATAACATTGAAGAAGCAACAAAGTAAGTAGAAATCATTTTAATTCGTCTTAAAGCTTTATCCCATTAAACATAAGTTTTTAACAAAAGATGTCCATCGCCTCAAGAATAGAAATGTATATAAAATTTGCCAACTTTTTTGTAAATTACAAGCTCTTGAATATAGGTACCGCAACCATATGGCATTTATAATGAGAAAAACATTTGATGAAATTTAAATGTACGCACTCCACCTGTGTATAATCGATAAGAACGACAGCCATAAACAAAAACATTTTTACCATCAGGTGGAATATGCAAAATTTCATGACTTTCGGTAACTTGTTACTTGTTTAATGGTCGTTCAATAATAATGGCTAAGCCACTTTTCGTATTTCCTTCACAAAACAAAAAATGTAATACCGTGCTGTGCCTAAACGCCATTGTTTCAAATATAAAACACAAGAAGAAACTCAGGCAATACTCGTTGAATAATGTACGAAATTTGCCCCGTTGGATAAAATGGTTGAATGGTTAAACACCTAATTGCTAGATGAACATGTGGTCGCATAAGCACAAGCGATGAACACTTCTGTGGTGTGACGATTTAAAAACGCAATGCTATAGTTTTATGCGACCTAATATTGAAAGTGCATGGCAAACGCCGGAAAAAATTTCATACGGATTTATTTTCAATGGTTTGCATAAAAACGGGATGCACAAAAGCTCTTCACGGCACGAGTGCCATCTTCGCTCACAATCCAGAAAAACGAATACGTGCGACCACTGCAATGAAGAAGTTCTAGATGTTTTAGATTAATTCATCTGGGTTTTTTCTTGATTACGTAACATGTCAATCAATAAACTCGTAGGGGATAAGTAGCATGACTATCCTAATAGGTAAGAATCGGGACAACCAAGTCAGTGTTTGCGGTTTCAAATCTTAAGTGCCGTAGAGTTTACTCTGATGATAGCTATAGCGAGCGCTCAATCGGTAAAGGCATAACATTTATCCATTGGGCACGCATCCACTAGACTGTCTCTTTCCTTTTTACACTTTTTTTTGACCGTCATCGTGTTACATGGATAGCGGGCGTTCCATGAGTGAAAAAAAAAGATGTTGAATCCATGTGATGGTTGGAAGGCATCAATCTTCAAACGAAATATTCGTTTATGACTCGTGTGCAATCCTAACACGACAAAACAGTCATTTGGTACGCAAATACTTTTCCTCATTTTCTTGAAGATTTTTTTCCATGGTAGTGCCACTTTTTCTGCATATGTTAAACACAGATTTGCAGGGACAGAGGAAACAGAAAGAAAATATACAACTTAAACTTCATGCTACATTTTTGCTTTCTTGACGCAAGCACTTTCACGAGCCCCAGTGGCTTCCAGCCATATGAACATTAATATTTTCTATAGATGTCTATTGGTATATTAAGGAACTCAGAAAGCGATAGAGATTGAGACCTTGTTATTCTTCTATAATTTCCCAGCAGGTCTTCATTTGATGCATGCAGTCTTTTTGGAGCGCTCGCAAAGAAATCCGGGATTTCAAGGGAAAGTTCTTTTCTAAGGATATGAACTTTGTTGCCATATTCGGAAACGCGTAAAGTGTCGAGTAAGTTCATGAAATAATGGCGTGACCCCATGGTTTTCAACATCTTTCAGCAACCTAAGCAATATCTTCTATCATTTCATTTCAGATCTTCCCACATGGGTTGTGATCCAAGCCATCTATGGCACTTGGCATACTTTGCACTTTATCTTCTACACCATTGATGTAAGCAACACAAAGCAAAACTTGAGCTACCTTTTATTATACTGATCGATTCAGAACCACTTTCTGAGCTTGTCTGTCGGTCTGTCCATCTATCCGTCTCGCTTCCTTGTATTCAACCTACAGGTCGCAACTTTTAAAGTATTTTGATGAAATTTGGTATACTTACGTATTTTGGCCCAAGAACGGACGGACGGGCGTAAACATGGTTCGGATTAGCCCATTTTTTCGAGTACTTTCCATTGTTTTGACCGGTCGTTATATGGATAAATGTAAGGTGGTGTAAGGTATTTTTTGGTGGGCAGTGACCCATTAGAATACTTTTACTTGTCTTCTACTAGAAGTTTGTATGCAACATTTGGTAAAGTGTTGCCTTGATCAAGCGACCATTCTTCCATCGTAAATTAACTCCGTTTTCTTCCACAATTGCCAAATATACTTTGTCGTAATTCTTGTTTAGGACGATGCAGTTTAAATAAAGATGCTGTTTGTATCCCCATATCTAATCTACATAAGTCCAGGATTTTATATACATGTACAGGCATTTTGTCAATTGTATTTCATAATTTTTTTTCTTTTTTTTTTTTTTTTTTTGAGGATAGTGTCATTTGCAAAAACAATTTGTCGGAAGCCCTCAGCTATTTTATCTCTTAAACAAAAACTATTCTCCATAAATAAGTATGACGTAAGTAGGTCGTTTGCTTGCTTGTTCGCTCACTGACCCATTATTACATATGTATTTTGCAGGATTTGAAAGTAAATAGATCTGCTCTTAAATTCTTGCTTGCAGCAACTAGAACGGACATTACAGCAAAGTGTAGAGCATAAAAAATACATATGACGTGATTTTCTCTTATCTAAAAAAAAAAAAAAGAAACACTATTCGCCTAAGACTCACAAGATATGTAAAGTAATGAATAGCCCCCAAAGGATATGCACATATTATGCACGCTTGCAGAGCACATGAAATGTGTAAAGTAGTTGATGCTTAGCACGATGGCTACAACATGATTTCATGTAATTTGATGTTTACTATCAAGCAAAATAAGCAAAAAGACAATCAGGAAAATATTGCTGGCAGCTTTCGGGGCGTAGAGAGAAAAGTGCACGCTCCAGTAAAATAAACTTTATGAAACTGCCTTCCAGTACTACGTGGCTTATTTTAAATTTCATACATTCACTGTTTTAATAGTAAAACTAAAGTAATGTACATTTTAGCTCATAAAATTTAAAAGCAAAATCTTTGTCTTCTCGATAAAATCTTCTCTTAAATTAAAGATGCACTGTAACATTTATACTTTAAGCCTCCAACTTTCTATTGGAAAGTTTAATATTTTTGATCATAACCGCCTTTTGATGTAAATTATTAACACAAGGGCGCTTCCTACTGCCATAACGAATTGAGTCGTGGCCGTCGTTTGCTTACCAAAGGAACTCATGAAGGTCGTCTCAAAGCAGTTGTTGTGCGAAAACTGATTATGCAAGATCGGTACAATCGCTTAAGACATTATTATCACCGGCATATATAATATATGGTAGGAACATTTAGATATCGAAAAGGGCTTGATACCGTTATTTGACAAAATATCAAAAAGATACTGTCTTTGATAGGTGCAAACAAATGCTTAACAAATACTATGGGGAGCTCCAAGAGACGTCCATAAGATTTTGACAAGTGGCAAATCATGGACGTATGCGTATGAACTGGAAAGTTAGGAGCAATTGACTATAGGGTTGTTTCAAGGTGAGTCAAATCGAACAATATTCTTGTTCGCGATCGAAACATTATGGAAAAAAAACTGGCCAGCTTTTCGGACTGTTGGTACTGATCATGGTACTGATAGCAACGGCACCTTTAAACGAACGTAAAAAGATTAATTCAAACAATAAACAGACGGATCTTTCTTCGTCATGACAGTGCGAGTTCTCACACATCACTTCGAACAATAGACAAAAAATCACATAAGGAAGTCATTACATACACTACATACACAACGGCTTCCATTTCTTCCCAAAGGTGAAAAATAAATTGCATGAACAACGATTTTCATCGGCAGGAAAAATAGTTGAAAGGCACAAAATGCCATAAAAAATTATTCGAACGCATGCCAAAGTGTAAAGAGCATCAAGGAGGATACTTTGAAAAACAATGAAGCATTTTCTAATGACAGTTTGCTGTCCTTTTAAGCCCTACTGTATGTTGGTTAAACATTATTCCATCTTATCATGTCAAGCTGTACTTTTCAAATTCCTGTACAAGGCAACGGGGATAATTACTTAAGTTAACGTACAATCTTCTGTCATTAGATACTTTTTCCGATGTTGTCCATTTGTCGGTGTGTTATTACGAATAAACATTACCATGAAGTCTTACTCGGAACCTAGTGACTAGAACTTTGCTGAATATCTGATACACATAAACGTACTATGAAGATTTCCCGTAATATAAAGTGTCGTTCTCGTCTCGACAAATCTGGTGTCAGTAATTTGGGCGTTTTATGATATAGTGACGCCAAAAAGAGAGAAAAAAGAAAATTTTTAGTTTTTATTTTTTTGAAATTTTACAAACTATACAACAAGAAGTATTTAACATAATTAACAAAATCTAATTTCGCTTTGCTACTTATTATTAATTATATGTTACATGTTGTATGTTATATACATTATATTATACATTATCTTTACATATTACGTATGTATATTACATGGACCATTGGGAGCAATTTTTTAACTAAATTAAGCATAGGGCAAAAGCGCGTTGCCCAAAGGAAATGTAGTTCAATGAACGATGAATAATGTCTGCTTCTGGTATGTAGCCGTAGTGTCTCCGAGAAAATCTATTTCTAATTACCTTTCAATACAAAATGATAATGCAAAAATCTAAAGGTATTTCAAATCGGCAAATCCTAGTAATACCTTAACGTAGCCCCTCTTCTAGTGTTCAAATCCTCAAATCGTTAATCAACATTTCGTTGTCTTAATTTTAATCTTATAATTACAAATATTTACTTTTAAAAGTAAAATCATTGTTATCATCTGTTATGTCTCTGCTTAGAAGAAAACCTTGTTTTAGATTATCACAATAAATTGATTCAATAAAAGTTTAATTGTTTAATTAATATTATAATGTAATACAGCAGCTGCTGATCATACACATTAAAAGTTTATTAGGTGTAAGGTGACCAGATTTTTGAGCATGAAAAGTAGGACATACCTAATCACTTTACAGTTGGTCGACATCCACCATTCGACTGCTGACGAACTCCTTAAGTATTTTGAAATAAAAGTTCCGCCCAACATAATAAAACAATTCATGTGTGTTGTCGACTATATCACGAATGTTTTCTTATTTCTTTTTTTTTTTTGCCACAGATGTTCTGAGCACATTTTCTTCTTTTTTTGTTGCTGTTCTCAGAGACACACAATTTGCATTCCTACTCCACTTAATCCCATTCATATAAAAAGGTGGCACCACATCAAAAAGAGATTGCAGATAATAAGTTTCAAAAGAATTACCTCTGGTCACCTTTATTTGTTATAATTAGAAAAATCTTTGAACTTTTTTATGAAATCTAATCAGCTCATCGTTATGTTCTACGGAAAATGACCCGTAACAAGCAATGTGTAGAAAATTTGCAATTAGAAATCAACTTCGGCACAATATAAAGCAGTTGTGAATTCCTCTTCAAAGTGTGAAGAAAGCAAAAATGAAGAATTATTATATTATTTGTTTGGGATTAATTTTAGCGATTCAAGTAAGTCCTTAAAATGTTTATTAAAAAATTCAAAAGAAAAAATGTTCAATTTCAGCATTGCGTAGCCTCACCAATCCCGGACGATGAGCAAATCGATGAACACAATAAACTATATATAGAAGTTTTGAAAGACCTTACTGAGTTTGCACTTAAAACTGGAAATGAACTCCGTGAATATGTGACGAAAGTTGTGGACGAAATCGAGCAAAACAATGATAAGTATTTTCCCAACCACCGCGTGGAAAAATTGGTCAAAAATTATGAAAAAGTAAAGAATAGCGAAAGCAACCCAAACATAATGGATTTATATGAATTAACAGGCGATATTATTGATTTCGCCACCGCTGATTTTGCAGCAAAAGATGAAGAAGCGAAGAAATTTATCGAAAAATATAAGCTTGTGGAATTTAGTGAGAAAATTCGCGAAGCTGTTACGAAGTTTTACAACCATATATCCGAAGAATTCGACACTTACGCCCATGAATTGGACGAAACTCAAAAGCAAGAACAACAAAAACTGTTCGACTGGCATAAGGATTTTACCGGAACAAATGAGATTAAAGAGAAATTTAATGAAATCGTTTCCTTCTTCGAATTGTTTAAGCCAACCCTGGTAAAAGAATGATAGCAATAAAAAAAAAAAAAGATTTTGTTAATAAAAACTACTCATCATTAACAAGGGCTTAATAAAATTGTAGAGACAAATTTTTAAAAATAATTATCGGCTGCTGCTAGTTAAGAGTTAAAATTTCCAAGATATATAAAAATCGAGTTGAACTTGTTTTATACAAATAATCCAATAACATTGTCGCAAGCTTGCCAAATAGGCTGAGTCACAAAATAAATGTTTCGCAGGCATTCGTCCCGCATTTATTGATTTCTAATTGCAGTAAACAAATATGTTTAACTTTTCGATGTTTATAACTTAAAACAAGTACGAAAGCATTACAGTGAACCGCGGCGTACGACGTTTCAAAATAAGTTGTTACATGGGAAGTGGTCGAAAAATTGGCCTGATTCGAACCATGGGGGGCCAAAACATGTCAGTGCATTAAATTTCACCAAAATATCTCAAAAAGGTTCAACACAAGAAAACAAACGAGCCTACATCGGTTCAGAATAACTTTTCGTATGATTGAAGGTGGATCTGTACCAAATCCTTTCGAGTGTTGTATATGTCCGCGCACACTTAATATGTCCTTGTGCAACAAGTGATGTTGGGTATAAAACATTGTGTTGCAGAAGTAATTTTCCCTTATTTAGTTTACTTATGATTTAGACGAATGTATTTCGGCATATCCTAGAATGTATTCTAGGGAATCAGTCGCGTCAGTCAGTTTTTACAGCTATCAAATTATCGTCAATCTTTACGGTTTCGTTTACGCTTTCGTTTGTGTAAAATTTCCAATACGAGTCCTGCCCATAAAGCAAACGAATGTCGGCCACTGAAGTTTTAGTAACAATTGAATTGTCTGGTAGTTCCATCTTTATGTGATTAGATAAATTGTTGGACTTGGAAGATTATCCTCACACCTTCCACCACTATTGCGTTCATTGTTGTCATACTCTTTTCATATTTTATATATGATTTTAAATTTAAAACCCATTCATTATTATTCTTGAAAACATTTGATCGCTGTTGTTGTGCGGCATGTTATGATTTTCGCTGTTCGTAAAAATATTCTTTGATCTGTGTTCTCATCAACTTTTAAAGTTGTCGCTCCACTGGGAGCTTCATTACGGCTTTCAGTCGACGTCCATACTTCTGCTGACGCTTCGTTTTCGCTGTTCTGAGGTAAGTCACCATGCTTTTTTCCTTTTCCTGATGCTCACACATTCACACATGGCTACCGCTGCGTTTTCTACAGTTTGTGTTTGTTGTTTTGCGAAATTTGGAATTATGATTTTTGTTGGTGCGTCTGGAACATCTTCTCTCTTTCTGTAATATAGATTTCTTGTACTATGTCTGCTTCCACTGTCGTTGTTGCGTGAATGTTTCTTTTGTAGAATGCACAGCATTGACTTATATTGTTATTTATATGCAGATTAGATGCTGTATCTCTTTGCCGTTATCTCTCTTTCACTAGGGAATTGTTTGCTGATCTCTAATAATTGTGCCGTTTCTAATGCTTCTAATTCTCTTTTAATAAAAATGAGTACGAGTCGCGCTTGTTCCAGTCCTTGATCGCTATCTTTTAACTGTTTTGCGGCAGTATTTACGCTTGAATGTGATATTATATCTCTACAATATTACCTCTATTTAACTTTCTATGGAATACTACTCGCATTGTCGTACATTTTAAAAGCATTGAATTGAGGACAAACCCCTCGTAGCAGAAACTACTTCATTGCAAAGATGTCGTAGACCATGTGCACCGTTATTGGAATTTACTGGTTTGAAGCTCATTAATTTTACCATACCATGATCATACCATAATCATACCATAATCACACCATACCATTACCGCATTCATCCAACAACAATGCGATGACTTTGTTAAACCACTTTTCGCTAGGCATTCGCTAAGGATAACCAAGTTCTAAATTTGCCGTTAAACTTTTAAGTTTTACTCCTCTACAAATATTTTCTTTTACTGTTGTTACATTTCGGTCTCCATCTCCGCTAGGTGTCGCTGTGGTTGTTTCCCTGGCTTGTTTAAAATGTATGCGTAGAGTATTGCGCTATAATAGCGTTGGGTTTGTCGTCATACTCTATGACTTCCCCACCTTTCTTCGCTAAATCTTTCGAATTTATTTTGGTATCACAATTTCATTGGCTTTCCTTAGGTTAGAATGGGCATTGCGTAATCTTCGAAGACATGTAGAAATTTCTGAGCGGATTGCTCACTTCACGGCATCCTATTCCTTCGAATGTTTGCAAATAATTCGAAATTGTGTCACATAATTTTGTAACTTGCGTATGCCACATCCATTTTTTCGCTCGCTTGGTTAATTAATTACCGATTGTCCTGTGTTTCGCTCTTTTCGGCTCCGCTATTTGTTCACTTATCAGTTTAATATTATTTTACAATAAAGTCTGAAACTAGAAGTTAAGCAACCGATACATGTCGTGTATAACGTGTTCTATCTATTATTGAGATTTGCATTTGGTATGAATTCCAGTAGGAAGTAACAGTCTCCTTGTAAAAACTTATGTAACACGTTGGGAAGTGGAGTTGTCAACGTTCGGAGCTGCCAAGGATTGCTTACCAAATTTCGTTTCGGAGTTTTGAGTGCCAACGAAGATCTTTGATCTGAGCGATAATGACATTTTGCGGTCTAGTATCGCCCATCTAATCACTTTGCAGTTGCAAAGAAACTCGGCATACACCATTCGACTGCTACGGAACTTCTCAAACATTTTGAAGGACAAATGTTTTATTTAAACAGGTAAGAACATCATCGGGTAAGGCGACCATTAAATACCCTACACCATATTGTCTATCACTATTCGTAATTTTTATTACAAAAAACAAAAATTATATCTTGTTTCTACATAAAGCCATGTGCCTATTTATGGGGAGCAGGTCCAAAACGCAACCTAATGCAGTACAAGTTTAATGTTTACATAGGGCAGAACTCCTCATCACGTATTGAAACGTAGACTTTTCTGCTCTACAAAGCGTCAATATTCGTGAAAATCTTTATTAGGGTAGGAGTGAAAAAATACGCCGATAAGGTCCGAATTTGGTACAGTTCATTTTTTTATATTAAATTTTCTTCATGAAGCAATGAAAATTGCACCTTTTTGCCATGTGAACTACAGTTTTCATTATATGTGGGAATTCAAAAATTGTCCCCGCCGGTCCACAGTTTCCACACCAATTTAGAATGCCCAAACACCACCTACTTCGCCTCTTTTGCTGAGAAATTTTCGAAATTAAAATTTTTTTCCATATAACGACTTTTCGGAATAGATCGTTATATGGAGAGCGGTCGAAAAAGTGGGCCTTTCCGAGCCGTTTTCAATAGCGTTTGTCTTTGGTCCAAAATACGTCACTGTATTAAATTTCATCGAAATATCTAAAAAATTACGACCTGTAGCTTTAACACAAATTTACATGGATAGACATCAGACGGCCAGTCAGGCTTAAACCAATTCAGATAATGATTCTGAATCGACCGGAATAATAAAAGGTGGGTTCATCTTAAGCTCTTCAGCGTGTTACATACGACCGCACTAAGTGAATATACCCTATACCATGAGTGGTGCAGGGTATAAATACGACAGTGTCTAACCTGACCCAATAAAACAACTTAAGTGAGATGTGGACGATAGCAAAAATTTTTTATTATGTTCTGAATAGCATTTTTTTCGTGCTCTTCTCAGAAACCTAAAATGTAAATTTTTATTTTTATACCCTACACCACTTGTGGTAGAGGGTATATTAAGTTGGTGCTAACTTATGTAACACGCAGAAGAGCTTAAGATAGACCCATCTTTTATTATACCGATCGACTCAAAATCAGTTCTGAATTGAACTAAGCCTGTCTGTCCATGTCTGTCTGTTTAGGTGTTTGTGCATTCACGCTGCAGGCCGCAATTTTTAAGGTATTTAGATGAAATTTGGTAGACAGATGTACTTTGGCCCAAGAAGGCATGCTGTTCAAAACGGTTCGAATCGATCCATTCTCTTTACAACGCCTTAGTCTGAAAGTCGCTATATGGAAAAAATTTCAATTTTCAAAATTTCTCCGCAAAAGTGGCTAAGTGGTAACATTTGAGCATTATAAATTGGTATGGAAACTTTGGACCGGCTAGGGAAATTTTTGAACCCCTTCATATTACGAAAACTGAAGTTCACACGACAAAAAGCATAATTTTTAATGCTTCATGAAGAAAATTACGTCGTAATAGTAATTTAACATAAAAAATTAACTGTACCGAATTTGGACCTTATCGGCCTATTTCTTGGATCTTACCCCAATTAGGATTTTCACGAAAATTGACCCTTTGTAGAGCAGGAAAGTCCAAGTTTCTCTTTGTGGTGATGAAAATTGACCCATACTATTGTAGTAATTTTATATAAAAATGGAGTCTACAAAATTGGAACATCTACGCCTATTTTTGAGTCCTGCCCTATGTAAGGATTAAAGTTGTACTACATTAGGTTGCATTTTGGGCTCGCTTCCCCAGGACTGCATACATGAAAAATATTCCTTTATATACAAACAAGATATAATTGTCTTGTTCTAGAATAAAAATAAGATTTGTGTTAGACAATGTGGTTTACGGTATTTATGGACGGCCTTACCCGACTGTATGTTCTTACTTGTTTTATGATTAAAATGCGTCCATGATAGTAAGTAAATGAAAAAATTAAGTGGACCTAATTTCCACCACATGGGCCTATTTCTTGGCCCCACTCCATATAAGATATCTCGGAAAAAGGCTTCATTTTTAATATATTACGATGAAAATTAATTTATAGTAACGTTTTGGCAGAAAATTAACGGTAGGGAATTTGGATAGCAGAGGTCTATTTTTTTTTGGACCCCAATATATAGACACTATTGCGAAACGCAACCTCTTATGTGGAGGAAGAGCTAATCTACCAATGTGCGAGCTTTCATGAAAATTGTGTGCATGAAAATAATGTGTACTTTTTGGTATTTTATTACCAACACGAGTGAATAACTGTATTCGGCGTGTGTGTATGGTATGTAACGGTGGCGCCGCCCGACTATAATGTTTTCGCTTTTCTTATCACAAGCTGCATTTCTGCCTCATTTAATCCCATTCATATAAAAAGATCACACCACATCACAGATAATAAGTTTCAAAAGTATTACCTTTGCTCACCTTTATTTGTTGTAATTAGAAAAATTTTTGAACTTTCTTAAGAATTCTAATCAGTTCATCGGTCTGTTCTACGGATAACAACGCGTAACAACTAGTGTGAATTTGCAATTGGGAATCAACTTCGGCACAATATAAAGCAGTTGTGAATTCCTCTTCAAAGTGTGAAGAAAGCAAAAATGAAGAATTATTATATTATTTGTTTGGGATTAATTTTAGCGATTCAAGTAAGTCCTTAAAATCTTTATTAAAAAATTCAAAAGAAAAAATGTTCAATTTCAGCATTGCGTAACCTCACCAATCCCGGACGATGAGCAAATCGATGAACACAATAAATTATATATAGAAGTTTTGAAAGATCTCACTGAGTTTGCACTTAAAACTGGAGATGAACTCCGTGAATATGTGACGAAAGTTGTGGCCGAAATCGAGGAAAACAATGAATTACCTGATAAGGATCACCACAGACAACAGGATAAATTCATTAAAAGTTTTGAAAAAGTAAAGAATAGCGAAGGCAATCCAGACATAATGGATTTATACACATTGACAGGAAATATAATTGATTTTGCCACCGATGAGATTCCAGTGAAAGATGAACAAGCGAAGAAACTTATCGAAAAATATAAACTTGTGGAATTTAGTGAGAAAATTCGCGGAGCGGTTACGAAGTTTTACGACCACATATCCGAAGAATTCGACACTTACGCCCATGAATTGGACGAAACTCAAAAGCAAGAACAACAAAAACTGTTCGACTGGCATAAGGATTTTACCGGAACAAATGAGATTAAGGAGAAATTTAATGAAATTGTCTCCTTCTTCGAATTATTTAAGCCAACCCTGGTAAAAGAATGATAGCAATAAAAAAAAAAAAAAAGATTTTGTTAATAAAAACTACTTATCATTAACGATGGCTTAATAAAATTGAAGAGTCAAACTTTTAAAAATTATCATTAAAAAAGCTCTACTTCGGCTGTTGCTAGTTAAGAGTTAAAATTTCCAAGTTATATAAAAAGCGAGCAGACCTTTTTTTTATACAAATTATCCAATAACATTGTCACAACCTTGTCAAATAGGCTGACTCACAAAATAAAAGTTTCGCAGGCATTCGTCCTGCGTTAATTGACTTCTAATTGCAGTAAATAAATATGTTTAAACAGATACGAAAACGTTACAGTGAACCACGGCGTACGACGTTTCAAAATATGGCGTTACACGGGAAATGGTCGAAAAAGTGGCCTGATCCGAACCATGTTCACTAAGGTTCGTCTTTGGGCCAAACCATGTCAGTGCATTAAATTTCATCAGTGCATTTAAAAATTGTGGCCTACACGTTGAACACAAGAATGTAGATAAGCATGGATTCCGAAGTACTTTGCATATAGTAAAACGTAGATCCATCTCAAATCCTTTCGTGTGTTGCCTACCTCCGCTCACACTTGAAATAACAAGGATAGCAAGTGATGTAGAGTATAAGAAGTTATTTTGTAGGAATAGTTTATCTCTATTTAACGTGAATGACAAGCACATAACAGATTAAAGTAGGGAACTGGTAAAGTGGTGCCACTTTATATGATGTCACCCCTTGCAGAAGAAATGATAAATGACTACAGGGATGGAAAATAAGAAAGATATGAACTGATTAGTTACATCCATTGTGTCATCCATTTCTCCGAAGTAGATATCAATATGCTTGCATAAATTCTAGCCGCTTTTCAACAAAAACAAATTCCTTCATATGTTGCAAACGAAACCAGAATTACAGTAAAAAACAGGAGATCAGAATTACAGAAAAACCCGGGGGTGTTCATAACAGTGGAGTGCTGCATTCCTACTGCTACTGATAGTACCTTTGCAGGCATTATAGCCTTAATTTGTTGCTTGTATTATACATTAATTAAGTTTAAAACAGTTAATATTAGTTTCCAATAGAATAGTTTGACTTACTTTACTTTATATTCCACTTTAATGCTAAAACCTATCGCAAAGACTTCATTTATACGATGATCTATTAACTACTTTTTATGAAAATATACAAATATTTATTTGTCTTTTGTGAATGACAGTACAAATGTGACTTGAACTTTCTAACCGTAAAGCAATTATGCATAATTGATATTTAAAACAGGTAAGAACCTTATAGTCGGGCAAGGCCGCCAGTAAATATCCTATGCCACATTGTATAACACAATTCTTATTTTTATTCTAGAACGCAAAAATTGCATCTTGTTTTTATACAAAGGCAAATTTTTCAAGTGCGTGTTTATGGGGAAGCGGGCCCAAAACTCCATCTAATGTACTACAAGTTTAATCCTTACCTAGGCCAGGACCCAAAAAGAGGCGTAGATGTTCTAAATTTTGTAGACTTCATTTTTGTATGAAATTACTATAATATTATGGGTCAATTTTCATCACCACATATTAAAACTTAGACTTTTCTGTTCTACAAAAGGTCTATTTTTGTGAAAATCTTTATTAGGGTAGGATCCAAGAAACAGGCCGATAAGTTCCAAATTTGGTACAATTTATTCTTTATGTTGAATTACTATTATTATATAATTTTTTCATGAAGCATTGAAAATTATGCTTTTTGTCGTGTGAACTTCAGTTTTTGTGATATGGAGGGGTTTAAAAATTTCCCTAGCCGGTCCAAAGTTTCCATACCAATTTAGAATGTTCAAATATTACTGCTTAGACACTTTTGCGGAGAAATGTTGAAAATTACATTTTTTTTACATATAACGACTGGGGAAGTGGTTGAAAAAGTAGACCGATCCGAACCATTTTCAACAGCGCTCGTCCTCGGGCCCAAACACGTGTCTGTACAAAATTTCATTGGTATATCTCAAAAATTGCGAGGTGCAGTTTGAACAAAAAGTTACACGGACAGACACCAGACCGTCAGACAGGGCTAGATCAATTCAGGTTATGATGCTGAATCGATCGGTATAATAAAAGCTGGGCCTATCTTAAGCCCTTCTGCCTGCACTAAGTTAATAAATCCTGTATCATAAATTGTGCAGGGTATAGCGAGACATATACAAACAATGGATGTCACTCGAAACTTGTAAGTTGTTGATATATAAATTCACTCAGATCATTCGAATTCATTTAATTATTGCTAAAACTGCTACTTTATGACATCAAACAGTCTGGCTCGACAGGCACAGCTTTGATTTCATTTCCATAGTAATTCTTTCAGTTGCGTTTTCATTTTCAATATTAGACGATATTTATGCAAAATTTAGCTAATGCATTAAGCATTGTATTTATATTGTGTATTCCCCGTTTTCATTATATTTTGCCACGAAAATATTTGTTATTCTCACTCTCACATCACAATTTATTGTCAATCTCTATCATGAAGAATTTTTTTTTTTAAGCGTAAGCCTATCTATGGGTGTCTGGATGGCAGCAAAAAATGTAAGAAAAGCGAAAAGTCAATTTTTATTCGTTTCTTAATATCACAATTTAAATGTTCCTAATGGAGTTCGTATAGATGTTTTCTTTCATCCGAACTCGAATTTATTTTCAGAAAAATTTATTTTTATTGATATTTTCACTAACAATTTAAAAATATCAACTAAAAATAAATTCCGGGTTTGTTACTTTTACTCTTTTTCTAAATTTCGGTGTTTCCGCTTCTCCCCCTTTTGTCTTCACTACTTCTCTCGTTCGTGTTTTTTTTTTTCACGCATGCCAAACTCCCACGCCTGCCAATTATGTTGTTCGTTGTCTTTTTCTTTGAATGTAACAACACGGCACTCTGCAGGGTTGTATTTGCAACTTATGTTACAACGTAAAATCAAATTGTTACACTTCGTAATGCAACGAAATGTACATCGGGGAGTGTATACAGGTATATATAATGTGTATACAGGTATACATAGTTGTTATACCTTACATCAGTTGAGGTACGAGGGTATATCTATTTCTGCGAATCTATGTAACACCCCGAAGGACTTGAAATAGACTCATCTTTATTATATAAAATCATTTTCTGAATTGATGTAAGTTTATCCTGTTTTCCTTTGTTCTATTGGCAGGCACCAATTTTCTAGATACTTTTATGGAACTTGGCACACTGATCTGCTTTGGCCCGAGTACGAATGCTATCTAATCAACTTTTTGACCACTGCCAATATAAGGACTTATTTTAAATAGTCGTGACATGAATAACTCTATTAAGCGAAGTGGGGCAAATTATTTAATGGTAGTCCGTGGTCCACAACAGTGCTTTTACTTGATTTTTTAGCTATGTTTATGCGTTTAAGTGTCCTTTGCGGTCTTACAACGTTCTCTACAAAACGATATTTAACTCTCTATATCTTTCGGTTTATCTACACCAAGTTATAACATAAGCTGAAACCAGTCATAAGTACAGTTACGAAATTTTGTCTTATCTTATTTTGTACATTTTGGTTTCGAAATTTTTACAATGTGAGTTTTACTGGTGAGTTTCTGTTTGATAAAATATCAACCGTCTTCTGACGTGGTTATCGGTTACCATCCATGGGAGGAAACTATGTGATTTCTTATTGTGGTTTTTGTGATTTTTTATCAAATCCACAAGTTGGATATCAATCTTATTATAAAGCAAGGTTGTAAGGTCACGAAAGTTGCAAAAAAAAAAACAACGCTCTGCACTGCCTGGTGATGTATGACGTCTAGGTGACGCTGCATAGATGATGGCTGGAAGTTCCGCATTTTGAAATATGACTCTAGTAGCATCAATATATGGGGCATTAAAATGTTTTATTACGAAATAACGTCAGGTTTCTGTATCTTTTGCTTGAAATGAGTCAATTTGTACCAAACAAAGTTGAAGATTTAAGAAAAAAGAAAGTTTACTTTAAAGAAACAGATTTTTTATTATATTTTATCCGCTTGAGTAGGGAAATAGTCCGAATAACAACTCAACAGTCTTGGGTTCAAATCTTAAGTGCCATAGAGTTTTTGATAAAGCCGATAGCCTTAGATGCTAGAGCTTTGGGAGTTTAGTCTCAAAATTTATTCTCTGCCTAGATAATAATAAAAATATTGTATTCAGGACACAGGCGTCCATCTACGACGGTTTACTGTGTTGAAAAGAAAAGATTCGGCCGTACCTTCATTTCTTTTGCATGATACTTGAACTTGACGTTCTAATCGTTTTGATCCCAAATGTATTTGACTTATTCTGCACCAGAGTTGTAATAAGCCCGGCTGTTTACTTCGAAAATATAAATTTTTACTGCATGCTTTATTATTGAATGAGTAAAGAGCACATATGAATTTTTGGAATTAAGGGCAGGAGAAAGCGAAGAATAAGTATTTGTATATTTCATCAATTTATTTTTTAAAAAATTAATTTTAGTTTTCCCAAATATATATAGCAATAAAAAAAGAAAATGGGTCAAATAAACTCGCTTCGACAATCTAGTGTTAAAGCATTTAAAAGTTTCTTACATATATATGAGATGCTGCACTTTTTTGTAAGCTCCTGTCAGCTTATCGTCATCTATAAAGTTTAGAAAATATTGAAAGTTGCATCGTTCGCAAATATAAGATCATTCAGTTGCACTTTAATCACTAAAAACGTTGAGTTTATAAAGAAAACAAAATGAAAAAATGTTCGACTAATATTCTCATCTTAATCTTAATCTTGGCTATTCAGGTTAGTCTTTGAAATAAAAAAAATTGTTCTTCAATAAATGTTTAAAAATTTATAGAATATTTTCGCCAGCCCAGTACAAGATGTCGACAGTTCAACGCTTGCTATCAATCAGCAACTGAACGAACATAATAAACTTTTCGAGTTAACCTTAAATCAATTCGTTCAGTTTACTTTGGATTTTGGCGAACAATGTAAAAATTTTTCTTCGCAACTATTTAAGGAGTTAGTGGCGGACGGCAAAATCGTAGATAAAGAATTCTCGAAAGAAGAATATAATAAGTTTGTGCAATCTTTTGAGAATTTAAAGAATGCAGAAAGCAATGAAGATAAGTTAACTTATTTGAATAAAATAACACTGGAGACGATTACATCTTCGAAGAATTTGGAAGAAGATAAAGTACTTGCTGAATTTCTTAAAAAATATGAACCGAGAGAGTTTCTAGAAAAAGTTCACGCCTTATTTTCTGAGTACTTTAAGGGATTCAGCGCAGATTTTAATGATTATGCAAATGAATTGAATGAGAAGCAAAAACAAGAGCAACAACAATTATTCGATTGGTTCGAAGAGTTTAGCAAGGAGCAAAGTTTTGCTGAAAAAACCCAAAAATTTTTGGATTTCTTTGCTCTCTTCGACTGCTGTCATGAAAAGTGAATTTACAAGTTGGTCTTGGCAGACTTTAGTACACTTTAAAACTTTTATACTAATTATTTTCGATTTGATTTGAAAAGTTAATAAATCAAAAATCAAAATCATTAAACAAAATTCTGGTTAAAATTCATTAAAAAATTCCCTCTACAGCGGAAAAGCCCAAGAAGAGCAATAGCTTCGGTTAATCACCGTAGGTTTACATAAGGACAGCTTGAACCTATTTATACTTCTTGAAGTAGAAAAGGCGGTGGCTGTCAAAGCATATGTGAGTGAATCACATTGTAAATTAAAAAAAGAGTCTTTCTAAACAGTGATCCAAATATTTCTTATGATAACATCTGCAACTAGCTAAGAGTTTCCTATTTGCAACTTACTGGCTCATGCACATCATATTTAATTTACTTAGTTAAATAAGCCAAAGGTGTGATGCACTACAAGCTTAGACCGTGGTACAAGTTGGTTAGTACCACTGGACTGAAATGTTTTATCCTCTCCAATGTGTTGATCTTTTGACTAAATTCAATTCGTGACTTGATTTCTCTTTGAGGAGACTACTTACGGTGATCCCTAAAATATTTGATCCGTTTGCTAAAAGGAACAAAATATCGGTTATCATCTCCGCACAAAACTGATGTTTTTTCAAAACTTGGGATAGTTAACCGCGAACATTCAATTTTACTAAAAAATCGGCAGCGACTTGTTCGTAATCCTATCGTTTATTTTTATCTGACAAAATTTGTTTGTGAATGTGGTATTTGAAAGCTTCTGTTATATCCATAAAGATTTTGGAAAACTAATAAGCAAGCGCATCCAAACAAAAATGTCGTTCCTTTACCGACACGTTACACATGAGTTATTATAATGTACCTAAACTTAAAGAGAGAGTGGTAAGGAATTTTTTGACTAAGTTGACAACGAAAGAAAATGAAAAACAAGCAAGAATGTTATGAGCAAGACAGATCTCTAGACACCCTACACCTCTTCACTTAGTTAACCATTCACCAAAAATTATATGTAAATGCATAATTTTTATGAAACCCCTCATATTGGACAATACTCATGCGTCAACTTGTCAAGGATTTTATTATTTTCCGGTTGCCCCGGTCACAACAACCCACAAAATAGTCGTTGTCGCCATAAAAGGCTTTGCCTTCAAGGTGCAGTCTAAAAAGTCGATGTATAACATGTGATCCAAATTCGCTATGGCTGATATAAAACCCTATTTTTCATTAGTGCCCTTACATACGTTGGGATCCAAAAAGTACACCTAACAAAGTAAGGCGCTATAATGGGGAATGGTCGAAAAACTGGCCACATCCGAACCAGTTTCAATTGCGTTCGTCTTTGGGCCAAAATATGTTTGTGTACTAAATTTCACCAAATTATCTCAAAAATTGCAGCCTATAGGATGAACACAAGAAAACAAAACCGATAGATGGATAAACGAGCTTAGATTCAGAAAATGCTTCTGAATCGATCGGCATAATAAAAAGTGGATTCCTATCTCAAGTCCTTCTGGATATTACAACGATCCGAACCATCTTAAAATTCTATGTCAGAAGTGGTGTAGGGTATAAGCAACATATTTTTATTAATAAACAGTGTTCCATCTAACTGATCGAAAATACGCTACGTATAGGGTTGGAGAAAGCTATTTTAGGGAAATTCGAATGACAAGAATGCAAATTATAGGGGTTTTTTGATGGGACATTTCAAATCCTGTTTCGAGAACAACGCGTTTAAAGTTTCAGAAATGTCGCATTAGATTGCGATGTAGCTCAAGGCTATAAATATTCCCCACCAACTTCAAATATTTTTTCTTATGCGCTCTTTTATACACAAAACGGTTGCTTTCTCTGCACCTGAGAAACACAGACCCGCACATATTATCCTTTATGCATTGCGAAAAGACAAACAAGGGACAATGCCACGTATCCAAGCAGAATAATAGTAAAAATAAAATTTTATGATAAACGAGATAACACTTCTTGTTCATCAACATTTGAATTAATGTCGATCTTCATCTTCAGTTGTAACTTATAAGTAATTCTTATAACTAAAAGCATAGCAATCAAAAAAAAAAATGCAATCATTGGAAAATGCCAATGTTGCGTACTTCAGTGCACAAAGGAATGAAAAGAAAACAACTTAGATGTTACCAATAATTACGCTGCCAAACATGTTTAAAATAATTCGGTTTTTGTAGTTATTTTTTTTTTTTTTTACATGTGTATGTATATTTCAAAGCAAAGTCATAATTATTGTTCCTGTAGGGGAGCGAGTATTTCCGTCCTCGTTTAATTAAGTAAACTTATAAACTTCAGCTACACCTTGATTGTTCATTTGGCGAACTATTTTCTCTTCCGATACATGTTTTAAACTCGTAGCATAAAGTACGCCTTGAACGGAGATGAGTGATGATTGTTGTGTAGTTTAGCGGAAATTGGGCATAAATTAGCTAGTGATTTTGTCTTTAAGAAGCGCTCTATCGCGCGCGGATTACCAGCGAGAAGTAGATTACCATCGCGTAGAATCGAGATAAAGCCTATGGACGCTGTAATGCCATCTAGCGCTTTTTTTTACAGCGAAAGGACTGATTTGCGAAATTGTTACGCAAGCACCTGCTGAAGAGATAATCATATATTTTTTGGCAATCGGAATGATGGTACTGGTTGGCACTATTGGAAAAACCGAATTTTTAATTTTTCTTCTTTGCAGTGCTTTGTCCGCCAATAAATGAAACCTATTTGAGTTTTTACTTGGCGACCCCGGGGCCATAATGCCTTTTCGTCAGTTTATTAGTTAATAATTTACGACAAAGAAACCGCTCACTAGAAAAAGTTTGGGAACTACTAAATAATGGAAAATGTCACTTGTCAATAGTTTTCGATCTTTTTATTTTTTCTTTTGATTTTTTATTTTTTTTTTTTTTAACATATAAAGAAGACAAACGCACACGGTACCCGCGATAGCCGGCTTAGCAAAAAGACTGAAAAGACACGAGCCAAATACACGAAAAGAAAACATGCACTACTCAGAGCACAAGTCGGCTGCAATATAATAATAAATACAATGTTTTTGATGTGAGGATTTTGGCACCAACGAGCAAAACAAAGCTATCTAATGTGTTTAGCAAATGCCGAGTTACGTTTCGCTATAGCTTCTTCTAATAGCTTTTACAATGTTTTAAGCTTAATTTCAAATCTGCCCAAAAGTTAATGTTAAGTTTAGTTATGCTAAATAGCTGCTGGCTGATAGAGGAAAATATTAAACAAACAACCTAATGGAGAAAAATGTGAACAATTTAGGAAAAACATAATTGCACACATGTACATGTACATAATGTACGTAATGGCTTTGAATATACTTACGTATGCATTAGATATAATGTTTCTGTTCATACGGACTTAAGGTGGAAGCTTTTCGACTCCTGGATCCATATTTAGCGGCGGACGGCCTCTTCGTTTCGGATTGAAATGTGTTAGAATATGTTTGTTGAACTGATCTTTCCGGTAGTATCTTCTTTGACATAAATGACATCCTAAGGGCTTTTCGCTATGCTTTTCTTTAATGTGCCGATTAAGTTCACTTCTCTGATGATATTCTCTCGTACATTCCGAACATTTGTGTTTCTTGTCGGTCGTCATATGAAGTGCTGAATGCACTTCCTTTTCGTCTTCGGTTTTAAAGCGCTTGCCACATGTATCGCAACGATATAGACGGTTGCCGGAATGAGCGATATCGATATGTTGTTTCAAGGTATACGTCTTACTAAATAATTTGCTGCAAACGTGACATTTGAAGTGACCGCCCGGCAATTTAATGGCGTTGACTTTTGAGACTCCCTCAGCGGCATCGTTGCGCACAGCGCGCTTCAGCGATAATGAGCTTTCGCCGAAACTATCACATTTGTGTTTACGTTCGCTTGATTCAGCGGACGAACATTTCGCTTGTTGTTCGGCGGAAGTGGCTTTTGGTGAGAAAAGTATTGTCGGTAAATAGGTACTACTTGCGCAGGCTGTGTCAGCATCATTATGGTTAAAGTCGAAGGTGGGTTTTGATAACGAATTTATTCTCGGTAAAGATGTACAAGCGGCATTACAATTATTATTGCTAAAGCTATTGTAGCGTTCTCTAAATGGGTCTAATGCACCGTTTCCTCCGATTGCATATGAAACATGCGACTGGGCATGATCAACTCGGCCGCCTGTACTAGCTTGACCCATATCGTCAATCGTCGATCGATGATCGTAGAATTTATTGCTGGGAATGGACTGAGTTTCATGTGGATAATATGAAGAAGATACATCGTCGCGGTTATGATTAGAGCGCCTGCGCATTATTTCAGTTTCTGATGACGACGCATCCGTTGTAACGAGGGAACGGGGGTTATCTTGTCTCATTGTATTTAGAATAATTTCATTCTGCGTCGGTGGAGTATCCGGAATCCCATTCGCAGGGGGCGAATGGGATAAATAACATAATGTGCAAATATATTTGCCTTCTTCGGGATTTGCAGCACCTTCAGAAAAATTCTGCATGACACTGTGTTGTTCAACAACACTACTTCTATACTAACGGAATCTTCAATAACGAGAGACGAAGACACAGCACAATATGGTGAATACGGGTTTTCCACTAGCTCCCAGTCCTTCGCGGATAACAAAAACCTCGAGACGAGTCGAGAATAGTCTCTATGTTAAAAAAAAAGAGATTCTTTTGAACTGAATGTTATTGCTCTTATGTTTTACTTAGTTATGTTACTGCACACCCCATTACATAACCGCTTTTATAGCTTTTCGATAGCACGGCAGGACTGCCGTCTCTCGCTTTCATGGGCAGGTAGTTCAATGCATGGAAATTCTTAAGTCCTCTCCATAAAACATTAGAAGATTCATTAATGAAAGAAATTTATAAAATATAAGAAAGTTCCCGTAAGTTTTGGAACACAAGTGCAACCGCAAGTATTTGATGAAAGCAAGAAAAATATAAGAGGATTTTTTTAATTAAGTTTACTTCCTACTTTTTTTGGCAGGTAGAAGTGGAAAATTTTAAAGTATTTTATGAAATTTAATAGCACAAGATTTAGAAAAATAAAAAACAGCGCGCAAATACAAAACAAATAACTGAAAACTGAAAACAGGCTCCCGAAATTGGTGTAACACAGTCTAACACCAAGTTACACACAGGAAAACATAACATACATTTTAAGGTAATGACGGCTTTATGAAATTTTTACTCATTTACTTTCCGTCCATCGATAATTTGGTCTGCTGCCCTTCGTTTATTCTAATTGTGCATCCTTTCTTCTTATCAGCTAAACTTTCCTCTTTTTCGTCTGCTATCTGTTCGTCCCGTTGTGTGGTAGATCCGGATTCTAGAAGCTCTAAACTGTTTATACTCGATTTTATTTTAGTTATTTATTAATAGTGCATATTGGAAGACGCATTGATTGAGTAATTGAGAAATTCCTATCTTAGTTATCCTAAGCTGCACACATTATCCTCACATTATATAAAAACTAAACAAAAACCCAGAAGAAAAGAAGAAAAACATTTTTATGATTAAGAACAATATATTCTTCGAGCTTAACGCAGCGTAAGTATGAATTTCACTTGTTCTCTACTACTGAATCCCCCAGCATCGTGTGAATGTGGTTTAAGTTAGGAGTAAAGTTTTGTGTTTATGCTTTTTAGCATTTTGTGGTTAATTAAATCTGCCATTTTGTATATTCATTTATTCAGTTTTAATGCACACTTCATACAACAAATTATAATTTAAAAATATTATTACTTACGTGTACATATACCGACATTTTTCATAGGTATACAAATACATAGGTATACAAATTTCATATCATTGGAACTTTAAGTTAAGACATTAATTTTGTTATTCGTCAGTTTCTTAAATAAGAATTGGAAGCGTAATTAAACATACATAACTCTAATGAAATTTAGAAAATCTTTAGAACGGAACCTACACAACATGCTCTTATTAGAGGTTGTCTGAACAAGCGATTCTGTCAATTTTATTATGTAATGTCGCTTTACCGATTATATCAACGTTTCTTTAGAAGTTTCGGCATCGTTGATTTATGTGTGGTGGCACTCCCCCTCTTCGTTTTTGATTCCAATGTGTTTGAATACCCTTCGAATTGATCTTCGCCAGAATATCTTCTTTCGCATAAACGACATCCAAACACCATTTCGTTGGGTTTTTGTTTAATGTGGTGATTAAGATCACTTTTGTACTGTTATGCTTTCGAATATTCGGTATATTTATATATCTGGTCCTATGATATGTTAAATGGTCTTGCATTTCTTTCCTGATTTTAAATCGCTCATCACATACCAAGCAACGGCCAAAGTCACCGACACAATTAGTCATACGAATATGCACATGAGATGTCTAATGCCATTGACCTTAAAAATTTCGTCATCGGCAGCACTGCATACAAGTTTATTATGATCGGGTGATCATGAGTTCTTACTGCAAGTTCTACATATTCGTTTACGTCTGCTTGATTAGGCCGAAAAAAGCTCTGCATCTCGTTGAGGGCGAATATTGGTAACCAATTCATTGCCATTACCGCAAGCTACCTTACAATTACGTTTGCTAAACACGAAGGTGACTTCTGGTGACAAATCTATTTTCGGTAAAGACTCGCAAATTGCATTAAAATTGATGTGAAGATATCTAACGCGACGGTGTTGTCGTTTGTGTATGGAAGATGTGGTTGAAATTGTACAGTTCGGTTGGATTCTACGCGTTTCTCATTTTCGTCAATCGTGGTTGGACAATCGTGATATCCATGCTTTAAAATAGTATCAATTCCGTTTCCATGATGACGGGAAGTTGCAAATATAACGGATCATAAATCTCATGGAATTTTATGAAAATAAATTTTTCCACAAGTAATTGACTAAACTAGCACACATATAAACAGGGCCTCAAATGAAAATCTATCTGAAAGTATTGTCGGCAGGTTAAATTAAGAATGTCCAAGCATTTCATGAACTCTAAGGACACATTACTTTTAAGATCGATTGAACTCTCAAGTTGTTGGGAAATAGACGGAGGCTGTTCTTTTGGCTTTTTTTAGCCAGCAGGTAAGAAAATAGGAAGAAATAACTGAAAATGAAAGAGAGTCTTGCAGCTGGACAAACCCCGTTTATGTTATAATATACGGAAAACATCGCATAAAATTTAATGTAACTGTAAACTTATATAGTATAGTTATACACTTACTTCTCTAGGCAGTTTAGTAAAAACATCGTAATTGAGGGCAAGGCTGACCCATACTTTATCCATTCATTAATTTTCGTGATAATACATGGAAAGTTATACGGTTTTTTCATGTCACGGCACCTTTTCTTTGATAGCCCTTACATCAGGGGACGACCAAGACATAACGACGTAATCTATATTTAGCAAACCTAATTTAGTTGCGAAAGTTTTATTATTTTACACTTGGCTTTGTTATAAACAATTGCAACTTATGGCGTAAAAGAGTTGACTTTTCATGATAATCCTCATGTGTATGTCGGACTTCAAAGAATAGACCTATTTGATCCAAATTTTCTACAGTTAATTTTTCTGCCACATTCTTCCAATGGACTAATTTTCATGATAAAATATTAAAATTAAATTTTTTCGCCATAGGCTTTATAAGTAGTGGGAATGAAGTCCAAAAAAATAATCTACAGGATCCAAATTCGGGAGGCTTCTTTTTTGTACCAAATTAGTGTTATGACTCATTTTTCATCGTGAAATATTCAAAATTGCAACTTCTTGCTATGTGAAGATCCAGTTTTCGTAGCAACGTTTTCATTAATGAATTTTCAAAACGCAGCGTTAGGGCCCAAATATGTCAGTCTATAAAATTTTCTGGAAATAAATCAAGAACCTCGACGTAGAGGTTGAACAAAAACATCAGAGAGACAGGTGAACTGAAAAGCCTAAATTGATTCACAAGGTAAATCTGAATATATTGAGATAATGAAAAGTTTATTGATCTTGATCCCTTTCGATTGATGCATAAATCGGCTTAAACTTAATATACCCTGTATCACAAGCAGTGCACGGTATAAAAACAGGTGCGGCTATAAAACATTTTGACGATAAAACTAATGAATATAAAAACTGCCTAGGAATTCTTGACAACGGAATTTCCACGATGTTAGGAAAGTAACGAATGTTAACGATGATTTTCAATACTTTACCTGCGTCATAAAATATAGCTCCAGCTGCGAATTATCAGATATTTCCTTGTAAAAAATAGAGATGAAAATTTTCGCATTCAAGAGGATGAACGAAGGCATTAAAACAAAATGTGGCATTCTTAACCTACTTTGAGGGATTTACGTACAATGGACTTACTCTTGACGCGAAATTGAATCTTTGAGTTCAAGAAAAAAAATCCGTTATATTGCATTTTTGCGCTCTTTGGAGTAAACTGTTGGCAAACGATTAAATTGTAGTTCTCTTAACTATGTAAACAATTTTCTATCAATAAGGCTTTAAAGGGAGTAGCGTGGAGATAGATTTCCCTGATGCAGTAAACGACTTGCTTAAATGTTTGATTTGATAAATATATTTAAATATGTATTAATTATTATTAAATATTATTAAATATGATTTGTTACTAAATTACATAGTTATGCGCTTGGCCAAACTAGTAGGTAAAAAGCGCGACCACCAAGCCAGTATTTGCAAACTTCAACTTCAAGTGGTGTAGAATTTTCCTTAGTCGTAGATGCAGCGACTGCTCAGTTTGTAGAGGCATAAAATTTACCGAGTGGGCACGTATCCACAGGGCTGCGTCCTTCACCTTCCTATCTCTTTCGTTATTTTCTTCTGACCGGCACCCCGAACAGGGGACCACACATTGAGTGCTTGCTCATATTATTAAATATGTATACATATTTAATATATATGTATATATATATATTTACATTTGGAAACTAATCGCCTTAATTGATTGAAAATAATATAGAGTATAAACTAAAATTACGAAAAGTATAAAATAAAAAAGATTTAAATTGGAATGTTACAGACATAAATTAGACAAATAGTCTCCATATTTGAAATAAATTATCAATACTTCTTCTTGTGCGTTTATATATCCTACACCATCTCCGGTACAAGGTATCTTAAGCTTATGCGGGCGTATGAAGCACGCAGAAGGCCTTAAGATAGATCCATTTTTCGATCTAAGTCTGTTTGTCAGTCTGATCAGATTAGCACACTGCCGTGCCTTGACCCAAGGACGAACGCTATTGAAAGTGATTTGAATCAGTCCATTTCTTTAACCCTTCCCCATATAACGGCCGATGTTGATTTGCTATTTTATATACTTTATAGAGTCTCTGAAGCTCCCTTTTGGGAGTTGCATACATTTTGAACAAAGAAAAAAAGAATATACCCTATCTTACAGTGGTGGGTATAAAAACAACGCAACTCATCTCTTCAAATGAGAAAATAATAGAACGCGTTCATTGTCTCCTCCTCTTGCTCCTTTCATTTGAATTTCGAATATGTCATCATTTCTTACGAATTTATATACATACATATGCAGTTGCTGTTCTTTGTACGGTTACATGTTTTCTTTGGTTGTGGCTGGCTTGTTTAAAACCATATAATTTTAGATTTAGAGTGCAGTTTGTTCACCAAATCACAATTCGCCATTTGTGCAGTTCTTTCACTTTACTTAATTCCAACTTCATTTTTCAATATTTATTTATATCAATGTTTGGAGTACGTTAACGTTTACAACGACAAATTTCAGTGTGAAAAATTCTATTGAATTTGTGACACAAGCACTTTTGCTGCTCATAATGTGCTTTAACTTATTTCCCAACACTTTGCTGCTTTTGTGTACTTTTACTTATTCTTCAAGATTTTACTGCTTTTAATTTACTTTAATTTAATTTTAAATTTTGATTACTTTTATCGCCATCCGTTCAGGTGTTTTGTCGAGTTATACTACTTTTACTTGTAGAGAAAAAGACTTTTGATTCTGCCGCGACAAGTCATTCTCCTCATTGTCCAAAGCAGACTGACTGTGTGATCTCTCACGTCAGTATTTTTTCTCGTTGTCGTAACACAAGGTATCTCATTGGCATAGGGAAAACCCACCCTTACAGAGGGACTTTGGACTTAGTTCTCTTTCCATCATTTTCTCTCTAAAGTGCGCTATTATGTGAGCAGAGAATTATGAAAGGAAATGCTGATTAACGGAATCCGTTATTTTATGGGCCACTAATTTCTTGTAAAAAGCCGAGAAAAAGCCGACCGACGGAAATCCCCTACACGTACATACATTGACGTTACAATCCTTTTGTGATTACTAAGAAACTAACTATCGAATAAAAATTTTCCAAATCTTTCATGTTTGGAGTTTTTGTTGTTTATATATTTTTTTTATATCGACCATCGAAGGACGAGGGGTATATTCATTTTGTCAAAACACTTGCAACGCGCAGAAGAAAGTTGCAGGCACCCCATAAACCATGAATAATTTTGATCAGCATCAAATTTCGAATCGATTTAAACATGTCCGGTTGTGCGTCTATGCTTCTGTGTGAGGTTTCTTCCATTCGGAAATGTGATGATATCGTCTAGAAATTTGCAGAAGAATTTGAAAAGGATGCAAAGGTCAAAGGACACAACGCCCACACGCCTTTGCAGCAACCTCTGTGAGCACTTTTGCTTTCAGTGTGATTGGCTTGTTATTCATGAAGTACAACACACACACACACACCATACCAATTTCCGCTCTAATTTTGAAAATAGGAAAAATCAGCCTCGTCCACCCAATGTTACAAAGTATGACAAGTCAGTTCTTTTCCTTTTTTTAGTCTTTTTTAGGTTCACGGTGATGGGTATAATGGATTCAGTCAGGAACAAATATAATTTTCTTACTTGTTTTCTCGTTATTATGAGATCATCGAACAAGAGTGTTTTTAATTTTCAACAAAAACTAATCGGTGACAAATACCAACATGAATTTTTTTTATTTTAGATGCTGGGATTTTCATGCCATTTTGGCTTTAAAAATGATTGCGTGTAAATGACCGCCTTTGGATTTCAAGGACTTTGACGTGAATAATCGTGGTCGATAAGGTCATTGAGAGTTCGCAGTTTACTGGAATAAGCCAGTGCTCCAAAGTTCTATTGTGTGATCTTGGTGGCGAATTCTCATAGACATTGTGTAGATTACAGGCTCATCGAACTCTTCTTCCAATAAACTGATTGCGTGCGGAGATGTATGATACTTCACTCCATTGTGTGAAAACGGCGTATTACAAAGCGAAACTTGTAAAAATGATGTCTGCAATCCACAAGTTGCGCCAAATAGTTATTTTGTTGCACGCAAAAGTCCGTTAGCAACATGAGGTGTGTTTTCTTTACATCAAAAGGCCAATAATCCTTATTTACGATGTCATTTAACCAAATATGAGTTTCATCTCACATGTACGAAACATAACCACAGATTCACTGTGTTCGTAATAAGTTTTAACTATTTCTGTACGGTCTGTGTTGTATTCCGCAATGGTAAGCTTCGAGCAATAGTATATTGTAAAAAACCAAACAGGAGCCAACAAATGGATGATTTAGTATATATGCACATTTACACCCATACCCATACCCATTTATGTATATATATATATATATACGTATATTTCTATACATATACGCATTCTCTTTCTAGTGTGTAACGTACGAAGTAATTTTCTTTTTAGAGAACTTTACCATATATCTTGCAAAGATATTTTTGCGCATAAATACCATTATCTAAGTTCTCCAGATTGTATAACACTTAGATTGCTTGGAATACATAGATTGTAAGTAATAATCGGATCGAGTAAACAAATCAACAATTTACTGCAAAGCATGTTATGTAAAGTCAGTCAGTTAAAATTAAAAGCACAGAAAATGAGGAAATGAGAGAAGAGGCAAAGGGCTTTGAAACGTTTAGTGTCAATTACTTGTACCTGCCTACCTTACCGTGACGTGCTTGGCTTGGCTTTGGCTTTTAAATGACAAGAGCCAAAAAATCGCTTTTTTTTATGATTTATTTTTTTTTTTAAAAATTTACGCTACAATCGTATTAAGCCATTGTTGCGTCATATTAATTTATAAGGAGCTTATATGGACACAATCCGTTTATATTTTTTTTATTATATATTTTCTTATTTATATTTAACTTTTTGTCTTATGATTGGCTTGAATAATTCAAAAACCTAACGTTTCATCAAATCCTTCTTTATTGTCGTTTGTTGCTTCGAAATCCTTATGTCAATCGAATAGTTTTTGTTGCTCTTGCAGAATATATCTGTACATAGGTGTATAGAGCCACGGTAGAAATACTTACCTAAGCATGTGTGTAGCATCCAGAGGAACTTCGAATAAACCCATTTTCTATTACGCCATTGTCTATCCGCCTCTCCGACATATTTTCTTGTGTTGTATTTGCAGATCGCAATTTTCGAGATATTTTGATGTAGTTTTGTATACCGACATGTTTCGTCCACAGGATGGGCGCTGTTGAAAATGGTTCAGATTCCCTATAAAGCATAATTTTTAAGAGTCGTTATATAGACATATTAAGCGAAGTCGTATTGAGTACTTAATAATGGATCGTATAGGAATAAAGGAATATTCGTATCTCGAGGCCGATTGGTGTTGATTTCAAAATATAAAGCCATTTTCAGTGCGCTTGATGAGTTTGCTAAACCGCAGTTGAGAAGTGCGTGACGCGAAGAGACTGACTGTTACCTTCCACGGGCATTTCTATTCGTGACTGCTGCTGGTTGCATTAGAAAGGCCGAAATTGTATTGAACAGGAAGACTTTAAATTATTTCTCAATAACGGCAGAACAAATTAGATGAAGTAAATGCCAGGATTCAGGAAAACGTTTTTTAGGTGAAACTGCTTTTGCTATTTACGCGTCAAGCATCAGTTTTTTGCATTAGTTTTCTCGACTGTGAAAAATCCGAGCCATTGATACCCGTGAAAATGACTATATATAGCACATTCAGAATCTTGTGTTGCTCCGTCAATCGTACATTTGTTTAATGTTCGAAGTAATTTGTTGAGTGCCGCGCACACATCGAACCACATACGGTCTCAAGTACTAGTGAATAATACTAAGCGATAATATGTATATCTGCGCATATATCATAAACAACCCGTCTTTTAAATTTTTTTTCTTTTTCTCTGCCACGTTTCCATTACCAACTTCTTAGTCGCATTTGTTCTTTGTTGAAATTGGTTTATTTCCGCGTAAACAGTAATTGTTGGAGGCAAAAAGAGAAAATGAAAAAATTCGTAAAGTTTTCTTCTACTTAACTTTTTTTGCATTATTCATAGAACAGCATTGTCATCAGCAGATGCTATCGAGAAAGCATGGCAGCAATTCTTGAAAAGTCAGGAAATAAAGGAAAGAAGGAGAAAGAGAAGAAGAGAAAAAAAACCGTATTTTCACTCTGATTAATCTAAGAATCTGTGGCTCGTTTCATTTCAGAAGGAAAGTAATGTGCAAGGAAGCGAGAAAAAGAATTTAATTAATTTTAAAAAAGTTAGCAGATATTAAAATAATATATTGTTAAAGAACGGCTACGGTGCAAGCGAAAAAATCGATCTAAACAAATTATGATGGCTCGTATATCGTTTTATTATTTGATCTGAGTTATTCTTGCCCTTTGTTTGTTGCTTATTAGAAAGCTTTATCAAAATATTGCATAAAACAAGTAAGAAAATTATTTTCGGCGGGAGTCGAATCTCGCATACCCACCACTATGCTCTTCGCATCCTACTCTCCAAGTTCTTTTATTCGATACCCATATCGCTGGCATTATTAAGAAAAAATTAATCCATAAGATCGTAGTGTTTACCGTATTAATTTTAGAATTAACCCATTTTTAGGCAGATAATATATCTTCATTTGCGGAATGTGCAAAAAAATTTCAAACATTCCGTCTTCTTTGCCTTATGATAAATAAGCGAAATACTTCAAAAAAGTGAAAAAAAGAAAATTTAGTCATTTGTCACTTTGTGTGGGCATGGCCGATTTTTTCCAGTTTTGGACGTAAAGGGTAGATTGCTTCGGGAAATTTCTGCCTTCTAACTTTAGTAATTTCCAACTAATGAGTAAAAACCCACAAATTTTTATTGAGGAAAACGGAGTTGCGTTCAGTTTACGTTCCGCTGCGAGTTTCTGCTGTGACCAATTTGGCCCGTTTTCAATACCAGCCTGCGTGTAAAAACTTCCCATGTTTCTACCAAATTTGAAGTCGATATCTTTATTTTTTCGACCAGGAGAGCGCTAACAACAATCACCGCACAGACGGACAGATTTGGCTAAATCAATTCATAATTTCTCGCTGATCAAGAACATATGCACTCTATAAAGTTTTTACGGCTTCGTTTTGAGGGTTATATACATTAAGAAAAAAAAGCAAAATGAGTAGACCGTCATGTTACAGTGGAGGGCATAAAAATTAAAAAAAGCACATTAACTGCTTTTAATACGTTTTCACGTTCACATGCTAACCAATCACTAGGATTAAGTAACAACATTTTTAAAGAGAGAGAGAGAGAGAGTAATGATTTTCTTTCCTATACTTACTGTTTGCATTTACCTATCCGTGGTGGCGATTCTGCCAACAATGGCTAACAAGTTTATTTTTTTGTTCCTTTTTACCAATACCAACGCAAAATTTAAAGTATTTTCCTATAAATCACTTAAAGAGTTTGAGTCTTTAAAACTTTTCCATATCGTCATGGTTCATCTGCTCATTTTCTACTTACGAATCGTTGTTCACTCCATTAAATTTCTGTTTACTATTATGTTACTTGAGTTACTAAATAGTGTTAAAGGAAATTAAATTGAAGTTTCTGTTGCTTTTCACATTCAAAAGAGCCCGAGTTTGATAAAAACAATTTTGTACTTTTCTTCTTTGCATATCATTGAATCAAGCAAGTTTGCGTAGAGTAAAAAGCAAACATTTATGTACTTTTCATAATTATGCAATGAAAGTGGAAAGTGTGTAGTACATGAAGACTTTAAACTAAATTTAAATCTTTCAGTTTTTCTTCGTCCGTATGAAAAGTGCAGGAAATTCTTATTTCTTTACATCCTTTGGTGTAACAAAGAATGTGTTAAATAGTATTTAGGACATGACTTGCGAAAGACATGTTTTTTGCCACAGGCCCAGGAACTATACTTTTAATCATATCTACTTAGAATTTTCCATTGGTTCCGAAAACTTCTGCTGTACTTTCGAGAGGACGTCATAGAACTCTTTCCCTTCACAGCCACGGGGTAAACGAATTGTGACTTTATACTGGGTTTGAATGTCACATAACAATGCTTTGCATAGTGTACCCTTTAGGATCAATTGTAAGGGCAAAGGCCATCAAATACAAATCATTAGCACCTCCGTTCTCTTCTCCAGTGAAGAAGTAACAAAAAAAAAGATTTTTTAATTTTGGAATCTTACCTGCGTTCTCCTGTATGGAGTGACTTGTGAGTCATGTTCCACCAGCACGTTACAATTCTTCAAACTAATTCCCGGAGAAATAAGTGCTAAACCTTCAAAGTTAATAATGAAAATTTATTCGAAGTTCTTGACTTGCTATTTAAGTTTTTTCAATTCTCCGGTTGCAGTACTGTTTTTGAACGGATCGCACTCGTATTAAAGTTCAAGCGAAATGTAGATTATATAGGTTGACTGAAAAGAGTGAACAAGAAGAAGAAAGTGCCAGCACTTGTTTACATAGGTTGGGAAATATGTTTGCGCATCATCGATAAGCACTTTTCAGAAATTTCGGCCATTTTGGATGCGCCGTTTTTGTTTGACAATCGTTTAAGTGAATAGATGTTATGAAGTTGTCGTGAAAATGGAAAAAATGGACTATCGCGTTGTCGTTAAGTATTTTTTTTTTAAATTAAATACAAGTTGGACGCTGTGTACAGAGATGTTGCAGCGTCGCGAAATTTTTGTTAGCTAAATGAAAACGTGACTGTACCAATTTGACTGACGACGAACGTTGTGATGTTAAAAACTTGTAATCCCAGATTACAAGAGAATAGGCACGGGTTAGTAACACGTGAAAAAGTACATGGTTATAGTATATTGAGCCAAGATTTAGGCATGACAAAGCTGATCGCTAGACGAGTGTGTCTGCGGTCTGAACCCTTTCCTTAAATTTTTCAGAAATGGTATTACTTGTCTTGTGCATCGATATATATGAACGATATGTACTTCAAGATAACATGTATTGTTATTAGCGCATTTTTACCTTGAATACTATGGACGGATGTCAGTGATTTGTCACAAAAACATTTCTCTTTTCATAGTTCAAATGCTAGAAGTTTGTCAATTATTTGTTGTACTGATAAGCAGGAATAAAAAAGAAGACAAGTTGGAAAAGGCTCTCATAGAACCTAACTGAAGCTCCTTAAGGTAAAACTATCTAATTTTCAATATTTAACGGTGAAAATTGATTCATAATAGTAAATCGACATAAAAACTAAATGGATAAAAATTTGAACCATTTCTTGGATCCCACTCGATAAAAGATTTCTTATGAATTGTAAATTCTTTAGAAGAAAGGTTTAATTATTTGTGATTAAAACGGTCTCTTAGTAGCGATTTACCAAAGAAATTAAGAACACGGTATTTGGACTATTTGGTCTATTTTTTAGATCCCAACAAATACAGATGTTATTATGAAAAGCAACCATAGGAGAGCAACCGTTGATCCATTTTTTATACCGCACCATAAATGGGACTCGCATGGAAGGAAGCCCTGTTAGGGAAACAAAGTCTAATTTATGGTTTGTTATGACGGATGCAACTGGACGTTAACAAATCAAAATATTATTGCGGAGAATAAAATATTTCAGTTCAGTGGTCCTACTGACTTGTATTCACGAATGGATCACCAATGTTTCTTGAGCCATTTTTGTCATATCCACGCACACAAGAAAATCGCGTACCTTTTTGGCTCAGCTGCTTTAACCGTTATTCGTAGCTTTCCTAAATAATGATTTGTTATGACTGTATTAATTCATAATACACCAAAAATAGCTAATTCCCTCCAATAGGGACTCCATAGATATTGACCTTTATCCGGTTAATGAGCGACCGGAAGAGATAGACAGAGATAGATAGATGGATAGAGAGCGTGAGCGAAAGAGAGACAGAGAGAGAGAGAGAGAGAGAGAGAGAGAGAGAGAGAGAGGTGCAACAGGTTTATTCAACACCCCGTATCACTTGTTATGTCACTACTTTACAACTTATGCGACATCCCAATATTTTGTTTAAAAAAAATTCATAAAAAACACATACATGCAACTTATATTCTTTTATAAGCTAGTTACCCTAATAAATACATTAGATGTATATGAACACCTGGCGCAAGTGAAAACTTTTCCACCATTTAACCATAAGAACATACACCTTTTTGGTGTTAAGTCATACATACGTTTCCAACATCTTCTTCCGCACACTGCGAAACAATCTGAAAGCAAAACAACTATAGCTACAAGAATATGTTTACGCATGAGAGAGCGATGTGCATTGGCATAGAAAGAGCGTAGATTTTTTTATTTTTATCTTAACCTGGAAATTGAAAAGCTTTAAGCAAATTCGTTTCATTACTGAAAGCAACATTTTGGCAGGAAATTAAAGTACATAAGCAAGACTACGTTGCTTTCAGATTTAAGTATTCTCTTGGAAAAGTATTGGGAATTTCGCTTAATAATTATTGGGATATCGCTTAAGTAATATTAACTCTTCGATCTTTGTTGGTGCCAAAGAAGAAGAATTGGTAGTTCTTGATATCTTTTAGGTATGAAAACAGAAAATGACGAGAACATGTACTCCAAGTGTCGAAAAGGTAGTCAAGACGCAAAGCAGCACAAAAAATATCTTACAGCAGTCGATATCCTCACCATTTACCCCGTTCTAGGGCCAAAATAAGAATAGTGTTCGCCCGTATAGTAGATGCTTCTACGACAAGGTTTTTGCGAATACAAAGAATAATTTTTACCCATTAAGTCCTTTAGCAAGGTTACTCGGTTTTCTCAGCGTTGTCTCCTGCTCGAGCTAAAAATTTCCGCATAACACACGAGGGTGACACACCGTTCTTTAATTGCGCTGCCGCTTTTGGAGCAACATCCGTTGATGCTCTTTTCCGTTATTCCCTATATTTCCATTTACAAGTCGCACATATACAAACACGGCATACTAAAACACTAGCTATAATTCTCTCTAACCGTCATTGTATAAATAAAAAACAAGTAAAATCAGTACGGTCGACCACAGCCGACTACACCACTTCGCGCTTTGCGCTTACTGACTTTTCAAAATGAGGCCTTACATGAGAAGTGATCGAAAGAGTGGTCCGATCCGAATCGTTTTCACTGGCTTTCGTCCTTGCGTCAAAACGTATCGGTGTACCTCGGTATATATTTATCAAAATATCGCAAAGCTATCGAAAGAACAGGCGAACATACATAGAGACACACAAAGTAGTTTGGATTCGATTGGTATCAAAAAAGGTGGGCCTATCTTAGGTCCTTTTGGGCCTTACATAAATTCGCACAAACTTTATATACTCTACCTTAAGTAGTATAGAATATAAAGAAACAACCAAAACTAGTTAAATTTGGTGGTAAAACTACAAACAATTAGAGCAATGCGTTAATTTTGAAAGATTTTCAAGAACAAACGTCGCTAATGATGTAAATGGTTGCACAACACTGTATCAAGCCGATGTTGGATTATCATCGTTACCTTTTATTCCGTTATATATTCTCTAACGGAATTTATATAGCATACTTTTCTTTTTGGTTTCCATAATATCGAATCCTTGAGTCTGCAGAGTATTGAATAGGAAGTTCTTGAAGACCACATAATTTTCCAAAGTAATTCGAAGACGAGTGCTATTAAAAGTTAGTGAATGCTTTCGATGATAAGACGCCATCGATAAGACGGCCCAAGTTTAATAGAGAAGACATTGCTTGGTTGGGTTAAGTAAACACTTATTTCGAAACGCTGAAAGCGCAAGGATAAACGATTCAAGGGCAAAAAATTTCTTTCGAACTTTCCACATACTCCTGCTTATCGAATAAGGATAATTTTCGAAATTGATATGTGATACGTAGGTGAATTTGTTTATAGCATTTGGTTATATTCATTTGGCCAGAGTTGGCTTTTTATGTTCGGCTGAGGCCAAAGTTTCTCGAAAAAAAATATTAACCTAATTTTTCTGAAATTCCTGAAACTTTTTCTATGCAATCCACACTCATTTGCCTGTGCAAATGCTAATATGCTATCAAGAAACAGCTGCGCCATTGCTCATACATGCCTTCCAATTATAGTTCCACAGAGGTTTTAACAGATCACACATCTTGTATAACACTATCACGTTATTCTGTATCCTTTGACATATCAAAGCTGCAGTGGTTTTGTGTTCTATAGAGTGAAAAAAATTTTCTAAAATAATTATCAACAAATATTAACAAAGTTTTGTATGTTCCGAGCACAAAGATAAAGTGAATAAAAGTACGAAATTTATGTTCGAACGGATATTTGATGCCCATTAACGGTAATCAGTGAATAAAAACTCGAACACATTTTTTAAAGTGTAAATTAGATAAGGTGTGGTGCGAGCCACCGCCTAACTCCACCATCAGTCTAGAATTTTTCATATAAGGACTTTTCAAAATAAGACTTTATATGAGGCGTGGTCGAAAAAGGGTAACGATCTGAACCATATTTAATAGTGTTCGTCCTTGGGCCGGAGCAGGTCATTGTACTACATTTCATCAAAATATCTCCAAAATTGGGGTTTACAGGTTAAACAAAAAAAATAAGACGGACGGACAAGCTTAAATCGATTCAGAAAACGATTCTGAATCAGAAGTGATTCCGCATCGATCGTTATAATGAAAGATGACTCTATTTCAATCCCTCTGTGGGTTGCATACATCCACACAAACTTAATATATCCTTGTACCGCATAGAACTAATATAAAGGTAAAAGCATATATTTTTGTATGGCTTGGGAGTAAAAATATTTTACAATACAACACAATTTTATTGCATGTTTTTTTCGAGTTCTTTAAATTGTTTCCGTTTTCTTTTCCCATTCACTTGGTGCAATAAGGAAAGGAAGAAGAAAACTTTCTTCAGATGTGTGAAAATTTTCGCCTTTTTTAATTAAAGTTTAAACTACAAAAAAATCGTTCTCCAAACAAAAATCTGCAAAAGAAAACTTCGTGTAGTTCCTTTCTTTGATTAAACAAAAAAATAAAAATTAATTTTTATAATAAAATAAAGATTTGAAGGCATTCAAAAACCAACTGAGTAAATGAAGGTCTAGCAGAAATTCTTTAAATATATAATAGAGGGAGAAAACTGTAGAAATTGTTGACCTTTCGTTATTATTATTCGTTGCATTGAAGAGTTCAGCCAGAAAACACAAACCAGCCAACCAACAAGCCAAACAAATAGAGTTGGCTAACCATTTAACCAACTGGTTAAGAATACATAAACTTTAGAGCTGAGAAAGACCATAAAAATGAGATATGAATACATCCTCTGCAAATTCTGTTCCTTTTTATGCACATGCTGGGTGTTGGCTGGCAACGATACCAGCTGCCAATCTAGCAGGAGGGATAGAGTATAGCTTGTCTAAAGTTTCCCTATATGCATGACTACTACGCGTTTGCAGCAATCAACATTGAGTTTCACCGTTACAACGCGATGTTGCCACAGTTGCAATGAGATTAAAAGCGAAAAAAAAAAGAGAAATCCATTAAAAACAAATATCAACAAAAGGTAAAAGCATTAGAAAATGGTCCTGGGCTCTAATTCATTTTCTGCTATTGTGTACAATATTATGCACTCCTTATACTACGCTCGTGCTGAGCACATGCTATGCACATCTGAGCATTTCAAGTTTATTACGTTTTGTAAAGCTGTTCCTATAATCGTTTCATTTTCAATAAAAACTCCAATTTAACACGCAACAGTCCCCGAACGTTTGCGAAGTTTTTTCATTATTTTATGAAAAAAAATTTTTTTCTTAATAGGAGAGTCAAAATACTAAAAAATAGGATCATTTTTAATAAAATGGAACCATTCGCCAGGAAAAATTTCTCTAGAAGTTCGAGGAACGCTATTAGTCAAAGGCAAGAAATGCAAGCACATCCAGACAAGTACAGTTTCCTGTGGGTGTTTAACGTCTGCACCTGACATAAAGTCTTAATCAGACGGGTTGCCTACAACCATCGGCAATCGAGAGGTAAGTTGATTGACGACCCCTCAGGGAGAGAGGTAATCCCCATTGAAGGGGGCCTCTCTACCCTGAAGTACCGCAATAGAAAAAGGGTGTGGACCAGTTTCTCGCTTAGTGGTTTGCGTCGAGGCCTATCTAAGCACCTCTTTAAATGCTCCCCGCGAAACTTTGAGGTAACCCCAGACAAGTACAGTCGGATTCCATATTGTTTTAGTATTGCTTAACATCGAGTGATGATATTTCACATACCAATTAATCGGCCAGAGAGGCAACGGCTGCCAAAACCTCTAATCCTACTAAAAATCAAATATGTGAATAAGTCAAAAAGCCCCCGAAATTGAGAGTGACTTAAACGAACTTGCGTTCGACAAAAGGTTGACTCTCATTGCTTTTCGGAATACGAAGCATTTAGAACAGCATTTGAAACTCAAAGAACTTTCAAAGCTGAAACAACAGACCAATTTGGTCTTTAGGAACAATATCTCAACCGAGAAAATTAAGAAAGCGACTAATGGTAGAAAAATAAAATTGAAATTTATTTGCCATTCTTGTGATAAAATTGGTCACATGGGCGAAGGAGTCCAAAAAGAGAGAATTCAACAAAAACTTGGATACTAAGGAGAAGCCGTCATGCCAGATTAACGAAGTGATGCCTACCGCTGTATTTTGAAAAATATCACAAGCCCGGCACAAGTCAAAGGGAATATTTTGCTTATATTTGTGGTGGCTTAACAACCTTGTTTTATAACAGAGTTTATATTGGAGAGTATTACTGCAAGTACTTGTCCGGAATATCCAATTTAATAGAAGGTTGTAAACAGCGTAATAAGAAAAGACACAATTTTCTCTTATGAACACACGAAAGAAGGGAACTATTAATCTACACAACAGGGGTAAAGAAGATAACATACCCGCGCCTGGATTATGTTTCGCATAGGGACACACATGAATTGAAATACGCAAAGCCAAGAACAAAAAGTTACTAATGACAAATGAAAAAACCGCCAACATAAGTGGGTGGAGTGTAGTAAAAAGTTCAAATCGCATACGGAACATGAGATTACTTTGAAGGACACACGAGTTCTACATATTTACGAACCAACTTCCCATTCATATCTTTCTTCATTTAGTACGGACTAATTTTCCGTATGAAGAAAGCAGTCATCAAATGCTTGTAAACTAAGGAGATTAGTCGTCGTCGACTTATTCTTTAAAAATGCATACTGGCGCAGAGCAAAGCCAGACCTAATAGCAGAGTTAATACGAGATGTGATAATGCGCTCAACTAATTTAGGCAAAACACTAAGTTCGGCAATTCTGCTATAGTTTTCAACATGATGTCCGCTATCACTTTTATAAACATCACAACATTTTTTTCCTTTTGAACTGTCGCTAGGGAGTTAGCAAGAGCGGTGCAGAAAAAATGAAAAATAATTCGCATTCTCATCATTGTACGTCTGCATTTTCATTCTAGCCTTTAGGTATGAATGTTTTTAATGTGTCGCTCTTGTTCTCTCTCCGCCTCCTTTACTGAAAGTCGGAACAATTTTGCTTCGTATATTTTACGTATTAATGTCAAGTTTATAATTAAAACTACATTACGCATTATTTAACCTAAATAAACGTAAATGTAAACATCGAACTATAATGTAACGAATAATAAACAACGTTGTGACGACACTGTGAGTCACTGTTCTGGCAAGAAAATCCAAGTTTCTCACAAAAATTTTTTTTTTCATTTTCTTGCTAATTGACATTTATAAACGTGTACGGCTTCATCCGTTTTGCTCAACTGCTATGTATCATATGACTATATGACTGACATGTTTGTGTTGTTTGTTTTCCTTGTGCTAATAATTGCGAAGTTTAATTTTCAGGAATTTTATTAAAACTTGTGGTTCAAGGTAAACCTAGTTATTAATTAAAGATTAAAATTTTGTGCATCGCTGTGCAAGGCAGTCAAGGATGGTAAGGCTGGAAAGGGCGAATTTATTTTATGTCTAACGTCTTGTCAGAAAACTAATAAGAAATATTTGGAGAAGAGGAATTAAGTGGAGCTGCAGAAAAGCGCAAAATTTCCAATTATTTCATACATATAACGCTACACTGAATGTGTAGACGCTGGGCAAATTACTCCTACCTAGACGTTGTATTAAGGCATACTTGAGGCGCTCTACGCAGTCAATAGCATAAATTAATTCATTCACTTATGAAAATTTTTGAAAATAAAAACTCACATTTCAAAGGGATTTTTCTCTTCACTGACTTAGTGCCTAATTAATATTTATTTAAAGAAACTCTAATGACACGATTACGCAGTGCGCGCTTGCTGATGAGTTATCGTGACCGAACCTGCTTAGATAGTTTCGGCAGCAGCCATGACTGTTTAGAAACTGCATCAAATAGAAACTAACTTAGCCCTGGCGTGTGTTCAGCCGTAATGTTGCGCTTGGGATGAGTTAAAACGTTCACCAATCTTTCAGTGCGCTTTCCCATTGAAGACGGTCTTTTCCTCCTCATAGATGCGTCATATCGTCCGCCAAGATGTCAACCGGGGATGGACCTGCAATCAGCAGAACTGTCCCTTCCCGGATGGTGGTGAAACGCTATATCTGCCTATAGGAGAACTTGCGCGTGCTTGGTTTGTGTACATGTTTCGTGAAATTGCTTGCATATGCATGCGAATGTAACTAATACCAATTCTAAATCTCCACAGCTAAAGCTTCTGTATAACGTGCACAGTATGAGTGCGTGCGTGCAGGTTTGTGTCGAGATATATTTTAACAAATTATCATTTTTACTATTTTCTTTTTCACTGTTATTACCCAGAGTGTTATACATTCGCTTTTGTCAGAAGTGTGCTCCACTAATGCCAGTTGAATACGGAGGCGCCTAAAAACTTGATATTGTAGAAAATATTATATTTTTTTTGCGTTAACGAATATTTCAATTCATTAAACAAAATTGTTTTAATCCACTTATGCAGATTCTGACTTTATTTAACAAATCAATTGAAGCAAAACTAACTATGCGTCACTCCGCCCGGACTCGAAAGCGATACCCTCCATTAAAACCCTGCGCTTCAATCAGCCATAGCAAGCGCGCCGCGATGTATGAGTGAAAAACTCCCTCCTGACATCTGTCCTTCTTTCTCGTTGAAATGACTTCTTAGAAAAAGCCAGAAATAGAATGAATGAATATGGAAGAGATTGATAAATATTTATAAATCTGAAATAGTGAATAAATATAAACAAAATCTGGTATACGAAATATTACTGTTTTGCGAAAAAATAAATTTAAGTTATACAAGGGAAATAGAAAAAATGATAAACTCAGAGGAAATGTGTTTTCATCCACCATGTGTTGTATGCGTGCGTCTCAAACTCAAAGTTGCATTGAATCATGAAATAAGCTTGAAATATTGGCAAACTTCAATGTGAACTGATGTAAACGGTAAACAATGTCTGTATGTTTGATTTTCATCTTCTTTTCAAACACAAAGTTGTTTGCATTTATCTGCTTTCCTATGTAGTTATGTTCTTATGAGCAAAAAGATTATATGCGCAATGTTTTATAAGTCTTTGGTTATTTGGAAATTCAGGTTTTCTTGAACTTTTTTTTTTTTATAATAAAATGAAAGAATTATTTTATTCAAACGTTTAAACCCATGATTTAATTTAAAAATTTTGAAAATTTGTCCGTTTGGTCGTGTATTTCGGGGTGAGTTTCAGTCCTTGCCGTGCACAAGTAAACTCGTCGCAGGTTTATCTAAAATTAAAAAAAAGCACATATTCGCCGTTAGTAGGGAAAAATAACTTGTAATGAAACGAAGAATTTAATAAAAAATTCGAGTTGAATGCCACGCCATGTATTGTTTTGTAATAAGTGTCGAGCGAAGGGAAAAAACCGGCATGCTATACTATTTAGAGGAAGTGCGGAATATTTCAATAAGGTCCGCGCATAGGCCTTTGTGCAAAGAGCGGCTTAAAAATGAAGTAGTTTTTGTTCTTATAACTCCCTTTAATTTTTAAATCTCCCCCTCTCTCTATCTCACTCTCTCTCTCTCTTTTAGAATTTTACTTTGATTGACTTAAAACTTTAGAAAATATTCTTGACACTTTGTACTATTGGGTAAAAAGAAGCAAATTGGAAAACACATATAACATCTTAAGACTTGCGCAACACTGTTATTATCCCATCTGTTTTCCTCCTTTTTCTGGGCCATTGCCTGTCTCTTTCTCTTTCCTCGTTTATGCCTGTCCATCACCGTATTTACACGTACATATAAAGCACGTCTTCTATAAATTTTGTCAAAATGTCTCAAAGCTTATGGTCTCTATGGTGAACACAAGAGAACAAGTAGGACAGACGGACAGACGAGCTTAAATCGATTCAGAAAGTGATTCGGAAAAAAAGGCGGGGCTGTTTTAAGTCTTGCTGGATGCACCCTCACAAACGTAATATACACTTGTACCACACTTGTATAGTATAAAAACTTACATAACATTTGTTTCATAACTTATTTATACATGCATTGCTCGTCGATGTTCTGGTTAAGATTCGCGATTAATTAAATACTTGCGTAGCTCACATGTGAGAACACTTGTGGATAATGTAGCTTTGAAGATTCCTTTTAATTACAATTCCTTCAAATATTTCGCAAGTAACTTTCAATTCAATTTAATTGGAAAGTATTTTAGTCTACTTGTTACTTATATGAGTTATATGCTTATTGGATTCTTAAAGATCAATACTTCTTACTTTATTGGCATCTATCGAGTTATCAGAGCAAAACTTTCCAACTTGCAAAGTTTTTAAGTCTTAAATAGTATATGAAAACCGTATAGCTTTGCATATGCATGTAACAGCATGAATATTCTCCCCTAGGAATGATTATTATTTTTTATTGCTGCAAAGGGAAATTATTATCCTGGTTTCATAATGAATAGCAAATTCATGTTTTCATATGACAATGGCAATCCTCTTTAATGTCAAGCGTAATAAATTTATGCTTCATGCAGACTTGCGTACTTATACGAGGTAATTATTTAAATATTTAATCAAGATAAAGTAAAATGCAGAAATTCATCACAATGAAGCTTGCGGAGTTCCAAGCCAGATCAGATCTCCAGTTCTGCTATTGAGCTTAACATTTGTTTGCTATGAAATTTCACGTACTCAAGGTTGGGGATTGACTTGCCTAAAATAAACTAAAGAAAGCAATCTGTAAGCATAAAAGCACAGAAGCGAAGCGCATAGTGTATGGTGGAATAATTTCAACGTGAACATGCTTTCATCGAACTGCATTTTTCATAACGCTATTGACCAGCTTTGCCGTTTGCAAAAGATGGAGGAAAGGGTGGCTCGCGATGGACAATGCATTGAATAAATCATTCATCGCATTTCTTTTGAAATTTTCAATTTATTCAATTCAATTTATTGATTAAAAAGACCGCAAAACTTGGTTGCGCACCTTGCAATTTACAAATATATGTTAATTAAATGCTTTAATAAACGCGTTTAACAAATTGAAACTTGCACCAGAAAACGTATTACAATAGAATTTCAAAAAAGGCAAGTTATTGGAATTGACCAAAGTAAAAGACCCATAGTAAGGGTACAACGTCGGAGGATCGTATTGTTGCCATTAAAAATGAATAAGAAGTTTATGTTGTTTGAAATGTCGAGAGAGATGCTCCAGACTCCTTACAAAGTATACATATTTTAACTCGGCATTAAATTCCGAATCGATTTAAGCCCATCAGCCCGTCTGTTTAATATCTGTTGTAAACATTCTGCTGATCGCGAAAATAAAGCTATCAGCTGAGGTAAATTTGCCAGAAACATTGTAAGCTCTTGCACACAGGTTGGTGTTGATAACGGCACTAATTGTTTGAAGGGCACATGAGCTGAAAGCACTTCTGTTCTCCGAAGTGAAAAAGAATTAGGGTTTTTCTCTTTAGTCACACAGATAAACCTATAACAATTCGAAAGTACATTCTGTGTGCAATGCTATTGGTTACTCAATATCGTAGTATATCAAATTTCCATTTTTCTCACGCCAAAATGTCCAGAAGCAAGCTTCATAAATTCTATAAAGGATGTACATTCGGAATGTGCCTGAATACGCCTGTGTGTACGACTGTCCGCCTGTCAAACCGTGTAGTGTCTGCGGTAAACATTATTCCTTATAAAATTTGCAAAAGAATTTGGCCTAAACCGGTCAAAGGGCACGTCTACAATACAAAAAAGCTGAGAACATTTTTGCTTTCCGTGTTATTTACTCATTGCTCGCACATTACAACATTACAACGTATACACGATATAAATTTCCACTTTACTTCACGAAAATGGAAAAAAATCAGCCACGCCCACCCAAGATAATAGGGTGAAAATTTAAATTTTTTTCTTTTTTGCAAGTTCGTGGTGATGGGATTCGATCACATTCGAATATAATTTTTCTATTTTCCCTATTTTCAGTAGACCGTGCACAGCTTGCGACCCAAGCTTGTATTAATTTTGAGCGGATGCTTGCAACACAGGGAAGGACCTCTTATTATACCGATCGATTTACAATTATTTTCTGCATCTAAGCTTGTCTCTTCATCTGTCCGTCTGTCTAGCTTGTTTCCTTACACTGACCTGTGTTGGCCCGAAGACTAGCTGTTGAAAATGGTTTCGATCGGACCACCTTTTCGAGCACTTCCCATATGCGCCTTATTTTGAGAAGTCAATATATGTCTAACCGTAGGGTGATGTAGGGTATTTAATAGTGGACCGTGCTCGTACTTGTACTTGTTTTTAAGATGATTTTAAGTTTTCAGCAGATCCTTTAGGTTTTATTGCCACCATTTTATGCGGTCGTTTAAACTTTATTTGTGTACCATAATTAAAAAAGGGCGTGAACGGGAGAAAAATTTCGTTATTTGTTTGGTATTTGCAAACATTCGTTCAATAGGTAAGTGCTTAGAGGCTTCTAAATGAAATACATTTTTACTAATAATTCCCAAATACTTCTACTGCGAGGCAGAGAGATAGAAAAACATCGGCCTGTAGTTACGGTTTGCGGGCACTTCGTCTTGAAACTTTCAATGTCACGTACTTGAACGTTGTATATATACACTATTAAATATAAAGTTGAAGGACTCTTTCAATGCTTTAATTGAAATGAAAAGTTAGTACACCTTACGTACATGGGAAGGACAGCAAAAGCACTGTGCATGTACGTATATGTTATGTAATGAAAGGATTGTGTTGAGTTTATATATGCCTTGATAATACATCTGTTTTATGTTTGTTTACATTTGATTTATTACAATTATTTATCACCCAGGTACAGACACAATCACACGCATTCGCATTATTATAACAGTCTGTTAGTTATTCTTACATGAGAAAATTAAAGCTTGTGAATGCTGTCGCCTTTGCACTATTACTGAGAAAATTTTAATATTTCGGTTAAAGCTTTTTAAAGTAAACAGTGTTGTTAATTGTCTTTTTCTGAATGGAGAGATTAAATAGGAACGGATGTTTTTACTATTTTAAATGACTACGCGATGATTTGAAAATTTATTAATTTTTAGTTTAAAGGATCCCAGTTTTATTATTTAAACAAACAGGTTCATTTCAGAGGAATTTAATAAAAACATGTTTGGCACTAGAAACCCCTACTATCTCCACTAAAGTCGTTTTATTAGATTAGTTTCACGTAAAGTAATGAATCCTTCATTGTTATTATCGCTATGGGGTATGGGTATGATTTCTTGTATTTCAAAACAAACGTAAGTAAAAGTAACGTCATGAAAATTCTGGTTTCCTTAATATAATAAAAAAAAAAATTCATTCGCTTTTTGAATTATTCATATAAATACGGTTATAAATACTGTTTTTTTTTTTTACCCTAAACAGTTTTTAGTGAAACATGCTTTGTCTTTTATGTCCTCGTCTTCTTTGCGTGCATTTTTGCATGTCATCCATAAAGCAAGACAGCAAGAGCATAGAGCAATGCATATTTGCATTTGTTCCAAGCTTAACTAGTATTCTTCACATTATCTTTAACGTCTTAAAAGGATATAACTGATTCTGAAAAGTTAAGTTCGAGTGGGATACAAACAGACCAGCTTGATGAGAAGCTTAGCGGGGAAGGCGCGATGCAGCAAGATATAAATGGATTTTCTCGCTCATATTATCGTGGACAGACAGACAGCATGGTAAGGTCATTGTTACTTCTGAAAGTATTGAAGCAGATTCAGGAATGGTAGTTCAACAGTATATCTGAACTCTACCTTCATAGAAGAGGATGCTGAGCACGCAATGCCCAATCGTACAAAATTTCTGGCGTATGTTCAATCTATGCAGATGAACATGAAATTCTTAGGGGGCATGGTCGAATACCCTGCAATATGGAATGACGGTGTCCAATGCTTAAGTTAACGGCAACATCACTACTGCCAAGTAGGGTGTCTTTGTTGTCTGTATTCCTTAAGTTATGTTCGTATCAATGCAAGAGCGTAAAGAGCGTATACTTTTAATTATTTTTATTTATATATACATTATATTTACTTACAGAAACGAATATTTGGATATTCTTTAAGTTCGTTCTAAATTTTACATCATTTTTGAACTTTAGCGGAAAACGTTGTTTGTTTTTTTGACAATAATCTTTGGCTAAATGCATTTGTTCAACTGTTTTTTCCCAATCTGCTGCAAAATAAATGATTGTACAAAGACAAAGAGTTGTGGTTTTAATTAAAATTTGTTTCCTTTTGTTGAGAAGGAGAAAATAAAAACATTTTCACAAAAGCCTTAAGGAAAGAAAATTGTTATTTTTAGAGCGAAACAAAACTGTAGACAACATATTAAAGAGAGGACAGCAATATGTATGTATGTGTAAATGAAAAGAATAAAATAGAAATGAAAAGTTTATATTCTCTCCAAGGCAATCGGGACCATCACTGCGCTTGCAGTTTAGATGTTTCTCGCAATTGAAAGAGATAGCAAGTGAACCTATTTTTTATTTAGTACAAGCAAGTCTGTGGTCATTTATTGCCAACATCAAATCCAGCTTTTCTATTCCAATTTGTGTTTTCTATTCCAGTGTTTGAGCGAGGGACATAAGAAGAAGGCAAATCCAATGAAAGCACATTCATCGAAAGCATGTAGACTCGATACCTTTCATGAATGTACTGTATTTCAGCTTTCTGTGGGTTCACCACCTGCAGCGAGTAGAAATTTATTGCGATGTGAAAGTACGCCGCGAATTGGAAACTACTTCGTTGTACGTAGGTTTTTTTTTACTCACCCTATATTCCTAATGACAACATCACGAATTTTGTTTCATTTCATTTGTATCCTCTATTTTGTGTCGCTGACCACCTCCGTTGAAGAATTTAAAAGTAACGTTCAATTTAATAAGCATTTTATCTCCGCATATCTCTTTGAAGGGGTGAAAAAGTTTCTTTCATAAGCGATGATTTTGTTTAAAACTTATAATTGAATTTTATTAATATTAATTTTATGCTTTCTCTCGCACAAATTAAGCGGCTTTGAATAGCCATTTATGTGTATAACTTCCACTTCTCTTACATTTTCTACCCTATGCACGACGCAATATATAATTATTTTTTGATACGAACGACATCTTGATTAAAATCATTATCATTTTGTAGAAAAATCTTCTCCAGGTTTTGCTTGATTAATTCTCCGTATTTCTCCCCACATTTATTCCGTTTTGCCCAACTTCAGGGATTGCGAATATAGAAAACAAGTTGCAAGGATGTGAATCTTTGGAATGGTTTTCGTAAGGCGAAGTACTTTTCGACGTATAAGTTGCTTTCGCGTTTCAATAAATCAAACATATCGTTGCACGCGTTAGACCTTTTTTTTACCTCGTGAAGCCTTCCCTGTAGCTCATGCAAGAAGTTTAAGTTTGAAGGTTAGTAGGAAGGCATCAATAACCTGGAAAAAAGTATATTTAAGGGGCATTTGCAGTGCGTTTACTATTGTGTAAAATGATATCTCTTTTCATAATTTTATTATGCGGAACAATTCAGAAGCTCGCTCTTAATCGATCTCAGCTGGTGCCTCCATCTGTCCGACTTGTGCTTTTTTGTTTAATCTACAGGAAGCAATATTTTAGATATTTTGACGAAATTTGATATACTGTCACGCTCTATCCCTAAGACAAGCAGTATTAAAAGTGGTTGGGATCGGACCAACCATCAACCATTACCCTTATGATGCCTTATTTGGGAAAGTCGTCATATAAATAACTGCATGGTGGTGCAGGATGTTTAATGGTGGGCTGTGGCCCACTAGAGTCTTTTCACTTGTTTTGAAATACATTTCCCTTAGAACAACTTTCATTACGTGAATACGCTGAAGTAACATGAAATAAATAGAAGCATGCTTTAAGGCAGTATAAATTAATTTGGTGCCTAGATTTGTAGGCTAATTGAGGGCATGAGAAAGAACTTCTTCTAAATCTTATCTGTGTTAACATCCAGCCCTTAAAATTAAATTTCATATATGTATTTATTTCTTTTTGCTCATTTTCATAAACATTTTCAGTTTTTCTTCTCTTTTTCCCCTTTTTCACTTCTTAGATTGTTTTATTTCCTTTTTATACATTATGTATTTCTATTCATGTGTTTTTAGATTTCTCATCATCGGCAACGAATAGTAGAGATATTCGTACTCTCTGAATACATTTGTGAAACGTACATGTTGCAGCTTGAAACATTAGGTTGATTTAAAGTTATTCACTTTTCGGTCCATCTGTTCATGTGACTGTCGACTAGTTGCTACAATTCTCAGATCGCTTGATGTAAAACACAAAATGAAAATTGAAAAACTCAAGTTTATAATTTATATGCGTCACTAATATGTCCTAAGGAAATAAAGGCCCGAAGCAAGCAAGCAAAAAAAAGAGGATGTTCTACAGCTTTCTTCATTTGTAATTGGAAAAATTTTAATTGAAATTGCAAAATACTTAACCCTAAGTTAAGGAAGACCAAAAACGACACTTTGCATTGTGGATAGTGACTAGAGGTTGAATTTTGTTATGTTGACTTTTTTTTTACACATTTGTATAGGTTTTCCTGTTCAAAAATATATGTTGTGGCATAAGGAAGGTTAGGTTTGTGCCGATGTATGTAACCGAAGGATTTAAGACAGACCAATTTTTATTACACTAACCGATTCAGAATTATTCTTTGAATCGATTCAAGCTTCCTTATTTGTCTGTCTAGTGTCTGTCCTCTTATTTTGATATTCAACCTGCAGGTCACAATTTTTGAGATATTTTTACCAAATTTAAAAAGGAGTTGAATGAAAGTATTCTTAGAATCACATCTTCTCATATAACACGTTACGTTTTATAAAAAATCTGCAAATTCCAAAATTTCCTACGAAAGCCTTTTCGCCTTCTGTAAGGCGAAAAAGGCAGGTTCTTAACATTGCATGATAATAATCCCTATTTACGAATTCATTTAATCGAATATATGGCACGTCTCATATGCGCGGAAGATAGCGACGGGTTCATTGTTTTCGTAATAACACTTTCTATACACTGTGAATAACGAACAAAAAGACTAATTTTTTTGTACTTTAAAAAGCAAGGTCTTCCCACTTTACGTTGTAGTTCATCGAGCAAGAGCTTCTAAGGTTTCTATCAAATTTCAAGTCGATATCCCCATAACCAAGGGAACACACAGCTATTATGAATGGACGCATAACCTTGAATATCTTCAAAATTTGACACTGATTAAAAACGTATGCGCTTCATAGCAAACGTTTTTTCACTACGAATTTTTCAATGAGAAGAATGCTTACTTTCGGAAGCACCAAGAGGATGGACCTGTATGAAAATAACACAAGACAAAATTTTAAACAGAGATATTTTGTTTTATTATGAACTTGTTTTGCCCCCTTAAAACTGCTCTGAGCAGAGACAAAGCTAAAGAAATCTATATATATATATATGTATATATACATATAGGAATGGAAAATCTCTTGCGAAATTTGAAAATTTGTCAAAAACGCATAAACGCAGTTATGAAAACACTTCTCCGTTTATTGCAAAGACAAGTTTCTGAGATTTCATGTATCAAAATAATTTCCGTCATATATCTACCTACGCACCCGATGGGAAAAATAATGAAATGAACAATGAAATTATGCGCTATTTGAATGTATTTCGTTAGTAACACAAGCTATCTTGACTTTATGAACTTGCATTGAAAATAATGATGCAGTGTCTTTAGGTTACGCCATATTTGATGCCGTTTGACCCAAGCAGTCCGCATTTTATAAACTCAATTCAAAATTCATTTTCTCAGTGTTCACGTTGATGCTCACTGACCCAATATGTTATACGCAATAACAAAACAAAACGTTATCGCAACAAAAAAGTGCTATTGCTCTAAAAAGCAGCCTCCATAAGCATGTATTTTTTTTTATTTATATTAAATAAAGCATTATTGATCAGTGGATATAGTAATAAAAATTCAAATATAAAATTAAAATTAAAATAAATATTTACATAAATTTAATAAACAACATGAGTTGAAAATAACTGATAAGCTTCAATAGCATGGAAATATTCGATGAGGATAGAGGTCCTTTTTTGCAGTCATTCATTAATCTAATTGAAGTCGTTTGTATATTAATTAACACAATATGGAAAACATCGTGAAAGCTTTTATTTTCATGCCTGTAGGAACTTTTCCATGGATGGATTTCAGCGTAAATCAAGCAAATCACCTGTGTTTGAAAGTTTCATGTGAATGAAGTTGTGCTTAAATTACAATTGCGGGGAATCGTTTATGCAACAAATCGTGTTTGTTTAAAACTTTCAATGATCTGTATATAATCTCCTTTAAGGAGAAGCTTCTCTATCGCGTTCACGTTTGAGGATACGGCTTACCAGCCCAAAAATTAATAACAACTGATAAACTAGCCCGCAGCTTTTATTGATCCGAAATTTGCTAAGAAATTTGCCAGAGCAATCAAAAAGGTCAGCGATTGACACGAACAAATATCACAAAATGGTTTTTAATTTTCATATATTGGTTTTAGAGGCGACCTTTACGCTAATGATAGTACGAAAAGACGACGGGCTTGTTTAAGTGCTAGTCACACCCACGCACCACAGCAATAAAATTGTGAGTAACTTCCGCATATATGTGCCTGTTTCAGATCGACTACTTTTTTTATATGTAAGTTTTAATGTGTTATCTATTACAGAGAGAAATCGTCCTCAGCGGTAAAACCTAGTTTCACAGTTTATCCGTGATCATTATTTCAGTGTGCAAATGGTAATTTTCGGATTTCTTCTAATTTCTTCTGATCATGAGCTTTTCAATAAAAAAATCTATGCAGATTAATAAGCCGACTGGCAAGTAGACTGAGTAATAGATGAGGCAATAGATCAGCAGACTGACTAATACACCGACTAATAACTAACTAACTAATGAACAGATTAACACATAGCCTAATAGATAAACAAGCTGCAGATTAAAAGACGAAATAACAGACAGGCTAACAGCTAGATTGACAAACAGATTAATAGACACGCTAATAGACAGGTTAGCAGATTCACTAATAGATAGACTTGATTTTGATCTAGAGATTGAGAAAAACAAATGAAGCAAAAAACTTTGTTGTACTTAACTTTTTGGAAAAGCACGTAAAGAACACCTCCTCTCAACACATAGTAGCAGAAGGTTTTAATAGCAAGACACCAGAATGGCACTCGAAAAAGTCAAAAAGAAGAGGCATTATAGATCTGATTGTTTTAAACGCTGGCTCCGGCCCTACTTTTCAAAGAGGAGCGCAGTGCACATTAATAGGCATAACTATGGCGTCGTTAATGTTGGCAGATCAACGTACGCAGGGGCTAGTAGCAGAAAGCGAAACCGTAAGTGATGCCCAGTATATTTGTTTCGATGTGGGCAATGAGCAAGTATACATAACAATTCAACACAGTGGAACGTATGCAAATTAAATCAGGTGTCGAGGGGAGCAGCGAAGAAAGACGAACCGCTGTACACTAATCTTAAAGAAGAAAGCACCGGGATCTAAGAGAATCAAACGAAATAATACAAGCGGTTGATAACATATGGTTGGTTCTACGGGGAATACATATAATTGGTGCCTCAGACTGGACAACTTTCCAGCACTATCAAAAAGGTAGCTCCTGGTCTTGGTACAAAAGCGAGGTCAGCTGTTAGATAGCCCGCCTTCTTACATACCTCATGAACAACATGGGTAAGATTTTCGAAAGATTACTGCTAGCGAGATTAGGAAAAGAGCTGTTGGAACCATAATATCTCATGTCTTACTTATTGATTCCCAAGACTTCATTAGAAGGCATTTGTAAAGCATTTTCAAATAAAAATACATTTGTGTAGCTACCTCGAGGCATCCGTCCGTTGGTCGGACGAAGGGGTAAGCGCGTTTCTGCCAAGAAGTTAAATGTATGGGATGAAGATCTTGTTGTTAATTATGAATTCGGAGATAAAGCTGTATATACATACATATGTCGTTTTCCCTTTTACTTGGTAACTCCTAAAGTGTAACGAGTGCAATTCCACCTTTGACATACACAGCAAAAATACGACATTCCAGCAGAAAAACCAATGGACGAAAGAGGCTGAAGATGACTCTTTGAAACTTGAAAAGCAGCTTTATAGTGCCGGAATTACAGATTGAGGGTAAAAATTACTAAAAACAAAAGTTGCTGTAAAAAAAAAGACGTCTTTAAGAGACTTCAAAATTTTCAACGGATTAGCGAAACAAATATGTTGCGGCCAGTTATGACCGCATAAAACTATACTTGGAAGCCCCTGTCTCGCAAAGGTCCTCATGAAATGTGGGACCTTATGCAAATACTTTATGAAGAATAAATTATCATGTGATAAAATGGTTTCATCCTTTCATTATGAAGGACCAAAACAGGTGAACAATAATAGTTCTTTAACAAAAAATCCTAACTACACTGAATTCGTTCGACGTAGGTGTAATTTTAGAAACGCCTCTTTTAACCGGTATAAATATCTTTTTGAAAATTTTCAAAGGGCTCGCAGTAATTCTCCCATATGTTCGATTAGGTTGTCAGTGTATAGCAACACATTGTGGATTGTAATATATTGATGTAGGATAAATCCTATTTTGTCCTTTGCTAGCCTCTTTAACAAACCTGTAATTACATCACTGTACATTTTCTTTCGATTCTTTTCAATTATGTTGTTTTGCTCTCATTTTTCGAAGTAGGTTTTTCGAAAATTGCTTTTTTTTAAGTAGTCAAAACGACGGGTTGCACTATTTTTTTTTTTCTTTTTTTTCATTATATTTTCTTTAGTTTGTTAATTATAAAAGACAGCAATAAATATGTTTATAAAAGATAAAGTATTTAACACGGAATAGATGCAATTTTGAATAATTTTCTTACTATTGCTTGATGACGGAAAAATATATAGTTCAATCCATTTCCGATGATGGGGAACACTAGTAAACATGCTAGTGCGAAGACAAGCCCGATCACCAGCCCAGGTAACACCATAAAGTTTACCTAGGAAATACATCGTACACGAACAGTTAAAAAACAATAACATCCGTTTGTCCATTTTAGTGTAAACATCCATGTGGCGACAAATCTATAGATCACATACGTATATAATTACCTCGGCAGAATAGTGGACCACCTGAATCGGCATTACAGGTTTGCTGGACATAAACGCTGGAGGAAAGTGTAAAAATTGTATTTCCAATGTAAGGAATTTGATAAACCGTTTTTTCAACATAAAGGATATGATTGGGTTGAGGGCCATTCTGCGAGTTATATAAGAGCATGAGCAAAGAGGAAGAGGTTAATGAATCTCTCAATGTACCGTAATACTTACATGATACATTCGGCCCCAACCAGCGGCAATACATGTTTCACCCACATTCAAGTAGGGGTTAAACCCTAATTCTGCGACACCGCGGTATCGATTATCAATATGCAGTTTGTGGCGAAGTTTTATTAACGCAATATCATTTTGTGAGAGAGAACGATGTTCTTGATACTTATAGTGGATGATGATTTGCTCGACTCTTCTGCGTTGAACATTTTTCGACCTTTGTAAACGTCTTCGATTACCAGCAATTATTCGTAAGGATTTTATTTCTGGTGCCGCCATTTCAGCTGATAAAACGGATAAAAACCGTGCATTAAATGAAACTTGTATCGAATATTTATTCGATAGCAAATCCAAATGTTTTACCAACGCAGTGAGCTGCCGTTAATACATAGTCCGGCGATATGATTGTACCGCCGCAAAAATTTTTAGAACCGAAATACTTAGCCCTTCCGGTTGTTTCTAACATGAACACCACGTATTTTGCATACTCATCATCGGCTTGTGGACGAAAGCCACCAACAACTCGCCCACCATGCGATGAGTTTCTATTCAATATTTTTGTGAAAATAGGATTTAATAACAAAATAACCAGAAATTTCAGTAAAAATGTTTTCATTTCGGACAATTTTTGTTCAGAATAAAAATAAATAATTTTGAAATATTCAATGAAATAATTTCGATTATAATTGCAAAGGTATGTCGATAAGAGAGTAATCGAGCATTTACAGTTGTTCTGTAACTTTTCTGGTAACAAATGTTTTCGATAATAGATTGATGTCAGCTCTTTTGAACCAATCGAGCAATCGTGCAAACGCTTAATTTTTGTATTCTCTAAATAAGTTGAAGCATTCCTGTTAATTTTTTTGCAACCATTCGGCTGAAGGGGAAATATATATATATATATATAAATTTTGTTTTTTCTGTTTCAGTTGAAACTGTTTGCATAAACTTCAACATTAGATTGTACATAAAATTTGATAGTTAACTTGATAAAATAATTAAAGAGTTGTATAAATGTTCAGTAATTATACAATAAACACTTAACTGTTTTAACAGGACACCCATAACGAAGAACGTAAACCTTTAAGAATAAAAGAAAAATTAATGAAAAATCAATACTAAACTATTTAGGCTAACTTTTTAAGCAATCACTTGGCAGCCGGTGCCACTGAATATATCTGAGTCCGCTTGCGAGTTTGCTATTTTAGTTTAAACACGACCTTGACACATCGCGCGTATTGAGAAGCTCCGACTTGATATTCTTTAGCGAATCCGATATTGAGATTAATTATAGACATAATGTAAGTTTTGACAAAAAGCGGCTTAAAAAATCACAGTTATATCAATATTGGTCAAGTCTTATGAATGTGAAATATCCGCCTTTTATTAACTTGAGTAAAGAAGAGATACCTAAGATGAATGTTCGCTGCCCTAGTTAGGGAAGGACTAATAATGGCAATCTATTCTCATACCGTCATATACAACATGAGTTGAAAAAAAGATAAATAAAAAGCTTCAATGGAAATATGCTATGAGAATGAAAGATCTTGTGGGAAATCATTTATCACTCTAATTGGGAAGTCGATATAACAATTAACACAATATGCAAAGCTCCAACACTCTCCTTTTTGTTTTCATCCCTGAATGAGCTCGTGCATGGACGAATTTGTACTTAAATCATAAGAAACACATTTTGTATTAGTTTTTAATAATGATTAGCATAAGGTTTACTTCTAAGTGGCAATCGAATTCCGCTGCTAATTTAGTTTAAGTTAGTTTCATGTGTAAGTAAATAAATAAATAAATAAAACAAGTTCAACTTAACATAATACATAGCGCTATGGCTATAGCTGTTCCGAAAAGTAATTTCCGCTCTATAGCTCGTCCCTTGCTTCGTTTAACCTATTGGTTAGTAAGCAAGGTTAAAAAATGAAAGACCGTCTTTCTAAAACATTCAAGAAGCACAATACCCCTACTAATCACATTCAAAATTCTTTCTTACGCAGCAAGTACCGCAAACTAAATGTGCTTAGGCACCTGAATATAAATTAAGCTTCATGTTTTCAAAAAGGTAAAGGACTTGCCGACTACTTTGCGTGTCGGTGATGCGAAGTCGACTGATCGCTCGCTTATTTGAATTAGGATTTATATGCAGAATAACTGCACATTTTTCGAATATCCGCACATTGAGGAAACATTCAACATCCTTTCGAATTTCGCAACCTCCGAAGAGGAAGTACCATCTGGATTAATGACTATAAAATCGTCGTTCTCGGTGTTTTCCAGATCGTATTCCGTCGTTCATTTCGATGATCTATATTTTAGTGACTCGAATTTTCAATTTATCTCTACTTAGAAGTAACTTCCCCACGGTGTGAAAAACAGTTTCGTCCTCCCCTTGCACAAGGCAAGCAACAGGCACTTGATTGATAATTATACAGAAAGTTGTAAAGTCGCATAGTCGTTAACAGGAAGTCATCGAGTCAAGTTTTAAAATCACGTAGTCGTCAAATCTTTTTGTCTACTTTCATTATTTCTTCATGCTTAGTTAGTCGTGAATTTGAATTCGTGATAATAGAGATGGAATATCATCATCCTTTACATACATGATACTGAAATAAAACTGAAAGGCAAAACTGAAAAGATGCATGTAAAAGAAGTTTCAACCTAACATATTCACAATTAACGAAGTACCCTATAGTTTTCCAGTGTAGTGTCAAAATTGAAGTGATAGACATCAATAATGTGCATGTAATTTTTTCACTTAATTTTTCTTTGTTCTTGTTTACGTCCTTTGCTCCGCGAATTTTGATAACACTCTGTCTTAAAGTTCAGAGCAACTGACTACATTTTTTTTCTTCCCTGCATTGCAACGATTTTGGAAGAATAGCATCAAGTTGTCTTTTATTGAAATTCCTTCCTTTTCATTTATTTCGATAATCATTACTAAATTCGCTACTTTTGCGGTCTTCTTTCGCTTTTATGCTCAATCTTTGTAATCAGCTGTATTTCGCATATTTCGTACTATTTCGTACTACATACAAAATGCCCCACAATGTGTTATTTAAATATGGAAACAAAAGCAATTCAACACTACTTCCGTCAGTGCCAAGTCTTGTATGCAATATAAACCATATTTTCGGTCGAAGGAAGTATATTATCCGTTTTTCTTCGTCGCTAACTCACTAAAACATTTGATATTAAAATTTTGTTAGGAGGAGCGCTGCTGCAAACTTTTTTCTATTTAAGAACAATGTGGCTTTCCGTTCATTATTTTTTTTATTTTTTTGAGCTTTCTCCCGAAAAATTAGCCGACTTTTTGTTATACAAAAAAGGAAAAAAATTGGGTTTTTTTCTGTTGAAATTTAAATTATTTTTACCAACATTTAGTTTTCATGGATTATATGGACATTTTATCTCGATTAGGAAGCCAGGCTAAATATGTTAGATGACCTAGCTGTGCCTCAATGCCCCGCCGTTTGGTTAGTTAGTTGGTTATATTTTTGACTTGCTATGAAAGAGAAAAATTAATGTATGGTCAATAAGGCCCGGGAATACGTAAGAAAAACATTTCTGTCATGACATACAACTTAATTCATACCCGTGATCTCTGTAATGATAGGATTATACCAACGCTTCGTTGACTTTCCGTTGCATTCTTTATTACAACGATTTGTTAAGACTCCCAAAATGGACTTCAGTTTCTCCAATGATCTCGTTATTCGATCCATATCTTTGTAACTTGAACATTCTTTCGCGATATGCGAGCAAATAATAGCCGCTGAGACCTATAAGTGGAGAATGTGGTTGCAATTCGAACTTCACTTTATGCAATTTGGAAGTTATAGCAATCGACTTGAAGCACGGTCTATTATATTGGCGAAAGAACACTATTTTCATACGCCATACGCTTTAATCGAAGCAAAAGTGCCACTCAGTTGTCGTTGTCTACAGTTTTTGGTATTTCAAGGTAGTCGATGAAGAGAACATCCAGCGCACACATATAAGGGGAAATCATAGCTTTGTCCCGCTTCGGCCGTTTTCATGTGATCAGTCATCCAGAGGATGCCATCTATACGTGCGGGCACAGTGGCGGTTAAGAACGGTTACATATAGAAAGACGTGAAGAGAAGGAGTGGTATATGTGTACCTACGACTTTAAAAAATGGAAACATCGAGCGCGGTTGAATTGTTTGAGCAAGAATGTGGTGGACCCATGTTCCGCACATTTTCGCATTCACCATGACAAAATTATCTTTATTGCAATTAACCAGCTTTAAGCAGCCAACCGGGTCAGTAACACATTCAAGTACTACCATGGTAAGCAAACGTGGTACCCATTTGGGAAACAGCCAGTTGATATCTTTAGGATGTCAGTTATTTGTTCTCAACTATTGAAACAAATTTTAAAGATGTTTTGTGGTTTCTTCACGGCGTCTATCATCATAGCTTCTTTACGAGCTCGTTTGAAATTAGCAAACTGACGACAAACTGTTGTTTTCGAGAGAGAAAAGTTGCCGTTACATTTCCTAAGTCAATGCAGAGTTTGAACGGCATCTTTCCTCACGAAAAGCACTGTTAAGTGAACACACAAAATTCGGATATAAATTATAATTCGGATCATAAGCAATAAAAGTAGCTGCAGCAATTGTGGCTGTGTGTAAATGAATGATCGAAACGGCATGCAATTTTGCCAGATGCGGTTTGAAGATACCCGATTTTTTAAAAATGAGAGGCATTTTTTTATGTTTAAGAGAACATCTATTTGCAAGTCCGGGGAATTATTGATCGATGTGTTAGGTAACTACTTGCTATTTACTTGATGTTTGGTTTTGGGCTAACAGTTTTTGTTTGTTGATTTTAGTTGTCAGGAGTTAAAAATATTTTCCTCTGCGTTTCCTTTTCGCTTTTCTATTTTTTCCTCTGCTTTTTTTAATCTTCACAATTCATATTACTAACAAATTTTCCCTCTGATTTTTTTCTTTTTTTTTTTTTTCAGTAATAAAATGCATTCATACCATAAGCTGCTGTTACTATTGTCGTACATTAAGATAAGAACAAATTGCCCACATTTATCTTCAAAAAGATGATAGTATTGTAGAAGGCATAAGCCATTAGATGAATTTTGTAAAAAGCAAAAAAAAAAAAAAAAAAAAAATACGTTGCTATGTAACTGGTTATGTTTAGTTTTACATATTCAGTGATTATGTAATGAATAATGAAACTTTTTTGGATGAATTTCGAAAAGACAAAATAGTTGCAGATTATGGATGAAAAGATGCAAAGGCCAATCCGTATTTTAATTCTTTGCCACCATAAAAATGTTCAAAAGAAATCGTAAATGAATAAAAAGAAAAACTTGTATGTTAAGCGAACGTCTTCTAGCAGAGAACCGCATGAAGTGGCGTTGCGTGGCACAAACTTCAACAACTATAGTTTTGATAAGGTGTGGTAATATCTCTCCTTATGTCCATTGTTAGGGCAAGCAATAACATCTAAGTTTGTAGGGGAGTGACTGCAAATCCTCAATGAGCTAGGGAAGCACAACGATTTGCACCTAATATGACCTGGACTTTCAGGCATCAAAGCCAACGGGAGGAGTGACTGTTTATCGGAGACCACGAGGGATTATGGTCGGTCCGAAACCTTTCTTGTGTGTACCAAGGAGCCATATGAAGACGGTGGTATCGGTAAAGAACACAGAAAAAATCAGCAAGCCATTGGAAGCAGAGTACAGAGGAACGGCAATGTGAAAAATTTACAAAATATTCCGGCAGAGCACAAGAGCTATGGGAATTAAGAAGGAGCGACATATGTCTTGTAATTGGCTTCTACACAAGCCACAACTCCCTGAGGTAACACTTGCAAGGTGTATCGAATACACGCAGACTCTGGGAGGATGCAAAGGAAATGCTTTATCGCATTTTATAAGAATGCTCGGCTATATGCAAAATCAGACATCGGATATTTAGCGCATGAACTGGAGACGTACGGACCTCCAAAGCTAAGAAGGTAACGGAATTCTTAAGAAAGTTAAAGTTGAGGAGCTACTGGCATGGTCGAACAAATTATATCTTTTGCACAACACGTCTGCCGTTTGGAAACGATAAGATTTTCTCCCTAGTATTGCCTTTTAAAAAATCGTTGTAAAGTAAACGAAAGTAAAAAAATATTTAAAAATTGGTTTAAATTGGTTCAATATATTACCTCTTAAGTTTATTATAAGAATTTTTGATTTTTCTCTCTTTAGACGGCATTTAGCTCGTCTTCTCTTTATATTCCATTCTGTTATTTTCTATTCGATTTCTATTATTTCTATTGCTATTGTTTTCACTTATTTATTGCATTTTGAAAGTGACACAGTCTTGCAAAGAAATTGGCAAACATTGATAGAAGCAACTTTTATTTTATGTTTCAAGGATGAAATAGACTCGATGTACAAAATACATTTTGAAAACTCTCGTCGCCTTCTGACCCAGCGTACATCTCACTCCATATTAGAATTAGTTTTGTTACTTATAACTAGTCGCTTACGGGTGCTATAGCTGCTCGATTTCATGAAGAATGCCAAAAACTTTCCAATATTTGGGGATTCGCATTTGGAACATTTAAGCCTATGCATAACTTAAAAGTGCTTGGAGAATATAGCATCAATATAAGTTATTTGGCTTTATTAAAATGGCGATACTAATCACGTAGTCTAACTTTTATAAATAACAGATCATCCTAGTCTCGGGAATTTAGGTCTTTTGTCAAAATACTCTACAATAAAAACGATTATTAAAAGCTCGCAACGATAGGTGTGTTTTTCAGTGTTTTAAAAAAGAGTTTTGTTTAATTTTTTTTAAAACTTTTTTTTAAATGTTTAAAAAATAATAATTAGTTACGACTTATTTATTTATGCTCTCTGTTAAATAATTTAAAAAAAATAAAATCTGCGATAGCACACGTTCCAAATAGTAAAAAAAGTATAGCAAAAATCATGTGCAAACTATAAGAACTTATTGTTATTATTGTTATTGTTTTAGAGTGAAAAGTAAACCATAACCTATAAATAGTGATATATAAAATTCTTATTTTCCACGGAAGAGAAGTAAATTAAATAAGAATTTCTTTTAGCATCGCTAAAGCAACACCAATAAGCTTAAAGGTAATAATAGTAAGCACAAGAACGCGAGCCGTAAGAAAAACGTAAACATCTATAAATTAGCAACCGCGATTGCAGCTGATTGTGAGACCATCAGCATTTGTATCCGCTGCACCAGAGACTGTAATAGCAGTAATAAGAATTCGGCACGAGCCATCTACTTGTTATCATAATTACCAACTATAATAGCAATGGCAATACTATAGCTTACCATTTCTTACCATTTCTCTTACCATTTAAGAATTTTATGAGGCTTGGGAGCGGCTAAAGGTTAGAGGGGACTACCTTCTTTTTTGTATTTTTGCATATACTTGCTGCAAAGCGTTTCATTGCCTGTGTTTTCTTCCCATTCTCTGGGTAACAACTAACAAAGTTTGTTTTGCGTACAAGCCAAAAAATGTATCTTCTTCCATGAATCGCAATGTAATTAAACAAACGGGTTTAATTTATTGCCGCTACTCAGAATCATAGCGATAAACCTAACATTCGTTCATAGTTGAAAGTCGAAGTAAAAAGTTGCTAGCTTTTCTTAAAAAGTTCATTGGGTTGGCTTGGGTCCAATTCTAGTTTTATGAATGTGGCATCCTTCTTACTTAGAGCTTTCCTATGCCCAACTCTTTAGCTGTAATGTCATTTAACAATTCAGATGAGACATTTGTGATCCACAACCAAAGTGATCACAGTTCTCGCAAAACAATTATTAATAATAGACGTAAGCAATTTTGATGTGCTGGAAATTCTTGAACGTCCTAGTCTTTGTCGCACGTCAGTCACTTTAATTTGCATGCTTGTTATTGTTTACCATCTGTACTTTGTTTATACGAAACAAATAAACGTCGACTTGGCTCTCATTCTCATGCAATTCTCTCAGTTACTAATGCATTCCAATGGCAAATTTGAGGGGAAGTGTTGGAAAGCTGGCGACGATAGCACCTAATTTGCCTCTTATCGATAATAAATTGATTCCTAAAAAACAGGTGATAATCGCTTGCTTACATGAATGCATTCCTGGATTATCGTTAACACTTACGATGATGTTTACATACAGGGAGCAGTCCTTTAGCCCGTTTAGGGAGGCCGTTCATCTACCACAATCCCAACTTAAGAATACAGAAAGTTAGACCTTCTTCCTACATAAAGATTTATTCATTCAAGAGGAAAAGTGTTGCAACTTACATCTTCGTTTTAAGTAAAGTTTCCAAGTTAAAACCCAATCTTTCATAAATCTTTATTAGCATATATGCAAGCTTTCTTATATGGCGACTTTTTCAAAAGTCCATTTTCAACAGAGTCCATCGTTGGTCTGAAGCATGTCGGCATAAAAAATTTCCTTAAAATATGTCGACGACAGTAATCTGTAGGTTGAGTACAAGAACTCATGGAAATTCATTACACGAAGATCAGAGCTTCTTGTAGCAAAATAATCATGCGCACAAACCTAAATTGAAATTATTGGGGAAATCAATTTTGAAATGACGACATTTGCAGAATTAAAGCTGCCAACGACAATAGAGTGTTGCTGCCACTAATAGCAGCTCTTACCTGCCAGACTGCAAAGTGTTCGAATAAACTGCATTTCTTCAGAGGTGTTTATGTGGTGTGTTACACTATAAGACGTATTCAACTTCTGACCGATCATAAGTCGTAAAAGAAATCAAAAAATGTGTTCCTGGAAAATTTTTTGTGGGATTTTATTTCGGAGCAATAGTGACAAAGAAGTGTTTTAATATCAATTTTGTTGTAAAGGAAAATTGTTGACTCACAAAAATCAGAAAGAGAAGCGCTTGTGACTGCCTCATAGATTATGTCGTCTCTATGGTATTGCTTTGAAGAGGCAGGCTTATATGGCTATTTCATGTTGGTTATATTACGCTTTGGGTGGTGTCATGTCTTTTATGTTACGTCAAAACTTGAGTTTTGTGCGTAGACAGGTTAGTTATATCATTTTCTTCCTACAGGGTGTGCTAACCTTCCATTTTATTTTGTTATTATATGAATAATCACTCAAGGGAGTCTCTTATTCGTGCAATGCCTTCACGGTCGGAAAGAAATAAGGAAAGAAAGGAGGAGAAGCGAGCGACGGCAGTCTAGTATGTCCACTCACTTAGTGAGCACTCGTTATAAATACAACAAAATAGACTCTATCGCATTTAAACTTGAGACTGTGAACATATAGTTGTTAGTCGGGATTATGACTTACTCGGATACTCGTTCGAGTACAAACTAAAATATTAAGCTAAATTAAACTAAATTTAGACAAAATTTATACCTTCTGAGGACCAAAGTCCCGGGCGCTTTTTGATCACGCATTGCAGTTCTCATCCAATTTCTACGTATATATTGTACTTTCTTCTTAGTATTATTCAACTTTATATTGTACTTTGTTATTATTATTATCCAACTTTCTCTTAAGTATATGAATATATATATTAATATGTTATCTTGAATTATCTTGCACATACATGCCTTATTATACTCTTTTGACATATGTTTGCCCCCTTTATATATACACTTTTCTCAAGTACATATATATGGCCTTAGCGGCCATATGTCAGGAATTATTATTCGAGTTGGTTTCGAATGCGATTATTAGTCGATGGGCAATGCCGATTGTGACACCTATGTTTCGAGGAAATTTCAAAAACATTTCCTCCTTCTCTCTGATTTTAGCCGTCATGCTGAATAGACGTAAGTTGAAAATTCGAAAACATCAACAACAAGTTTAGAGAACCATCGCATTGCTCTCTAAAGACCTTACATTAGAGTCATATGGATTATTAACATACTTAAGAAATAAGTATGATGAAGAAGACTTAAGAAATAAGTATAATGAAGATTTCCTTTAGGGTTTAAGAATCAAGTCCCTAATAAAGTTTATGGTTCGGTAAATAATTGAAATCTGGAAAAAATCACTTACACTATACGTACATATATATATATATATATATATATATATATATATATATATATATATATATATATATATATATATATAAATGTACATCTACAATCGAGCTATTGCTGATGTACTCAATTTAAGAAAAAGGAGATATATACTGAAATCCCACAATGTGCTTATCAAAATTAATAAAAAATTAAAATAATTTCTTTGCTTTTCGACGAGAGGACGAAATTTAATTCTTCCAATTTAAAGGTAATTATGACAAATTTTTATTTCCAACGTATTATTGATGGAAAACAAATTCCGCGGACATCGTCCCGTTCTATCCAGATCCGAGTGCAAGTGCATATAAAAATTTTTGCCCAGCTGTACCTATGGTTTTTGCACCTAAGTGCTTTTGATTTGCTTAGATTTTTCTTACATATATAAATTTTGAAAGCAAGCAACTGAAATTATTCGCATTAATTGGATGCGTCGACCGGTGCCGAATTGTGAAGACACGTGCATTCAAGCGAGAAAGTCAAATTGGTCAAATCCAATATTGCGCATAAGTGAACCTTATTCATAATAATATTTCATATTTTAAACTTTGTAGCTTTTCCAGCGGTCTTTTGATCAGGTCTAATGTGTTTGAAAGCTTAAAATAGTTTCTAAATTTGCAATAAAAATCATGCCGCTCTCTTCTATACCGATATATCTGCGACTTAGAAAGTTTCTAATAGCTGATGATTAGTCGGATCGGCAGGAGAATAGTATAATTTTCTTAGCTATATGTGAATGTCAGAAACATAGTGAATGACTATTTTTATTACTACTTTTGCGCAGTATAGTGTGTAGAAATAATTGTTTAATAGTGTAGCATAGAAAATATTTAACATCTTTTTTCTGAAATTAAAATAAAAGCCATAGAAAGGTCATTGCTAGTTGCGTTGCTGCTTTAAGTGCTTCTACCCTTTCAGTAGCATTTTGAAAAACTGCAATCAGTAGCAATAAAGCAGAAAAAGATTGCACAAAAACATATAAATAAAACTAAAAACATCCTATAGAAAATGTTTGCAAATTCAAATGAATACATAAATGGAAGCATGAACAAATGAACAAAAGCCTTTGCTACACTCCCATCCCACGGAGCATATGGCAGAGTACGGGCGGGAAACTTTCTCTTCAATAAATCTCTTTCGCTTTGTATGTGCAATCGAATGGCAACATTTATAGATGCCAGTGTTGAATATTTTAAATATTTTTTAGAAATATATATATATTTGAATTATTTCTCTTATTTACAAAGAGAATATGTTCATATAAATAATCTTTATACATTTCAATGTACTGCAATATTGCAGAGTGCTTTTAAAACAAAAAAATTAAAAACGAATTTTTCTGTTCATAAAATACATTGAGAGCTCTTTATTATTGCGCGCCATTTTCGATATAACGATAGATTAAGCTTGCATTTAGGATGTATGCAATACCAAGAAAGACTTGAGATAGAATCTGGATCGATTTAAGGCCGTTTGTCCGTTCGTCCGACTTGTTATATTGCGTTTGCTTTATTACAACGATCGTATCAGAAAAACAATTGAAGCCTGTCTGTCCGTCGATCCCTCCGTGCGTTTCGTTTGCTTTTGCTCAACCTACATGTGGCAATTTTTGAAATATTTTAATGAAATTTGCTACATGGACGCGTTTTGGATCAAAGAAGAACGCCATTGAAAATGCTTCGGATCGGACCGCTTTTTCGGTGTCTTCCCTCATACTTTGAAAAGTCGTAGGCTATTTTCCGTGGCTTATCATAAAGTTTTTACTTGTGTTTATATTTTGTTTTATCTACTCTTCTTTCTCCCACCAGTATAAGGTGGGGGTATAATCATTTTGTTTTTTTCAATAATGTATGCAACACCCAGAAGGAGGTTTCAGACAGGCATAAATCGTGCATAGAGTTATAGTGAGTCGTTAATTTAAAGCAATTAACTGTGGCAATAATTCGTTAGCTATCAAATTCAAAAATGGCCTACACAAGTATTTACTTACTGGTAAGGGAAGATCGTTATGTGGGTCATTTCATTTTAGAAATCCATTTTCCAAATTTTATGCACATAAAGCCATGATGGCAAAGGAATTGTCGAAAAATTTACGGTCGCCCAAAAGAAAGAAATGGCGGGTTCCCTCAACATTAGAACAAAATAAGCTCAACTCCGAAGTATTTTTCTCTAATGCATAGAATGCTGGCTAACCTAACCTCTAACGTTTATTATACTCTTCATTTCAACAACCTACACAGTTTGTAGAACGTTACAGCCCTTATATCAATTCAATCATACCTATTTCCATTAATAGTGCAAACTTAAATGTTTAGGTCGGTTCGTCAGTACGTTTTACACAATCATTCACACGACAATAATGAATTCTAAAAAAAAGCAGAGCGAATTTTTGACTGTAGGTCCCTAACATTTTGGTAAATGAAACTTACTGGGGCTGAAGAAACATTTAGTTTTTGGGAGGTAAAAGAGCAACCGAACTAGTACTACGGAGTCGATTCTGAGGAATGAATTACTTAATTAAGGATCCAACAGACCACAGTAGTTTTCTTACCAAAATTTCCATATATTCAGTCGAAACTAATACTTAAAAGACGAGATGAAGCTTGACATGGAGCCAATTTGAAAATGCCTACACACTTCAAATTCACGGATGGGGCATTTGCAGCCAAATAACATTTTATGTACATAATATTGCCTTTCTCGGGGGTAGTGCCGACAAGCAGACGTCCTCCCTACTAGAAACAACGGGATTTTGAATATAGAGAGGCTGACCACATTTGCACGTGCAGCTTGTACGACTTGTCCAGCATGGTGACCAGCAAATATCGCCGAATAGCCAGGAGGAGAGACGGATTCTATTAATATTCTTTGGGGACGTACACAGAGTAGTCTGAATAGCATCCTTTGGATGAGATACCTTTGCCACTTCAGCATACCTAGAATGACGGGCCTTTCCAACTTATTCGGAACTTTTTTATTAGCGGTCAACTGAATGAAAACGAAAAAGCTAACATTCTTTGTAGGAGAGGATGGAGCACTCACATGAGTCGACTATTTAGATTTAGGCAAAGGTGGAGTTAAAGTACCATACGCTACACTACGTGGGGGTCTTGTACAGGCTGGGTAAGAAGGCGAGTGCTCCAAATAACGATACTAATTGAGCATTGAATTGATTTTCTCAAATTTCCCACACAAAGTAATGAGAATTTTGCTTAGTTCTGAGATCCCAATGTTTGTTTCCATGAATAACTTATAAAAGTCAATATGCCGCTTCCTACAGTCGGGACATGATCAACATAAACTCTTCGAAGACTCAAAGACTGCTTTTGCAGCACGGCCGTTGATACCTGTACACTTTGCATGACAAAAGTGTTCGCAAAGCCAACAGGTAAAGTTGTTCAGATTCAGGCCCGTTTTTGTTCAACATGATGTAATGAAACACTCCATGTCAAAAAGTAACAGAGAAGAGATTGAAGATTAAAGAGATTGGCAGAGATTGTGAAAAAAAACAAAAAGAACAAAAAACTTTGTTACATAAAGGAAATCTTCGTTGATGTTATAAAAATGTTGAGCTCAATTTTTGTTACTCTACTGGAAAAAAAAAGTGCTACGTAGTTGGCCTTAACCAACGTACTTAATAAACGAGATACCTTTAACCTTCAGCTGCAGGTAGTTCTCATAAAAAAGTAACATAAACAGGAAAACAATTCCTCTTACGTCAAAAAACATCTTCCATACAAAATTAACTTTAACAAAGCATCCTAATATGAAGCACACTTATGCTAAATTTAGCTAAACACAACATTAAAAACATATAATAACAATACAACTACCTGAAGTATAAAATGCAAATGATTTTGGTTCGCTGTTGCATGAGAAGAAATCCACGAAAGCAACAAATTCTAAAATGAAAGAAAGTGTTGTTACTATAACCTCTTCTACGGCCGCAATGTAGTTACCAAGTAATTAAGTTAGCTGTAGCTGTCATCAATTAATCCCGCAAACACTCGTTACTCTAAGCTAGGGTTTATTTATCCAGCAGACAACTTTGTTAACGTACAACTTCTTTCCTAATCACCACCTTAATTACATACCGTACATTCGTATTGACATAGTTTTCTAATTATCATTCTCTTCCGTCTACTCTTCCTTTAATTTATTAAAGCTTTATTGTAGTCACCACCGCCATCTAAGAATGAGGGTACACTATATTTGTCGCTTCGTAGCCATGTTCAGCTAATAATTTTGGATCGACATAGCCAAGTCCCTCCGTCTACCGTATGTTATCGAAAGGCTTATTATCGAAAAAACCCAAATAGAAAACTTAAACTTGGCCTTTCCTTAGTTAACTTGGTTAACTATAACGCATCTACATGTTGCATCTAACACATATCAACCTAAAACCAACTATAAGCATTTTTCCGTTTCAAGTAAGAGATAAAAGAGAAAAAGGGAATATTTCCATATGTTTGTATTCGCAATTCTTTACATATAGACGTTAAAGTTTATTCAGTCATAGTGAATAAGGGCGAATTCCAAATCATTGATTAATTTTCTGACTTATTTTCTTTATAGAGCCTTGCTATTAAGAATTTATATATTAAAAAACCAAAAAATTACAAAAGTGCTTATCTCCATATATGCAAACAGACATACGGTATACCTACACATTTGATTGTTCGGAAAATAATTTCTTTTTTTCTCGTCAAAATAAAAAACGATTTTCTTAGAGTGACATTTTCCATCATCATAAATGGTCGAATTCAATAAATTTAACTTCTCAGCGATCTCACGAATTGTTATCCGGCTGTTTGCATCAATGAATGCCTTTATTTGTTCATCGTTATGTGAATATACCACATAGAACCACCACAAAATCATTGAACAATGTTCTTAATTTTTTAACAGCAGAAAAGTACAATATTCCGAAATTTTGCTTCCGTGTGTCCATATTTGACTAACATCGCATACAACCTAGCTTTGCTGTATAAACTATCATAATGTATATACATTATGATAATGCGCTTCAAGCGTGAAGTTGACTGTGGAAAAATACCATCAAATTAAAAAAAAAAAAAAGAAATCCTTTTCCGAACAACCATATGGAATGTAATATATGTGTACATTCTCCAAGCTGTTCAAACTCATTGACTACTTTGTAAAGGTACTTATTATACGTTATATAGGCCTTTTATTGCACCAACTGATTCAAAATCACTTCGTGCATCTGTTTGTTTGTCTGTCTGTCCATCTGATATGTGTTCATGTACTTTTGTGTTCAACGAACAGATCGGTATTTTTAAGAAAGCTTGACGAAATTTGATGCGCCGAAGTATTTTGACTCTTCGGATTGAACCACTTTTTCGACCTCTTCCCATATAATGCTTACTCTGTAGTTATATGAACATCTCTGTATTACGTGAAATAGTGCACTATAATGTTTTTATTTGTTTTTAGGTTGATTGTTTTGTATTCAAGTCCGCATAGCTGGTCGTTAGGGATTTTGGGCCCATTGCTTATCTATTTGCGTTTAGAAAAATTTGACAAACTCTCCAACTCCAACGTACAAAGGGTTTCTAAAAGATGTTTCTGAGAAATGGTCATACACCTTCCAGGCGGAGACTAGAAGAAGTCGTTAAAGAGAAAGAATCTATTCACCTAGATTTATTTTATGGGCATCGCCGTTAGCAATGCACATTCTGCTGTCGTTTGACTCAATACTCTGTATAGCGTTCACAGCCAATCTCCATATAACACGGTTTCATACAAAACAAAATTCGTATAATATGGCGGAAAAATTGTAAAAGGAAAAGTAACACAGCTGTTACGATTTTATTACGTTTTTGCTCCAATAATTAATATAAAGATAGAGTTCATAGAAAAAACAGTAGAAAATGTGTATCGATACGTTTTATACATTACTTATAGAAAAAAAAAAGCATAACCATAACAACTTAAACGATTCGTAAAACATTTATTTACACACGGTCTGAACCTATCGTGTTACTATTGTTTCAGTTGACTCACTTTATCCCAAATCCGTCTTATCAATAGAAGGTTGACTAATAGGGCACACGTTTCACAGTTTTTTTGAAAGATTTGCACCGGGCAATGTCCTGATGTTTCTTAAAACGCAACCCGCGAAGCTGGAGGTTGCAATTTAATATTTGTTTCTTGATATCTAAAGATACAGGTATTGAGTTGTTGTTGAAAGAACTTTATATGATAAAATGCGACGGCGATTTTCCTAGAAAAGTTCAGTCAGAAAGAACTTGTAAGGAAGCGTTTTGCTCCATTATTTATACAAAAAACAAAAAGAAATAAAACGAGTCCACCAATACGAATGAAATCCGTCCGAGTCGTCCGTTACAGAGGTTTTACCACAACCATCCTCCTCCCGCACTAGTGTTAAGATTACTTTGTCTTTATATAAACACATACATACATACAAACCTACATATATATACACATACATCCATACACACGCATATACACAATCCACATTTAAGGGAATACTTTTGAACTGTATTAGGCACATTAGATTTTCTAATGTAAACAAAAAAAAAAAAAATAAAATAATAATAATTAAACAGAAAATACGTCTGCTACCTAACTATTCGCCAAGGGTCACTATATTATTGTAATCACCTCATATATCCCATAACTGTAAATAGGCAAAGCTAGTTAAGTATACACTAAACTGCATGAAATATACCTAACGGTTAACATAGAATAGATAGAAAGTAAACACGCATAGTAATGAGCAAAGCAAGCAGACAGGTTGCATGCCTAAGCATAACATGTAGGTATAAAGGCAAACAAACAGGTTCGACCAGACAAGTGTGATCGAACCCAAACCAACACGTATAAGAATAGCCATATAAGAATAGCATTGTAATAACGGGATAGTTTGGTGGACACCACTATAAAAGAGCGTGTCGCAATGCGCTTAGTCTTTTATTATGTCGTAGCTGCCGTCGAGATAAGTAAAGCACCGACTGTACTACAAGCTGACTTTGACTACTAGGGTTTTTTCTTTGACTTTACGGATAGGGGATGTGCTGGATTAGCTTAATCGCCATCCCTGAAGGACTAAAAGGACTACTGACTCTACGGATAGGGGATGCGCTGGTTTAGCTTAATTGCCATCCCTGAAGGACTANTAGCTTAATTGCCATCCCTGAAGGACTACAAGGACTACTGACTCCACGGTTAGGGGATGTGCTGGTTTAGCTTAATTGCCATCCCTGAAGGACTAAAAGGACTGCTGACTCAACGGATAGGGGATGTGCTGGTTTAGCTTAATCGCCATCCCTGAAGGACTAAAAGAACTACTGACTCCACGGATAGGAGATGTGCTGCTTTAGCTTAATCGCCATCCCTGAAGGACTAAAACGACTACTGACTCAACGGATAGGGGATGTGCTGGTTTAGCTTACTCTCCATCCCTGAAGGACCAAAAAGGACTACTGACTCCACGGATAGGGGATGTGCTGGTTTAGCTTAATTGCCATCCCTGAAGGACTAAAAGGACTACTGACTCCACGGTTAGGGGATGTGCTGGTTTAGCTTAACCTCCATCTCTGAAGGACTGGTGAACGCCTTATTTTTGACAAGGATCAGTTAGGAAGGGACTCGCGGCTGCTATGACACACGTGAAATAGTTCGTCTCTTTGTAGTAACCCGCGAATTCGGAATTAAAAACGGAACACGCGCATGAGACGAAAAATTAAAAAAGAAAAAAAACGTCGGGCCACCCAGTTGGTTTTTTTTCCGCCTACCGCTCTAAAATAAAAAAAAGGAAAACCATTTGTAATCCCCCACAAAATTAAATAGAATAAATAAAAGAATTAAAATAAAGTACGAACAACCCAAAGGTCCAATCAATAATAAATTGTCTTGGAACGAACCCTGGAGTGACTGAACTCTACCCTGCCCCAGATAACCCCGTTACAAGCTATAATGAATGAACTTTTTTCATGTAACTCTTGTGCCCATTTCAGTTAGTGAACATTTAACGCACTCTTTATGAATTCTCGACGCGAAAATACTACCTTCAAGCTTTACATAAGAATACGAGTTACCTCGCTGAAGCCTACGCTCTAAAGTTTTTCGAAATAACTTCTCTTATTTCAACTGATAATTTAGAATTGGAAAAAATCTTTAAAAATATGTGAAAGTTAAAGTTTATTTAACAAACATGGAACAGCGCTGAGGAATGCATGCAAGCATGACCTTAAGTTTTCTAGACATAATTTGGAATAAGGATTATCAACAATGTTGAGCAATAAATAAATAATGATGAACAATAAAATATAATAAAATAATGTAAGTACGAGAAGCGTATAATAATAAAAAACTGTTTAAGTACACATATTTTCCAATATTTTGTGAAGTTTCACCTGTGCGTAACGGATTCTCTGATGTAAATCCTTAGAGCAACCGTGCTTTATAATTGTCGCAAACAGATATGTGCGAAAAGTGTTTTTGTGATCCATATAAGTGACAGCGCTCATACGTGGACATAAAATAATTTTTATGTGATCCACAAAATTTATCTGTGTTGTACCATTAGTTAACTGCATGATTAGCGCGCACTTAGTACGAAGCCATGAGCGCAAATGCGGCATACGTGATATCTGATCACCTTCAAGACTAATATTATTTGCGCCAGCCTTTACTAAATTTTGATTCATAAAACGTTTAAAATATGACAATAATTTTATTTTCTTCTCTAAACTCCCGCAGTACTTTTTATTGGTCATATATGTCTCCTTTTCGTCCTTATCGATGTAATGTACATTAATTCCATTGGGCAATAGAATAAGCGTGGTGGCATCATTGAACATAATACCTATCCCATCGTCGCATAATTGATAACCAAAACCATATTTATCGGTGTAATCCACCCACTTTGATATCCAAAATAATGGCTGAGCAGCAGGATCAGTATTTTCATCAGCTAAATTTCCGGGTAGTATAAGGGGTTTGGCTTCAATAAGTTTCGTCAATTGTTGAGTTAAGCTTTCTATATCACTGTGATAATCCTCATTATACTGATAAGCACTACCCGATGCGGTAATCGTGTCTTGCAAGGTGTTTTTAAGAAACGTCGACTCGTACGTATCATCGTTACGTAGAGCATTTATTTCGACTAGAGGCTTTCTTTGTTTGTCCGCTTCATACGCTGAGGTGTTCTCCGTTTCGAGACGTGGTGACATCGTCAGACAAGATGTGGGCAAGAACTTTGGAACGAGCACGCTATCTAAAAAGTCAAATCGCAGCAATTGACCAATAGTGGGTCGATCGGTGGGATTTAATCTCAGCATTGAAACGACCACGTCAGCCGCTGTTTTACTTATATAATTTGGCATTTGGTAATCACATTTCTTGATTTTTGAATATGTGTCCACAAGTGTTCTAGTTTCGAATGGCGGTTGGCCAACTAATAAAGTGTACATAATGCAACCGATAGACCAAATATCAACTTCATACGAGTGTCCTTTTTGGGTGAGAATTTCCGGTGCTATATAATTTGGTGTGCCGCACAATGTCTGCTTGCGTTGGCCCTCATATTCGACACGTGTGGCCAAACCTAAGTCGCCAATCTTCACTTGCAGCGTATCGTTTAAAAATATATTTCCCAATTTCAAGTCGCGATGTATAATGCAATTTTCATGCAAATACTTCACACCCTGGATGATTTGATGTATATAGTAGCGGCATTCGTATTGAGTTAAGGCTTTCCGCCGTTTATGCAGTTCCATCATGGATCTATTTTTGCATAACTCCAAAACGATATAAAGGTTATGATTGTCTTCGAAAAATCCATGAAATTTTACAATATTAGGATGACCCAACGACCGGTGTATCGTAATTTCTTGCGTCATTTTCTCTTTGTGATTTTTTTTCATTAATAGTTTTTTCGAAACAATTTTACCCGCGTATACCTTGTTTTCTGCCATATCCACAATTTCGTAGCATTTTGCAAACCCACCTTTGCCAAAAAATCTCATAACTTTATATGTTTTATCGGCTGAGCGATCGTATAACACTTTTGGTATTTCTGTACGTTTATCGTCGCCTTTCGAAGACATCTTCCTGTATTTTAAGACTTTTTCTTTTTACAATAAGCTAAGAAAAATTGGAAGTTTTACTCAACGCCTACACGATTGAAAATTTTTAAATGTTTGCTTCTTCTCCTACAACACAGGTAGTTAATAATCAACTCAGCACAGAGAATCATCTGATTACGTATGGACAATTTAACTTTCGCTTTCACAACAACAGACAATTCACTATCTACTATGTAGAAAAGATTGAAGTTCTTTTCCGGAACCTAAACTATAATAAAGTTAGCTCAGTTTTCATAGCTGACATGTATGTATGTATACATGTTCGTTTCGCGTGTTCTCGCGTCGGTCACGTAACTACGATCATTGTAAGAGAAACATTTTTTCATTATTTTCAATTATTTACTTAGTTTATCATACCCTACACCAATTGTGGGTATACCGAGTTTGTGCGGACGCATGTAACGCCCGGAAAGACTTAGCGTGAAACCACCTTTTATTGTAGCCAGCCATTCAGACTCAATTTATGAATCGATCTAAACTTGTTTGCCTGACCGTCTTATGTATGTCCATGTAAATTTTTGTTCAAGCTACATGTCGCAATTTTTGCAATACTTCGATGAAATTTGACACTGACATATTTTGGCCCAAGAACTAACACTATTCAAAGTAGCGCAGATTGGTCAACTTTTTCGACCCTTCTTACTAAACTGGTATAAAAAATTTGGTTCGACTAGGACAATTTTTTGAATCTCCTCTCATTTAACCGTTCCTGTCAAAACAGCATTTTTATTTGGTAATAAGATCGTCCTTGCCCGACCGTAACGCTCTTACTTGTTTTAGTTTATTTATTTTTAAATTCCTTCTCTTTTCTTTGCCCGCCTGAGTGGCGGAGTAGGTGAAAGATCTCGTTGGATTCAAATCTCAACTGCGGTAGAGTTTTAAGCTGACAGCCTTAGATGACAACGTCGCTCTGACATTGCAAAACTCTCCCAAGAGACGTCACCAGCTGCGTTGGAATCAGATATCCTTATCATCGTTATCGTCAGACATTGTTTTGACTTATTGTTTGTTACGATAATATTCAAAGGATTTGTTTTTCTTCTTCATCCTCACAAAACGACGAAAATATTTTCCGCACTTACTTCACATTTTGTCGAGGGATGGGAAAAAGTGTGCAGCTCACAATGGACGATACTTTTTACCAAATACCTTGGATTATGTCTTTTTTGGTTAGAGAAAATAATGAGCCGAAATTATTTTTATACTTTTTACACAATGTAGTTTATCTCCTGTGTAAAGTTTTCATTGGTTAGGCGTACAGAGCGATTTGTACAGCACAAGCCTGAAAACGAGCACTCTTTTTCTGAGTAATGGGTATATTTGCGTTGTGTTATTTCACTATTAGAATCTCAAACTATGAGAGAGCAAGCTCGATTTCTGCACGGGGGGCATTTCAAGTGTAAAAAATGTAACTTTCGACTTCATTGTCAGTTGTTGTTGTTAAACAGTTGCAAAAGAAATCGAAAGCTAACTTTCAGCTACGTGAACACCCTCAGGCAATATATTTGAAACAAAAATGTTACGCACTTCCTTAATCAATTGAATAAAGTTCCTTCACATCCAAATATCTAAATGTTAATGGAATAGCTTTTAATGCTTTTAAGATTTGGGAAATTGCATCTGATATATAAATTTTAAATAATTATTTGTTTAGATTTTGTCAGCTGTTGTAAGCTATGAGCACGGAACTCTTAGAGAGGCAACAAAGTGACTGAAATCCAAGCCACCTGTCTATAAGAGAAGACGTGTATGCAGTTATGTTTGCTGCGTACGAAAGAAAGGTTGGCAAGACACCTAACAATGGAACTTTTCATTTATAGAACATCATGACGTAAACGATGTTGATTTCCATCAACTATAGACACAACTTTTGCTTTTTGCAAGCCAAAGTAAAGCAAGAGTTCATTCAATAACGTAGGATTTTTAATTTATTTAATTATTCCCGCACATGTGGCAGGTTGTTTCTCCGGTTAGTAGTGAAAATATTGAAATGAGTATAAAAGAATCTAGATGAGATTGCATTCATCCTTGTGTTCACTTCTTTGCGTTTTTATTGCATCAGAAAGAGGTATTAAAGCGATTAAATAAAACAGGGATATTTTTTACATATTTTCTTTGCCTCGTATAGTGTGTAAGTGCGCTATCGAAAAATAAAATCTTATGTTGTTATATTCATCCATATAAGATGTTTTTCGTATTCCCTGAAAGGCAAAGAAAGTTTGCAATTTTCATGCATTGTTTTTATAATTTTCCAACCGTCGTAATGTTTTCGCACAACGTTTATAGTAACCGCAGCGGCAGGTGTCAAAGAAGTGTTTACATTAGACAAGCTTTTTGTTTTATTGTTTCAAACTATGAGACACACGGACTATAGCTGTTATCATGAGTTCGACTTCCAACTTGGTTGATAGTTAAATGTGCTTCTTCTTTTGGCATTACGTAGTGAAAAGCTACGCCTGACGATAAAATGAAATGGTAAGAAGCAATATATTGCCCCCATTGCTCCCCTATTTCAGACAGTTGCAATGTATAAAGATAAAGCATGCCAGTTGCAATATATGAAAACAAAGCATGCCAGTTGCAATGTATAAAAGCAATATATTTTTGTGTTCAACCTAAAGCGCAATCGTCGAGATATTTTGATGAAACACGATACACTAACGTGTCTTGGTCCCACGATAATCGCTATTGAAAGTGACACGGATCGGACCACTTTTATCATCACTCACCACATGACGCCTTATTTTCATAAGCCGTCAAAAGAACACTTATTGTAATTTTTAATAACAGCATTTTCGGCTGTCATTTTAAATAGATGTGAAAACTTTAGATCGGATGGGGCAATTTTTTGAGCCCCTTGCCGTATATCCATTTTTGCATAAACTGATTCTCTATATGGTAAAAAGGCCTACTTTTCAATACTTCTTAATGAAAATTCGTTCTTGTAAATTTATTTTTTGCACCTAAGGCTTCTAATAAAAAAAGGCTTTATATGCCAAAAAGATCTAATTTTCAATATTTTATAATGAAAATTTGTCCTTAATGAATCAACGATAGGGAATGCGAATCGCTGAGGCCTATTTAAAGAGGGTCGTCAACAGAACAAACCCTTGTATGGCAACAAAGCCGCATTTTTGATTTGTTATGACGGCAGCATCCGCAAAGTAATGAAATCTTCGTCAAGCAAACTAAGTTCGCTAATGACGACGATGCTTTAACCTAAAATGCCCCTTCACGATTTTTACGTTACTATTCAACTTCTTTTAAAACCAAGTTTGTACCATTGAATTGTAGCGTTTAGGATAGCTTGGGGTTTCTTTACAATTGTTTGGAGATATATTTGCAATTTATTTACTGGAACTTGTCTATACAGTGCTTTTTCTGCAACTTTCTTGGCTCAACCGAGTTTGCCGAACCATACTCAACAATATTATATATGTAGAATTGTTATACAATGCAAAATCCAGTGGCAAATCAACTCATAGGCCGACGTAATTTAATATTAATGATGCGATCCAAAGATTACTCGTATTTGTATATCTTTTATCGTCAGCTTGTCCTTAAGGGGTAATATCTCTGTAGATCTTTCAAAACAAAAATTTTTTTCTAGTTGATTGAATAGATTATGTGAATTCTCTAGAAAACATTGAAAAGAATTTTAAATATCTTTTGAGTTAACTATTACTTAGATCAATAATGAAAAAGAATTCTTATATGAATTTCCTCCGTTCACTTACAGCAGATCTGCCTTTGCCCAGTTTGGGAAATATCAGTAGGACTGTTATTTAAATATTGTACCGAATTTGTTTTGCGATTCTTGTTTTACTTTATCCATTCTAGAAAAACATTGCCCTTTGAGTGTCTCTTTAAATTCTAAAAATTGAACGAAAGCCAAAGTATGCTATGTTTGAAGAAGAAGATGGTTGTGACTTGAGCTTAAGAATTGAGAAAATTTGGCAGTTTCGAAACACACTTAGCTCCTTCGACGTTTCTGCAAAATCACTTCGCAACTAATTTCCTTTCGCTATGAAGCATAACTTTCTTTTTCTCAATTTCCATCAGAGAGCGATTTCTCAAAAGCGCAATAACATAATCTTCGATATCTAATCGATCTTTTTGAAATTATTGTTTCAATTTCTTCTTTGAGAGACAATATTGTTGCCAAAATTTTAATGTTTCGCTTTTGCGTCTAAAGACGCTGATTTCAACCAAACTTTCTCTGATACATCACAAGCAATATCGACAAAGACACTGAAGCCGTTTTAATCATATGTTCACCAACTACTAATTGGTTATTAAAACTGATTAAGGATTTTTACACTGTGTACACTGGATATCAGGGGGGTAGTTACATAAACGAAAGTTAGCTTTCGCCTTCGTATTCAGCCGTACCGCAAATCTGGGGAAAAGCGAAAGTTAAGTTTTGCATATGTAATTCAACAGCATGTGAAACTTTTCAAGCGGAATAGATATTTCATTGAACCTATTCTGTGGAAGACAGTGAATCGTTTGTTGTTGACATTTAGAACAAGAAGATAAAATAATAGATGTTCCATGATAGTGAGCGTTGCTGTGTCACGTATTTTAAATTCGTTCTCAAGCTTACTGTAATGACGATATCTCACACCATCACCTTGCCGTGGATGTACGTGTTTTTATACCGAATTATCTACGAAGTGCTTTTCAGTCACCTATGAGAATCATAGAAATAATTAACATGTTAGTGTTTATAGTTTAAATTAATTTACACATTTATTTATGGAAACCTAAAATATTACGCAAAGAAATGCATTCAAATTTCAAAAAAGTCAAACAGAGAATGATTGTGGTCGGCGTAGGTTTAATCATCAATATTCGAAGTTGATCAAAAGTGTTCGCGAAGTTATAATTGCATATCGCAATTTGAAGGAAAGGTAAATAAAGTGACAGCAGTGGTAGTCCGCCAAAAATTTCAAGGTATACCTTGTAAACATGACTTTGAAACGATTAAAGTTAAATTTGTCATATCAATCGCATGAACATAACTCCTCATATTTCTGCAAACATATATGACAATTTTATATATATATAAAAGTAAACATAAACAATTTTGCAATCCGCAGGCTACATAAAAACAGATTTAATTAATCCTAATAATCACTAAATTAGCACTTTATCCGTCTCCCGTAATTTATGCAAAACAACAACAGCAGAAATGCACAAAAAAAGAATGTCAACTATTTTAGGCTAATTGCAAAATAAAATTAATGTGGATTGTTTCATCCCATCACCACTAGGAGACATGCTTACCGTGTCAAAAGTATCCGGAATTATTAAGCCATTTATTGTATTATTATTATGCTAGTGATAGGGCCAAGGAGGATTTTTTCCGACAATTGCTGCCTTGTAAAATTTTTCTTAAAACACCTCGGTAAGTGGACAGACACGTGCACGAAATTTGTTCTAATGCAAAGATTAGTCATTCGTAAACAAATTCGAGGAAATGGCAACTAACGTCCTATTCAAAAGTTAGCAGTAAACGACGTACACCATAATTGTATTTGCGTAGTGCGACATGAAAAATATTTTTATGTTGTTGACTTGTCATATAGGGTATATTAAGCTTTGGTGAATGTATACAACACCCAGAAGAACTTCAAGCGGGCCCACCTTTTATTATACCGATTCATTCATATAGTGATTCTAAGCTTATCTGTCTCTCTGTCCATCTGTTCGTATCGTCGCAGATCGCAGTTTTTGAGATATTTTGATGATATTTGATATGATGATGCGTTTCGGAACAGGGACGTACACTGCTTAAAATGGTTCGTTTCGGACCACATTTTCGATCCTCTCCCATGTAACTTTTATTTGGAAAGCCTTTGTGTCAAGCGAAGTGATGGAGGGCCTTTAACTTTGGGCCGCGACCCATTATAGTGTTTTTACTTGTTTTATATGCTATTTTTAGCCTAGCAAGGCAATGCAAGGAATTCGTACAATATGTTGCAAATAGGGTCACTGATGTCGGTGTGTTATTTTTGACACTACATCTACATTTTGTTGCTCTTAGTAACATAATAAGATAAATGTTATATTATCGACTAACAACTCGAAGGTCATGGGTTCAGACCTCAAGGACGGCAGAGTTTGCATTAAAGACGATAACCTTGGAACCTTAGAAGTGCTTTAAAATCGTAGGTTTCGAATCTATTTCTCTCTGTCTTTGCGTAGCACATTTTCCTGAATCCTCGTCTTTGAATATATTGTTTATCCACATATATCTTCCCAGCTTTGTACCAGGTGAGCTCTGTGGTTAAATATTCACTCTAGTATGTATTGCTTGCCAGGGGTCAGGCATGCTTGCACATAAATCATCGAAAGAAAAGTATAATGAAAGGAAGCAAAATGTCAAACATATATATTTAACTATCTTTGTTTGCTTTTACTCGGGAGCTTTTATGAAATTTCAAAATGTTTCATCATTAAACCAACAGATATGTTCATATGAATGTTCATATGGAAATGGAAAGCGCTTTTTATGGGAGTGGAATGTATGAGCATTGTTTGCAATATTTGTCGTATAAATATATCGAAAAGAAGAGCAAGCATTTTCGCAATTAAAGTACAAAATTTAAATGAATTAATTCCATTAAGTGATCAGATACGAGTACATAAGTTATCTAAAAATTTGCACTTCAGCCAAACGGTATTCACAGAATGAACTGCGAGTGAAATGGCGCGATAGCTAGTCTTAGTCGGTTGAGAAACGCTGAATATTTATTTCGGTTCATGGTTGGCAGTTGATCCCTTAATTTTGTCTTTGTCTAAAAATCAGCTAATCTATTTATAAGTGTGAGGTTGTAACCTACTAAGTTTAATTATATGCCAGTAAAAAACATTGCTGTAATTAATTTAATTAAATTAGACTTTTCAGAAAATCAATTTATTTTTCTTCTTTGGTTTAATAGATGCTTCGCAATGTAGGAAAAAGTTCATTACCCCTTGCTCAAAATTTCAATTTCTCTCTTCACCGCTTCGCAAAAACTACTTACAAAGTTACAACTTGATGTCTGACCTATTGACTTCTACAACTATTCTAATACACTTGTCTTTCGAAAGGGTTTATATTCACTTAAAATCACTTCCAAACAAAAGGAACTTAGTGTGCACTGATCGAAACTACTCTTGAATATACATGAGGCTGAGAGCGACCCGAAAATTTGCAGAGCTTCTACCAAGAAGTTAATAGCTTCGTATGAAACTTTTGGTATTGATTATGATTTCGGCTTGTAAGTGACATTATCAATAAAAGTTAAGCAGATTTACCTTCCAGGTCCATGGAAAGTCCATTTCGCTACTTTCAGTTACATTCTAATTAACTAATACTTAAGCTTGATTGCGAGATTTCTTGCAGTTACCTATTAACTAACAACGCGGATGAGATAAGCAATCGTATGGTAGGCAAAATGAAACAAGAAAAATATTGGGAATATAAATTTTGAGAAGAAGTGTTAATTATAAAAACAAGTAAAAAATTATATTCGGTCGTAATGGAATCTTTTATACCGCCTCGTGCGATCCTAAAAAAGAAAAAAAAAATAAAAGAACTACATTCTCATGTTCTATAACAGTTAATGGCGCGGAATTTTTTTTTTTTTTTTTTCAAAACAAAGGTTTCTGTTAGGCGTGTGGGCGTTGCAGGCGTGTTCTTGAAAAGTTTAGGTCATTTCGAAATTCTTTTGCAAATTTGTAGGCGATTTCTTCATTTCCGCTAAAGGGAGAATGTTTACCACGGATACTACAAAGTTGCGCAAGCAGACAGATGGACAGCCGAACAGGCGGACATGTTTGGGTGCATTCCCTTTTTAAAACTGACTATGTATACTTTATGGGGCGTTTGAAACTTTTTGCTGCGCGTTACAAAGGTATTGAACAAATAATTTAACTTTGATACATTGTTATATTGGATAGGCGAGGCCAATCTTTTCCATTTTTTCGCATAAATGTTACAGCATCGCCCATAGAAAATGCGTTCACATTTCTGTACATTTATTTGCTATAGTTAATGAGTAATGAGCACAAAAACCAATTTTCCATTCCCTTTGAAAAAACGAGGTATTCTCAGTTTACGTGGTGCTGTGGGCATGTCCTTCGATTTTTCAATACCAACCTGCGTGCAATAACATCCAATGTTTCCGCCAAATTTGAAGCCGATAGTTTCATTTTTACGGCTAGGAGGATGTTGACAACAGACATTACACAGACGGAGAGATGGACGGACGGACATGCTTAAATCGATTTAGGATTTCATGCTGATCTATATACTTTGTGGAGTTCCTGATGATTCTTTCCGGGCGTGGCAAATGTTCTGACAAAATAAATATACCCCTCATCCTGCGGTGATGAGTATACAAAAAAACCTATCGTCGATGTCGGGGCTTGATTATGAATATACCTATGTACATAATTAAGTAACGTTTGTGAATTCGCAATTAAATCAGCGAGTAAGCGAATGGGGAATCCACTGGAATACCACTACCTGTCTTCTCAAAAAACTTTTTTTTTTGATTAAATTTGTTAGTAATTGAAAAAGTTTTCACGTTTGTATTGTATCGAAATTTAAAACACAGAAACAAGGACTCTTTTAAAAAGAATTTATGATTCATTCTTGCAAACATTTCCCCATATAATTGATAATGCAAATCTTTAACGCACTAACAACTTTACATAAGACGTCTATTATAAATCACAAAAAATGCTTTTACTTCTACTCATTACTATTCATAACTATTTATACTGTTTGTGCTTCCTCTTTTCCTGTTTAACGTTTTTTTCAAATAAGTTTCTCAGATTGATGTTAATAATAATTTCCCTATGCTTTGCAATTCCGCATACATTGACGTTCAAATCTTTGATTTGTGATGGCCATTGCGGCCCTTTTCCAGCAGCTCAGCGGCCCAGGGAAGGAAAACGCAAGAAATTTCTATTTTTACTGCTCTTTCTTCTCTTCTTTTGCTCTTTCTCTTTATTATTGAAACTTGTTACCGATATGTTTAGCGAATTGCTAACAATATAATGTCGATATCTGAACATTTATATTTTATGTCGTTAACGTTAAATAATAATACCTTGCTTAACGACTGCACAGCGTAGACTCTCTCTGACGTCTCGAGCTAGACTCCTCGACCTCTCAGCTCGAGAGCCCAACTTCAACTAACTCCACTCTAGGCTTAACCTATCCCTATTGCTATCTTAGTCTACCCCTACTGCTATCTTAATCTATTTTATTCTACTCCTATTTTCTACCTTAATCTATTCTATACTATGTTATTCCTATCTTAGTCTATCCCTATCGCTATCTTAGTCTATCCCTGCTACTATCTTAATCTATTCCTATTTTATCTTAATCTAGCACTCCCTTCCCCTCACCAGAGACGGAGAATCCATGAGCCCAAAATGAGGGACGACTTTGGGTCCTCACAGTTTATAAGATAGACCAAGCGGTTAGTCAAATCAACTTTAACTAGGTAGCGGTATCAATTATGAATGAAGACAACCAGACGACAGGTAATATTGTTATACGGCTGAAGCTTAGAATCGTGATGTTGAATTAGGAAAGCCAACTGTGCGCTTTACATGGAACCTCTATGCCCATTCTCTTAATATTCGCAGATTTTCAAGACTATTTTGTTCCTATTGACGTCACGCCAGTTGAAAGCCTTTATTGTGCATGGATCAAATGCTGTATAGTTAACATTTCAATAATTTACAGTTTTTGTAAACTAAATTTAGATTAGTGACAAAAGAAAGATAAGCAAGTTTGTGAACATATCAAACTAATTCTGATCAGGCAAGAACAACCAACACGCATTATTTTCCATTTGTAGCAGTTTTCGCTTCCAAGATATTTCCTGCGACTGGTTATAATGGAATATGTTCTCAATTATTTGTCTCTTACATAGACGTTCATAACGTAAACATAGGTAACGTACGTTGCCTATGTCGCTAGAAATTACAAAACTCTTAAGACATTCGTTAGGCCATCCGTGTGCCCTATTTTAGAAAGACCTTACGCCTACAAAAGGAACAAAAATTACATTATAAAATGTTTATAAAAAGTTGTAAGACGTCACATTTTACATAAATCGACGAAATGCCTCTGTCAATATTTAAACAAATATCTTGCATCGCTCATGGCGATGAGCAGTTATTAGAGCTTAAGGAGCGTGTTTTTATAGACATTACAACGTTTAAGAAAGTTGCAATTTGCAATGTACGTGAAACGTCATCAAATGATGCAATTCACTCTCTACTACCAACAAATAATGCGACCAACGTGCGTAAGCGAAATGAGGCGCTCGGTATTGATAAATAGAAAAGCACGCCTGCCGTTAAGATGCTGCCAAACCACAGATATCCTTAAGGACTTGACGAAAGTCGAGTTAAATTGGCTGGGAAGCTTCCATGCATCCACCGCATAACCTGTATTTTCTGTCTGTAACTTTGCACCATGCGTCTGTCATACGTTGTGGTCTCCGCAGAATAACGCTTTTGTTAAAGATCGCTTCAAAAGAGACCTGCGAAACTCATGTGGCGCAGTTTTTCGCCCGGAGATGCCAGAAGTGCAAAAGATTATTATTTTCGTGAAAAAGGTCCTCGACCTTCTGCAGTGATATAATAACTTAGCTGTTTTATGGTTAACAATATTTTACTAACCAGAAACCACGTTTCAAAAGTAAATCTTGGGAAACGAAGAGTTTTACCATAAAATGCTTAGCTTTTGACAATTAGGGGACCTCAAGAAATTAGTCGCGCTACAAAATGCAATGAAACTCCTTGCTATGATTAAAATGGAGCGATATATTGTTTAAAAAATTTTTACTTTATATCAGACGTCTACTGTAGATTTTTAGTACAATAATCAACGATAGCGAGTGAGACAGTTGTACGACTGTTCATATTCGATTTTTTGTAAATAAGCAACACTATAGCGTTGTAGCAAACCAAAACTGTAAACAAAAAGTAAATAAAATACCAATAGCAATAATCCCTAAGCAAAATAAATTGATAAGAGACAAAAATATCAGCATATAAACTCAACTAATCGGTAACTTTGGCATTTGACCCTTTTCTGTCGTGACGAATCATCCGTTGTTCTCTAGTGAAATACCTTTTAAGAAGAAGAAGAAGTTATTTTTCACTTCCTGCCAGTCAAAATTGAGAAAGAAGACGAAGAATAGCCTGAGGAAGCTCTAACACTCAAACTTGTGAAATTAAAAATCAAATCAAAATGAAGAAAACGAATTGCGCACTTCCAATGCTGGAAAAGTTAGCTGAAGAAGGCAACTGGGATCAGGTGTTTTACTGTCTAGGTATTGATCCGAATGGCTTCTTTGAACTTTCTAAAGGTCTGCGATGAACGTGTGATGACACAATGAAATTAAAATAATTATTCCTCTCTATTTAAATTAAAGTATCTGATGATTCTTGGAATAAATTCGATTGGCTGCGCGAACACCAGGAAACTATGAAGATGTTAACAACTGCTTTGCATGTAATTCAGTTATTCAACAAAATTTTGTTTTGCGTGTGTATGTTTTATGCACTTTCATTCGTGTATAAGTGGATATGCCATAAAATTTTCGCTCGAAAAGGAGGTTTCGAAATTGAAGATCCCGAAATTCTCCCTTGAATTAAAGTAAAATAATTAATCAACAGCGCAATCTAAGTGCAAGATTCTCAGATTTTTTATTTTTTTCATTCAATACTTGAATTGGCGAGAGAGATATTCGAATAAAGGGAATTTTATTCAGCTTTCAAAACTTTTGGAAAATGGGTCTTGTGTTCCATATGGAAATTTGTATGTAGCAATTCGTACACTGTTATTGGGTAGTGCGCTATTTGTCTGTTCTAGCTTTTCTGAACCGATACCACAGTGTGCAATGGTTTGCTAATTCTTTTCGGGTGGGTTTTATCTTATTATCATCAGGTGCAGAATTAATGTCTTATCGCATTTTCGAAGAGAAGACAGTACTTTGTCTATGAGCTACAATGCCGTGGGTTTTAAGATACACGAGACAGTAAGTTTCCTTCTTCTTAAAACAACACAACACTGTTTTCATGATGCGCATATATCAAGTTCTGTGCCAAAAAAGGTTTTTTTTTGTCTTGAATTCGAAATAAAACATTCCTGGACCATTATGAACAGTACAAAATAGATACAATCCAAATTTCGAAGCGAAAAAAACCATCTTGCAGCTCAGAGGGACCATTAAGATGGACAGCAAGACTGAATATTCGTGGTGCTGCCACTTAAAAATGTTGGCTCATTGCATTATGAGTTGCTCCAATGAATTGCGACCATCACTAAAGAAGTCTCTAAGCAACTGTTTCTACAGCTAATAAATGCGATCCGTTTAAAAAAAGCTCAATTAAGCAATAAAATACATGATAATGGATCGAATGGATCGAATGGATCGCAATTGTATTTACATTAGCATAGTTTAGCTCTGCCTTATACAAAAAATTAGAAAACTAATTTTAAAAAGAGCGTGATTGATAAAGCGATTAGGGATCAGAACGGGCCTAGGATAAGCCAAAATTCAAAAGAACCAATCAAGTAATTATTTATTTATTTAATTAATTAAATTTCGCTAGAGACCAAGTCATTAGCCGAATGTACCCTACAAAATAACTTAAAATGTAATATAAAGAAGAAAAATAACTAAAAATAAACATGAGATATATCCACAATGCACAATATACAATATACGATATATATAAATGGCTATCATATACAACAGAATTCATCTAAGTCCTAAATTAAGAGACTGGGATATACATTGATGAATGAATATTTGTGCATTATTAATAGTAACAAATGTGACAAATCAAATAAACGAATATTCAGATTCCATTTACACTCGTACATTTATAGGAGACTCAAAGATGTTTAGCAGTTAGTTACGTAATGTAACGCTTTTCACCTTTTTAGCGGAGAAAACGAATGGATGAAGTAAGTGGTAATGATCGTTGAATATTTCACACATTATTCGAAACGGATTGAACAACGCATAATTGGTAGGGCACAGTGGTAGCTGCAAGAGCACAAAAAGTCTTGAGATCCTACTAGGGATTTGAATATCAATAAGGCCGGCTAATAGACATCGCGTTTTATTAGCTTAAAGAGGAGCGTTATACTCAATATTTCACGCCTTTTTTCAAGGGTAAGCAAATCAATGAGCTTCAAACTATTATTATACGGTGGAAGAAATAGGGCAGGATCCCATTCGAAACCTCGCAAGGCAAACATCGAGAAGTCCCGTTGAACAGACTCCAAGAAGTCAATATGGCATCTATAACTAGGAAGGCAAATTGTCGACGAGTAGTCAAAAATTGGTCTAACTAAAGAAGTATACAAGCATTGCAAGGCTCTAATTCTACGAAGAGTTAGTATTTATGTGGACTAAAACGGACGTCGTCTAAGAAATCAGACGTTTATGTTAATGAATCTTCATATCATAAGTCTTGGAGAGATATATGGAAAATTTTCAATTAATTTCTTAAAGTCCCTTTACAATTAGGTCCAGTTTATCCAATTTGTTATCGCTCTATAACGCGCAATCTATTCGAATGTGATGTCATTTGACAATCTATTCCTTGCGTACGAATGGGGAGAGAAGTGATTTCTTATAAAAATATCTAAAAAACTTGTCCTGTTCTCGTACTTCGGTGGTTTAAATTTACATATCTCTCTACAGCTTAAAGTTGAAACGCGCAGCTTATGATTTAAATAAAGGCCACAAGACATCTTATTCAGTCTTAAATGAGATTACAACACTAAACAAAAAGCCTGGAAAAATTTTTTGCTAAAAACTCTCTTTGATGTCAATGATGCTTTTTATGACGCTACATAAGGAATACAAGTAAAAAACATGTAGGTGTCTTCATCAGCGGCCGGTTTAAACAGTGAGGAAACAACAAAGCTGCAACCTTTTATGTACTTTTTGGCTCTCAACAGTATATTTGTGCCTGTATTTATAAATGAAAAGCTAATAATTTCAGTTAACATAAAAACTACGGAAATTCTGAGGTCATCGAGTAAAGTCTAGCTATGGATTATAGACTCACTGTAACGATTAGGGAGTTTACAAATGCATTCTTCTTTCGATTGCGAAATTATTGTGTGTTAACATATCAAATATCGCGAGACATAAACTCACAATTCATGCACTAACTTTGCCATTCTAATGAAAATACATATTTATATATATATTACAAAGCCTATCAATATCTATAGGAAACCCCGAAATGTGTACATTATGCACACACCATTTATTGAACTACGATAGCTAATTAACGATTCTTGCTATTTATGAGAGCACAGTTCTGATTATCAACATTAACGCTAACATTAAATGTATTGCATGGAGTAACTAGTGGTCCAAGTTAGCTATTAATAAGTCATTCCTACAACACGTATAAAATTCATGCTCATCAACGAAGAATGGGGGGTATACTCATCTTGTGAAAACGTTTGCAATGCTTCATAGACATCGCAAAGCATATGCATTCTTGATCAGTAGCAAATTCTGAATCGAATTAGAACATATGTTGTCCTGCCCCAAGATATCGACAAATATTATTTGGAATGTTGTGCCTTTGGGTAAAAGAAAGGAAGGACTTTTTGAAATTTCACCAAAATTGTTTAATTTTTGCACTTTGTTTCTCTCTTTCACCAACATTTATACTCAGTATAAATGTACAAAACTTTTAAAAAGTTGGAAAACCTTTAGATCTACAAAAGAAAGAAAATGATGACGCAGCAGTGTTAATGCATTTATGTGCACATCAATGTGAACCGTAACAATAGGTATGAATAACCGGCTTAATTAGCTGCGTTATTCAAGTTGAAATAACATTACATTGCTTGCCTCCACGTGCTTATATAGATAAGCATGCATTGATTGCATGTTTACAAAATTGAGTATTCATTATACGCTCGTAACTCAATATTTGCGTATGAATGATAAACATTAGATTCAAAGATCCACTTCATTAAGATGTAACATACTTGCGGAAGAAAGAAACTTTTACACAAACTATTGTAACAAATGTCGGTATAATAAACCACTAATGGATCTATTGATATGCAATTGCGGTAATACCGTTGACTTTGGTGATTGTGTGTACAATCGCGTACATATACAGAAGTATGTGGAAATGTGTTGTGTGCATGTTAATAATTTATTCTAACAGATTATGACGTCTTTAATTATAGTATGCGTATAAATTGCACAACCTAAGCATACTTTAGGCCGCAACTTTGTATTTAGAGAAGCAGTGATAACGTTTTTATGGATACAATTTTTCTTAAAACTCATAAATGTCCACCAAAACAGTCAAGATTGTTGTGCCATTTGTTCTTTTTATACTTGCAAATCGGCAACGAACATTAGTCAAGTGCGGGCGTTCTTCTGATCTTAAAATTTGCAATTTCTGATGCACAGTCGACATCCGGGGCGATCGTTATTAGATAGATAAGGAAAATCTTCTCCAATTTGTGAAGAATTTCATCGCCTTTGTCAACGATTGATCGACCAGTGCACGGCACATTTTTAGTCTCAAAATTTTTAGAGCGGAAAGGGTCATATCATTGAAGTGCTGCTGATTTTGATAAAATATCGTCACCATCAGCACCATGATCTTTTTTTAATCGTGTAGCCCTTTCTACGAAAAGTAAGCCTTGACAATGCAACCAGATCTAAATATTAGTATTTCTTTTATAACTACATTTGTTATCAACTACAACGCCGCGCGCGAACGTATGTAGTTACATTAGTATAAATCAGGTGCATAGACAGAACAAACGACTATTCATGTGCTCAACTTGCGCTATCGTTAAGCGTTGCAATCGTCAGCTGCCCTTTTCAGATGAATTCGTGTTTTCAAGAATGAGGCCAATTTTATCTAAAAAACAACAGTTTTGCTGTCAACGGAAGTAAATCCGAAAGCCAAAGAGAACTACGCACTACTTGAACTACGTAAGCACTTATTGCAGTTAGTCTCATAAACATCTAGGGCTGTTTTCAATGAAAGTTGATCTGACATTTAGATATATTTAATATTTTCGCTTAACATTCTTTTTCACGACATATCCGCCTTAGTGTCCGAGTACCCAAAGGACCTCGACCAACGACTCAATGGTCGTAAGTTCAAATCTCAACTTCGGCAGAGTTTTCAGTAAAGCCGATAGCCTTTGAGGCTAATGCCATAAGACTTTAGTCTTAGAATTTATTTCTCCAGCTAAGTTACTAACGACAGTAATATTTCACGATTAGTTATATCCTAATTAATATTTGAGTTTAATTGTAAGATTTCCTCCCGAGACCTACTATCTGGTAGAGGAAATAAAAGGCAACAGTTGACAAATACGACGATGTGACGAACAAAGTTAAATTGGAAAATCCTTCACACAGCCACACAATCATATTAAACGACAATTGAATCATAAAGATGTAATTAGCGATAAATAAAATATATATTTGTGTAAAGAAAGTGATTTAAGCTCTACTTAAGAGTGACTGTTACTTTCTCTTTATTTTCTGAGAGAAAAAGTACTAGAGGCTAAATACATTTATCGTTCTTAAGCTTTGCTCAATAGTATGAGTTATACTTTTGTACCTGTAAATTTTTGTGCAGCTTTGAGTAGGGCGAGTTTTGAACAAAACAAAAATTGTGAGAATTCTAATCTTAACGCGACAGGGATTTCTTTGGCCGTCTACTAGGCTGCGGCCACTACGTTCCTATTTTTTCTTTCTTTCTCTTTCTCCACTTCTTTGTGGCTACGTTACGCGAATAGGGGACATCACCTGAGTGATGGTTCGTATATATAAACAAATGTATGTATATTTGAATAATCGAGGTACTGATTCGTGGCTTGCTGTAAGGAATAGTGCAATATTCAAAGCAAGTATAAACGTAATGCGGACTGGAGAAACCATTTACGCTGACGGAAACTCTGAATATTCATTCATGCGATGTATATGTGTGTAATTTCACACACACGAACGCATTACTGTGAAACGCCAACAATTTCAAGTGAGACAATTGCGAATACGTCAAAAGTCATAGTAACCTAATTCTTTAGCAGAATCACGACGATACCCGTTCAAAAAATTTTAGTAGCATGGAATATCTACTTATCAGACATTACCTCGTCCGATTAACACTTATCGTCTCCTTGATTGTGATTTCGATTTTTATAAATCTGTCTAAAAAACGAGTAGGCGAGACGAATCGTTTTTCATAAGTAATTCGTATTCCGCCTGAAGGAAGGTGGCAGCTGTATACTAGTAAGTCAAATACTAAATGATCTCGTACTTTATATTGCGATACAATAAACGCCAGATTCTTTTAATATAATAAATCGATAGACACTTGCTAACACCTTTAATATTCATTCGTCTAATCAGCGTACAAAAACATTCGTTTCATACTTCTGTCATATTGGTTCCTAGTGCTATTTGCTTTAAGCTTTTGCGTTCCCCTATATTTCGTTTGAAAACACAAAGATACATAAGTAGTTTGGTAGAGACACCAATTGCATTGCAATTAAGTAACATCAAGTTGTTACATGATAGTTTCTTAAGATATGATCTTGGAGTCATGAGCATAAAATACACAAGTACAACTTTTTCTATTCAGGAGACAATAACATCAAATTACGTAAAGTCGACAGTTGACAGATGTTAATTAAATTAAATGTTTAAGAAAAGAAAAACTTTATTGCGTTTATTGCAAACGGATGTGTTATCTTTTTGCAAACGTAATTAACGTAATGTAAGCGATTCAGAATAACTTTCGTATTCTAAATCCTGCGAAAAGCGACAATACTAATTTTCTGAGAATGAGTTCTTTGCGAAGAACTTAACTCTTGAAATGGTAGACAGCACGTCAGAGCAGGCTGTGCTCATTTGCTAAAGCCTTTTTTATTTTGCATCCGTCTTTAGTATAACCAAAGATATATAAAAGAAGAGAGTATTAAATTATTTGCTTAAAAACAAAAATGGAGTTGTGTTTCAGTATTGAAGCATATATATCTAGCATATCGAATAAGAAGACGGCACATCACTTTCTAATTCAAAAAAGAAAAAAAGAGGGAACAAAAATGCTACAGTGCGACTCGACCTACCATTATACAACACTTCGCTTAATACAGTTCTTCATATAATGACTCTTCATAATAAAGTGTTATAAGGCAAGTAATCGAAAAAGTGGCCCGATTCGAATCATTTTCTCCAGCGCTCTTGGTGCGGATATGTTGGTATCAAATTTCATCAAAATATCTCCAAGACTGCGACCTGTAAATTGAACAAAGGAAACCAAGCCAGACGAGCTTAGTCCGAACCAGGAGCCTTTGTGGGTGTTGCATACAACAGCTTTAACAGAAATGGGTTGTAGTATAAGAATATATATGTAATGTGTAAAAAGAGTGCATTTCTCATATTATTTACCTTTGTTTACAGCTAAACAATTTGATTATGATGTATATATAATTTTTTGTATATTTCGACCGAGAGAAGTAAGATTCGAAAGCTAGAAGAGATGAAACAAACATTCTTGTGTCCCCGTTTTATTGAAGTCCGATAAAATGAATATAACAAATAAAACTACTTTGTTTTCAGCTTCGTGTAACGCGGCGAATATTCCAAGCTTGATAATTCCGACTGAAGAAATTTTTTTCTTTTATAATTTAGCAAATTCAGCTCCTTGACGAAGTTTAAAGACTCATTTTCGCATTGCTATGGAAAGAATTATCTGTCAACTGTATACCAAAAGAAAGATGGCCAGAAGACGACTCATAGTACAAATCAGATTCTCAAATTAAAATTAGTTCTTGCAAGAGGGGGCATGCCCTTCTAACACATATGATGCATTTTCTTCATCCAACCTCTGAAACACATACTTATTTATTCATAAAAAGCGTATATTTGTTGCATCAATATTCTGGAATATTTTCCACTATACCTCACTCGATGTAAAATTGTCTTATTTGTGGAGACATCTTAAGATAAATCGTTGACCACTACACTTGGTTGATGAGAATATTTCACAGATAATTTATACTAAAACAGTCATTGCATTTAATCCGGTGCAAGAGCAAGGAGCAAGAAGAAGAACCAAAATCGCTCGATTAACATGAAAAGGAAATGTAATAGGTTTTCTTTTCCTGCTCTATGAGCAGAAAATGCGTAAAACACGAATCTTCTCCGGTTAAGCGAGCATTCCTGGCTTCTCCTCCTGCTCGCGTTTCTTTTGATTGAAAACAGATTCTGCGAAAATGACGCCCACTCCTTGATAGATGAGTAAGCCTTTAGAACCTCGTTACGCGTGACTCTTTACAATCAAAGATTTCTTCCAAACAGTCTGCAAGGAAGATATTTTAGATTACTTTACAAGTAGCGATTACGACTCGAAAAAACAGAATTGTATGCTTCACCCTCACTCTTGTTGCTTTGATATTTCGACAATGCATCGATTTTTTTTTCTTATATAATCAGCTTACGGTAAAAAATAAAAAATAGCATAACCTCCGCTCGTTAATGCTCTATGAATTCTAAACTATTTATAGGATTATAAGCGAAAACGAACCATAAACTCAATGAAAATCAATGAAATATAGATTTGGAATTTAAAAATTTTTTTAAAAGCTGCCAACTTTCAAAGTATATACATTTGAAGAGGGAAACAAGTAGGGAAATTGTACTCGCTTTACGACTAATTTCGAAAATTTCTGCTTCGATTAATACTAGGGTGACGGCACCCGGCATCACTTTGACGGGTTTTTGATTTGAAGCCAAAAAATTCTGCATAAGACAGTAGATATCTTTAGATGTTATATTTTAATTTCTAATAATGTAATCCAGGAAATGTATATGTGTATTCCTTTTTTCCTGCAACACGCCCATATTCTAATTTTTAGATATTGAATGCGTATTTTTATGAAACCCTTTCGAAGTTAGGGAGTTAAGGTTTGAAACAAACATTAGTTGACCAACTAAGAATATCAGGTTAAAATATAAATGTTATCTGTTCATGCACACTTCCATAATGTGGAACATACTCAAGACACCCCCTGGGAAACACCGAAGTTTTTTTCCAAATTTCGTTTATAACATTTAATCTCGTGAATATGTTACTGAAAAACTGCTAGACAAATGTTCCTCATAACCACCAGCATGTTCGACGCAAAAATAGTCCCGATTCGTTTATTAGTAGGCGAACAGTCATCACAGAATAGAAAGTTAAATCGAGAAATATGAAATAATTCATTTTTACTTTAATGGGAATCGTTGAGTGGGGAAAATGCGAATGTGCGTTAGAATATTTTGCAAATAATTGCAATTATAATTTTGTTCTTAATTGTGGATGTGCTTGCAAGCCAATCGAGACCATTTTTGTTTCCAACATGTAGGTGTTTCTGATGAATATTTGGGCAGTAGCTCTCCAGAAATACATTCACGGGATCGAAAGTTATACGTGAAAATTTAAAAAATTTTTGGTTTTTTCCAAAGTTGTTTTAGTTTCTTGTGCATTATGGGCGTGTATGTGAACAGATCCCGTTCATTTTTTAACCACATATTCTTCATTGATCGCTAATGTTTGCCCCACACTTTTAGCTTCCCATTTTAATTTCTGCGATTATGACGATTTACAAAACTTACCCGTCAATTTGACGGGTTTTCGTAAAAATAGATATATATGCATATATGCAAAGCGTCCGTAAATACAAGTGTGAAACAATACTTAAAATCAATTTTCCATTTCAATTACAATTTAGTGAGTAAAATGAACGACAATTTTCGGTTGTTTTCAGCGCTTTTTTCCCCATTTTAAAGTGTTGTAAATTACTTTAATTAGAAAATGACCCTAAAGCATGGTTTGCTTACTTACTCGACCTCTTTGGAAAATGTACCTTTAAATTGTGTCGCAAGCATTTGGCAATGGCGAATATACGCATCATATACAGAGCATGGGTAAAGTGAAATTAGCTTGTAATGAAATAACGGGACAACATGGCATACACACATACTAAAATACATTAGCGTGGCAAATAGACATTCACAAAATTTATCAAATGTTATGAGGTAATCCTACAGGGACGGATGGACGGATCATGACGTATATATTCGTCACAACACAAATTGTTGTACTTTATTCCTGACGTATCTATACATCATACACAGTTAACTGGTCAAGGTATTTTTCTTAGGACGTTTAGGTGCATTCATTAAATATTTCTGTGCAATTTTTCGAGGAATAGTTGCGAAGTTTTGACACTATGTGAAAAATTGACCAATGGACAATGAGATGAACGACGTTCGAATAGTAACTCTTGAATGGTGGTCATAGTCTTTAGCCAGGTACAGAACCTTCGTTGAAACACTAAATTTTGATAAAAATGCTTACGAAAGCGAGAATGGTTTTCTTCAAGAACATGATAAAAATTCTTAACCTAATTCTTAATCTCTATCTTATTATTCCTTTCTCGAAAAGTTGATGAAACTACAACTTATAAAAGCCTTCCAACAATTGGTTACATTTCTACAATTGGCGATATTAAAAAGCAACGATAACCCTATAAAATTATTTAATCGGACGCTTTAAATATATATCGTAAAAGGTAAATGTAAAAAACATACGAAGACACAACAAATAAGTGAAATAATTATGTGTTGGTAATTACACATGTTTCTTGCTTTAAGTCCGCAAGCTTAATTCATAAATGGTTTGCAGCTACAAAAACAGAAAGATTTCAAAATATTTGCGTTAATATGAAATACTCTACAACGTCTCCCAAGATTTGATTTTTGCATCACTTGTGGTACAAGGTTTATTAAACTTTAGCAAAGTAAGTAACACCCAGTAGGATTTACGATAGACTCACTTTTTATTACATCAGAAAATGGTTCTGATCTAAGCTTATCTGGTCATGTGTCCGTCTGACGTCTGTTCAGATATTTTTGTGTTCAACCTCCAAGTCGTAATTTTTGAGATATTTTGAGGAAATTTGGTACACTGCTGGACTTTGACCTGAGGCCGGACGTTAATGAAAATGGTTCGGCTGAGTCCACTATGAACGCCATATGATTTCATCAAGGCGGCGCCACATGTCATATAGCCTACGAAACAGCTCAATTGCCGCTTAAATTTTTTCCTTCTTGCGTGAATTTTTAGGTCATTCGTCGTTTAAAAATAATAGCATCGGGTATGGAATACGATCAACTAAATTAACGGCCGATTTTGAATAATTATCTTAAAAAAGCTCGCACTTCATCTGAAAGCAAGTGTATGCTAAGCAATTTTATTCTATTTGCCACACTGTTTGCGACACTCCAAAATAAATTTTATACGATTTTCTTATGTTTCGCATTCTTGGTCGAATAAATTCACGGAATACTAGGTTAGGTTTGTGCTTTTAATCATCGATCATTGCATCAATTATTTAAAGACCGTCAATTTTTTAAAGTCTGATTTACTTCAAAATTCCGTGCTGAGTTAGTAAAATCCCTTTTCTAGTGCTTTCACTTGCGTTTCTATCTGATATCTGTTGTTAAAACTCTAGAGCAACTGAAGCAAGGCGGGAATGAAATCTGAGGTAAAAGCTGAAGTAAAATCTAAAGGAAAATCTTAAGCCTTGGCGAAAAAGCTTTTAGCCTAAGAAAATGTTTGAAAGCTGTCGCGAACCTTTTGCTCTGTAGTCTCAAAGTCACAAATTCTTTGAATGAATGGCATAAGGAACGCTATCCACAAACTTTAATGTTCTGCTAAATTATTTATATTTTTAGGTTATTTTATATTTAGGAAATTTAAAGATTATTATTATTCTATCATTTTAATACTAATTGTTACACCCTACATCACTTGTGGTAGAAGGTATATTAAGACTTAAGTTAGACTCACTTATTATTCTACCGATCGATGCAGAATGATTTTCTGAATCAGAAGCACCTGGTCTGCCCGTCTGCCTCTCTGACGTCTGTCGATGTATTCTTGGGGTTAAATGTACAAATCGCAAGTTTTGAGACATTTTAGTGAAATTTGGTATGCTGACGTACTTTGACCCAAGGACAAACGGTATTAAAAATCGGTTGGATGGCATCTCTGCTTCGATCACTCCCCATGTAACATCTTGTTTTGAAAAGTCATGATACAGCACCACAGGGTACTTTATGCTGAGCAATGTCCCGCTGTTATGTTTTCCTTTGCTTTTAAGTTCAAAGTGGAAAATCTATTGACAGGCAGCCTACATTTAAAAGAAAACTGAAAGCTATGTTAGGTGCCCAAGATTCATTTTCAGCTAATAGCTTTGAAGGTTATTAACTTGAAAGCTGAAAAGTTTTTATTTTTTATGTCTTATTCATTAAAAAAGTATGAATGAATGATGAATAAGTAAATGCGAAGTTATACTATTTGCGTAAAACGGAATTGAAAATTGAAAAAAATTAAGTTTTACATTAATTATTGAAAAATTTTTTCCTTCTTTCCTCGTGAAAAATTTTACGGCTGCTGTTACGGAAACAGCAAAAAAGAAAGCAAAAAAAAAAAATGTGAGAACTTTTGCAACTGTGCATATAGAAATTTTAATAAGGATTAATTCGCTGATTGAATGTTTGCTTTTTGCATCAATTTATTTGAATAAGGAAAAAAATGTTTTTCATTCTCACTAATTTAAAACAACACCATTTACTCTTCAATTGATGATGAAGTTTCTAGTGAATAATAAACTTTTCATATTACAGTTGTGTACGTAAAATACATAATAATAGTAAGCGAAATAACACTACACACTCACTTCAATTTTTTTCATCATTTCAACTTTTACAAGAGCAAACCGTATGAAAATCGATGTAGTTTATGTGCAAACTAAAACTCTTTAGCAAAAACAGTGGCTTTATATAGTCTTACTTATTAACCCGGAATTCCCGGAATTCGTAAAGAAAGAAGAAATTTTATAAAGGAAGAAAAATTTTCACATAGAAGATAAACCGTACTTTGAATGTTCTTGCGTTCGCATTGCACATAATTTGCTTAAAATTTGCTAGTAAAATATAAATTTTATTTCAAATAAGCGAAAATAGTACAGTGGAGCACGGCGCACCATTAAATACTCTACACTTCCTTACGATTATTTAAATAACGATTTTGCAAAATAAGCTGTTATATGGGAAGTGTTCAAAAAAGTGGTCCAAAACGATCGGTTTTCAATAGGGTCCGTCCTTGGGCCGAAATGTGCCGGTGTACCAAATTTCATCAAAATGCCTCAATAATTTCGAACTTTAGATGGAACACAAAAAATGAGACGGACAGGCGAAAAGACATTTCTGAATAGATTGGTATAACGAAATGTGAGTCTGTCCCAAGCCGTTCCGGGCATTGCACACGTCTGCACAAAAGTAACTACGTCTTTCCAATGTGAAGTATAAATGTACGGACTGGAAACTGTAATCTTACCTATGCCGTGTATCGGAGTGTACAACGTACATTCGCAACTAAAAGAATAATATTAATGTTAGTTTTCCTTGAACTGCAACAATTTTTCGAGTACGTCGGTTATTTGTTAGTAAAAGTAAAACGGTTCGGATCGGACCACTTTTTCAACCACTTCCCATACAACACCTTATTATGTGAAGTCGTTATGTGAGATATAGGGTATTTAATGGTAAACTATGGTTCACCATAGTGCAGTTGCTGCTTACACAACAACTTTGCATGCCGAAATACCATTAATTAGCGATTTTTAGATTTCTTCATAAATTTGCAGAACTTGTAATCGTATGATTAGGAGGAAGAGGGGATTTATAGCACGCGCAAATTGCTTAAAGAAATTTGAAAATTTTTCCTTAAGATCCGTATGGCATTTGAGACAATGTAAATCCTAGTAAGTTTACGATGGCTGTACTTGGATGATTTCCCCCGTGGGGCAATAACCGCAGTTTTGAAGATTGCACATCTGAAATTTATGAAAATCAAAGAATGTGCGAAAGATTTGATTGTACTTACATGGAACGACATACACTATAAAGGCGGAGTCAAGGGTGGACGCACGCGATTTTTTTAATTGAATAATTTTTTTCTCTGCGCAAATGGGTTTTCTTTTTTCTCTGTCTATTTAACATCTACGAATTTCGCGAAAGTATACGGTACCAAGTATTCCGCTACTTTTCATTCTCTACGCATAACATTTATTGCATCATTTTTTTTTTTTTTTATAGTTGTTCTTCACGCACACGACCAAGTTATAATTGAAAGAACATGACCGCGAACGTTTACATTGTTGTTGCCTAGAACTTGTTTACCATAACTTCAATTTCAACAAAATTTTTATGAAATAGCAACACAAGCAGCATATAATAAAAAGTAAAACTATTTTCTTATTATTATTATTGTTGTTTATGATGACAATACTTAAAGAAAACGCTTTCTTCCGTTTATCACTCTAACATGTTGAAGTTAAGTGGTTTTCATTAAGATCGTAAACAATGAATTTATGCTCAATTTCTAATGGAAAAAAGTATTTTGAATTAAACTGCAGTATGTGCTATGAATTCAAAGTCAATACTGTATGCAGAGAGGCTTTACAGTAATTATGTTCTATAGCTAGTTGTAAGTCGAAGATAAAGCCATAACATTTTGTTATGAATTATATTTTTATGTCAGAAGCGGAAAAGCAACCAATTAAAAGTGTTTGTGAATGAAGAGATTGCCTTGCAAAATGTTCGATGGTGTCATTCTATGTTTATTAATAATAATCAAACAAGTTAGAGTACGCGTTAGTTTATATCTTTTTAGACATGGATTAAATTGTTTTTCGCATACGATTGAGCTGTTTTATGTATACCCAGCTGTTTAGTTGCGAGTTGAAATCATTAACGTACAATATTGTACGACACCTACTTTAGGACTGCTCCCGCTACGTTAAAAATCTCAATTATGATTTTTGTTTTTATTAATCAGCTACAATAAAAATACAACTAAATGCACTCTTAAGATAGCTTATGAAATTATAGCTAAAGTATTCTTTGTTTCTCATTATACACTACACCACTTGTCATACAGGGTGTACTAAGTGTGTGCAGACGTACGTAACACGGAGAGAGGCTTAAGAAAGATCTATCGTTTATTGTGCTGATCGATTCATAATTATTTTCTGATTCGATTTAAACTTGTCCGTCCGTCCGATGTCTGTTCATGTTCTTGTGTCCAATCTATAGGTCGCAATTTTTCAGAAATTAGGTATATTGACATTCATTGACCTAAGAACAGACGCTATGAAAATTGGTTTGGATTAGTCCACTTTTTCGAGCATTCCCGTCCTATTTTGAATAGTCATTATATGAAAAAGACGTAAGTTTCATAATTTCCCGATAAAAATCGCTAAGTAATAGTATGTTGACATTATAGGTTGTTGCGAAAAATTTGGTTCGGTTCGGAAATTTTTTGAACGCCCTCCCATATAACCGTTTCTAAGAAAACTGAATCTTTATAAGGTAACAAGGCCTAATTTTCAATATTTCATGGTAAATACTAGTTCATAACAGTAAATTGACAAATAAATCAACTTTACCGAATTTGAAGCATCTAGGCATGTTTCTTGGGTACCATGGTATGCTCAAGAATGCATTACCTTTCATACCAAAAAGGCGTAATTGCTAATGTTTTCTAACGATTATTTGTTCATGATAGTAATTTGGCATAAAAACTAAGTGGATCAAGTTTGAGCCACATGGGCTTATTTCTTGGAACCGAGTTCTTATAAGATTTCTCATATGTTGTAAGCCCTTCAGAGAAAGTGTTACTATAGTATGATGTAAACTGATCTTTAGTGGCAATTTTGCAAAAAAATTGGAAATGCCATTTAATTTCAGCATTATTTGAGAATCAATACGATACGAAATGATTTTACCCCCTTTTTCCAAAAGTAAAATAAATCACGTTTTGCTCGTATGTATGTATGTAATATGTATTTCTGATATTTATCCATAAAATGCACGATTTAGCGAAAATAACTTGTTGTTATGCGTAGAATCTCGATCTCAGCTGAGTAACAGTCCCTTCCTTGTGTGTTTTTTTAATCCTTTTTTAATTTCATATCATATTCATATCTGGGCGAGAACGTTTAATTAAGTACTATAAACTGTTGAGATCTTTTCTTTTTTTTTTAAATTATGGAACATTTTTGCTTTCTGATACGTTCACCCATTTTTTTCATTCACTTATGGTCTAATATTTTTCGCTTCATTGCCTTCTGCTGTCAATTTTCCACCTAGTGCATCTTTGCTTCAGGGAGCCGCAGTTTCAACCACATACAGCTAACTTTTGCTGAAATGAACAAATTTGCTGTATATATTTTATATAAACATATATATACATATATATATATATTTGTGTTCATTTCCTCAGTATTTGCTCTTTCTATGGTAAGTGTGCAAAATTTTTTTTAAATTTTAAATAAAATATTTTACCAAAGGGTGACCGGTTGAAATATTTTAAATATTGCTTTGAAATATAAAATATATATGTATATCCAATTACTACAGACGTTCTACGGAAACATTCAAGCATAAGGAGTGGCTTTTTGTACCTTTTGTATTATAAGGGTGTATTAAGTTTGTGCGAATGTATGCAACACCAAGAAAGTGTTGAGATAGGCCCGTCTTTTATTGTACCGATCGATTCATAGTCACGTTCTGAGTCGATCTAGGCCTACCTGTCTGTCTGTCCTTCCATTCATTTGCCCGTCTATCTCTCTTGCTCTTTTATGTTCAAACTGCAGCACGCAAAATTTGACATATCTCGATCAAATGTGGGACTCTGGGTTGTTTTGCCCTGAAGGCAAACGAAAGCAAAATGGTTGACATGGAATCGCACTTACCTGGTTGATATAGGGTATTTAATGGGTAGGCGTTCCCCATCATAGCATTTTTACTTGTTTCTGTGTAGAGAGTATCCAAAAGGTCCTTCTACACTTCTTACGTTCATCAACATACCCAAAAACATGTTTATGCACCCTGTGTAACAAGAAATAAAGTCTTTGTTTCAATTTAAAAAAAGCTAAGTGAAAGAGTTATCTTCAGTGGGGGACGAGTCTCGCATACCCATCACTGTGTTTTTCGCATTCTAGCCACCAAGTTCTTTTATTTGATATCCATATCGCTGGTATTATTAAAAAAAACCAATCGCAGTGTCTACCATATTCGTTTTGGAATTAACCCATTTTTAGGTAAATAATATATCTTTTCTTGAGGTTAGCACAAAATAGTTTAACATTCTGTCTTGTTTGGGTTATGATAAATAAACATAAAACCTAAAAAAAGTGAAAAAATAAAATTTAATCACTTTTCCATTTTTGCACGAAAAGGGTAGAGTGTTTCATTAAGTAAATGTGGAAAATTTCGGACTTGTAATATTTAGAATCTCTGAGTAAAGAGCAAAAGTCCACAAATTTTCGTTAAGAAAAACGGTGTTGCGTTCAGTTTATGCTCCACTGCGGGCTTCTGCTCTGACCCATTTGGTCCATTTTCAATACCAGCCCGGGTGCGAAAACTTCCAATGCTTGTACCAAATTTGTAGTCGACATCCTTATTTTTGCGATCAGGAGAGTCCCAGCAACAAATACCACGCAGGTACACAGTCTGACAGACGGACATAAATGGTTTAATCAGTTCAGAATTTCGTGCTAATCAAGAACATACGTACTTTATAGGGTCTCTGAAGCTTGCTGTTGGGTGTTACATACATTATGAAGTAAACAAAATGACATCACCATCGTGCAGTGCTGGGTATAAAAAAGAAACATCGCTTTGCATAAATTTTATTACGTTTAATATAAAGAAGAAAGATCAGAAAAGTACCAAATCGATATAAAAACAAAATAAAGTGAAATTTTATTTTCATTTTCGCTTATGCATCTTAAGCAAAAAACGTTGTGGCGCAAATAAATATCTTTGACATAAAAAAATGCGTTTTTTTTGTTGGAAAATTTCTTTTTTTCAAATTCATTTTCCTACATTTATGCATCCGTCCTGCGTAGACTGTTCGTTAACGAATACACAAACGCATATAATCAGCTTTCGCAACATTCTCTGCTTACAAGATATATATCATCTGGATTTAATGCTTTGCTTAAGAGGTTTTTTATACACTTTTTTTATGTAGTGAGAGTGATTAAATTGATTTAAGCTTTGCATATGTATTTCTGGTCTTCTTTCCAATTCATTTAAAAATTAATTTCTTTCTCCTCCTTTGATCGCTTGATTTTTTAGCCTGTTGTGCGCAGTGCAATCGCAATGAGTTTTCTATTTGCTTAAATCTGTTTACACTTCCTGCCTTCTTTTTACCAGTGCTATTATAAATAATCTTTTTAGATCGCGTTTATTGCAGCTGATCTTCTTTCTTATCTTGTCAAGAAGAACAAAATAATGAAAAAAGGTAAATAAGAAATTTATGCGCAGTTGTGGCCGAATCTTTTGTGTCCACACACGTTTATATTAAAATAAAGTAAAGAAAAAAGGGAACAAGCAATGGGGCGTGGCTATTTCTTCATTATTGCACGGATACTGTGCGATCATTCGTAGAATATATTTTATCGTGTTGTGACTCTTGTAATTTATGAGTAAGTAGTCAAAAACCCAGCAAGTAAAGCACTATGCATTATGGGCGTGTGCTTTGACCGATTTCGCAAATTTTCAATTCTAACAACTTCTAATGCTTTTCCAACCTTTAAAACTTATATCTGTTTCTTTTCTAATCGAACAAATGTGTGACTAACAGATTGATAAACACACGGACATATATGCCTTGATCGATTAAGAATTTGATGCTGATCAAGAATATAAATAAGTTATAGCACCCTTGAAGCTTCCGTCTTGGTGCTGCCAATGTGCTGAAATTCCTATTCTCAATACCAAGTATGTAAATGCAAAACTGGAATTTGCACATAAATGGCCTATTACACGGACTTACATATCTGCTGTTGTGCTTTTACTCTTATAGCTTGGATGTGTGATAACGACAGCCGGACGTACTAGCAAGACATAGGGCAGTGCAAAAACATTTTTTCTAACAGCAAACATGTCGAGCTTCGTGGCAAGTAATTAGCTTTCGCGGACATTTATTTTGGAAATCCCCGGAGGAAAAATCATAAGCAGGTTCAGGCGTACCGTCTACACCGAGTGTGAGATTGAATCTGTTTACCTGGAGAACAATATTCCGTGTTTAGTGAGACAAGAAGAGTTTGGTATATTGGTATTTGTCAGAACCTCGTGAAACGCCGCTAACAACAATTTGTCGAACTCATCGGTTCAGTGTTCAAAATCCAGATCAGAATATCAAGAAAACAAAACATAAAAAAATTTTTTACGTGACATGTGTCCATCCTATCCACGCGGCTTGCTAACCGGTATCCGCATGGAATGTTCCCGTAATAAACATCTTCATTTTTGTGGTGAGGAGAATTTTTACCACAGGCATTAAGGAGGCTAACCGACGGACGTGCTTAAACTAAATCATCATTTGTTCAAAATGAGGATTATATGTAATTTATGGGATCTCTGCAACGGGTGCTGCAACGTTGGAACAAAACGAGCCTACGCCATCCTTCGGTAGTGGTTATAACAGATTCGGCCACAGCCATATATTATTTCCTTACTTGTTTATCTTTTGTCAAGAAGAGTAAAATAGTAAAAAAAAAAAAACGCTTCAAATAATAACAATTTGCACGATCGTGAAAAATTTATGGCCTTTCTTGCACTTGTCTATAAATTTGCACATGTAGGCGCAGTCACTTTCTAGCACGATTTAAATGGATGCACTCATATTTATGTATCTCAGGAACACTTATACCACACACAAGATAGTTTTATTCATTATTTACGCGAAAAGAGAGGAAATTTCATTTCCAAACGCTTTGCATAATGATAAATTGTGGCTTGTTTATTATATGCTCTGGTCAATTATTTTTTTTGGGTGTACACATCACTTCCTAACGGTTTTGTAACGACAAAAGGACATACATGTTTTAAGAGAACGATAAAAGTTATTAGAAAGACATGTTTGTGCGGTTGTGTGGTGCAGAGCGAAGCAGCCAACATTTGAGTGCCTTTGCTAAAAGGCGACATTGCTTCGCACTTTGGTAAGATATATCTATTCTAGCAAAATATTTGGTTTACCTTCAAATTGCTCTACCTGCACCATACAATTGGTTGATTGGCTTTAAGTAGATCTAAAAAAAATAGGGAAATATTTCCAAGAATGACATCCCTTAGGGAAACAATCAACTTTTTGAAAATAGAAAGTTAAGGTCATTAACGTCGGCCTATTATTGATGCATCAAATTTAATCCCAAATACACAACAAGGCAAGACATACGGACGGACAGAAAAGCTTAGAAGAATCACTTTCTGAATCGATCGCTGTAATAATAGGTAGGTCTATTTGAAGTCCTTCCGGGCCTTGCATACATCCGAACAAATTAAACATACGGTCGCACCACTAGTGGTGTAGGCTATAAAAAATGGAAATTTTCGTTTTTCAGCTGATGTAAGGGGACTTCCTCCTTAACCATTTAAACGGCATTGACATCAACTTTTAAAACTCTATTCTTTATATAAAGTTTTCAAGAAATTTTAATTTGTTTTTTCTTTTCGCTTTATAAGTTCTTTTATCTCTTGTTATGCATGGTTGCATGGTTACGAACGAAACAAGTTTGATCTTTTGTTCCGACTCAAATTTCACCACCTAGAAACACACAAGTGTAAGAGAATACCGCGAATAGATAAATGGACTGACGGACATAACCATCTATTTAGTATTTTTTAGATCATATTTTTGAGTGTTGCACATAGAAGAATGAATTTTCTTTCGATTTCTTGCCTACGAGGGTAGCAAGCAGTGTTGAAGCACTAATTATTTTGGTAGTAGCGAGGAAACCTCTAAAAATTCGGTTTAAGGCGCCCAGCTCTGAAATTATTTTTACAGTAACTTTTTACTCTTTACTCGGAAATATGTGTACCAGGTTTTAGTTATGGACAGTAAACTTTTTGCTCGAAAATATGTGTGCCAAGCTTTTTAAGTGCTGTAAGTTACAATTTGTTATGTACTGCGTACGCATTGGTAAGCCAATTGACTGTGCTTTTGATGCCTAGAAAACAACAAAGCTTCAGTGTTTTATCTCGATTTTTGTGACTGTAAGCATTTCAATAAAAAACAAAAAACGAAAAGACGAATACATCGATGCGCTTGAGTTGATCTAAAATTCTTTGTGACTGGAAAATGTATATATTTTATGACGTTTCTGGGGTTTTTTATATTTGGCTGCTTCTAACGGAAGGACAAATAAAGCATACTCTAATTCTTCGTTGGTGATTATAATGATTTTATGTTTTACACATTTGTACACAAGTTCTCGTTGCCCTCATTGCAACAAAGTATTTATGTGTGCAATGTAATATTGGTATAATTGTCATGTAAACAACCAGAAAACATTTTTATTATTTAACCGCAAACAAGAACGATTGCAAGGTATTCAATCTTTTTTCCCTAATATGCTGTTCTCCTGTGCTCTTCTGGATTTATTCTTTTCGTTGTGCTTGCAATAGTATGAATGTAAGCGCATTATACAAATTGTAACTGTCGCGTACGTGTACATAAGAGATGCGACAGCAAAAGCAACACCATCAACTATCCATGTAAGAGAGACTTGGCCGTTATGGTTGTTATATTTCGAGTTGAGACTGCTTGTCTACATTCATTTACATTGCGGTTTACATGACAATCGTATTCCTTGTTTGTGGTGTTCTTGCGCTTATTTATTTAAGCAACACTTACATATGGCACGTAAGCATTTTTGATATGCATATATTTACGCTGATATCCGGGTCAATAGATTCATTCTTCTAGCTCCACTTTATCTCTTCTCTTTGACTTTATTCATTTAGGTTTGGGTATTTAAGATTCCCTTAACGTATATTTCGCTCCATATTTTGCTCTGCATAAACCTTTCCTGCCTTTTATTTTCAATTTATTATTAGCATCAGGTCATGCTTATGTGTTTGTCTTTTTAAACGCATCTTAAATTTATTACGTTCAACTTTGTATTTACGGAGATTGCTAGTGTCGTTGCTTTACTTACTATTCTCAATTTATTATAGTCAGGTCTGCGATAACGTTGTGCTTTTATAACCTGATTTTCACATAAAGGAAAGCGAAAATTGCGACATTGTTTCTATAATGTATCTCTATGCAGCGCGTTGTTGATATAAGAACATTCCGATGGCTCATATGTCTTGAAAAATCGGTCTATGGGTTAGCTTATTCGATGAGTTAGATGTCCTTTATGGTTGATATAAATGGTTTATGTCCTATTACAATTATCAGGGCTTTTCTATGAAAAGAGGCAAACAAGGTAAGGTATTGCTTACTTATTTCTGAGATTCTATATATTCCTAATTGGTGTATTAATTCTGAGCTTTTTATAACGCGGCCTTGATTCCAATCTCTGCTTGTCGTAAGTCCGCGTTTTATGTAACACGGTTCACCTAGAACGCGTTATATAAGACTTGATTGTAATACAAAGCAAAAGCTCTCCCTAAGAGAAAAATAAGAATTATTTCGTGTAAGCTGCCTATTAAGTATATTGAAATAGTGACACAATGTATTTATGTGACGTTCAAAAGCATTGTACCGACTATCTGATTTTTCTTACTGGAGGACGTTAGATACTTGTGCTTTTTATTGCATGAATCCGACCCTAAAGCATTAAAAATTCTTCTAAAGTGCTGTACTGTAACGTACATTGTGGTGATTTGCGTTTTTTTATTCAACGCCTCTTGAAATTAAGTTCGTACCGCTGAATTGTGCTTTTTACGATAGCGTGGTTTTCATTTATTATTACAGTTTTTGGAACGTATAACTCCAACGCTTTAATTCTCGTTCTGGTCTCCTCAATTCGAAGATTATTTCACTTCAACTCTCTTGACTCGACTCTCTCGTTTCGATTTACCTTCCGCAAATGTTCAGCTTCAGTATGCCCCTTTACAAGCCAGTTATCGTTACCTAAGTTCATCGCGACATCCTTTTCCCGTTAATTTTTTACTAATTATTATTAATCTTTTCGCGACTCGCCGGCTGCATTAACCATGCATTTAGGTTTCCCTTTTTTGGAATTTGGTTTCTTAGAAAATCAAGTAATTTTTATGAAAACTTAAATCATCGAAAAGGGAATTTTCTTAACGGCATTTTGGCTAAGCGAATGGTACGTGTTTCGTGGGTTAATAGAGGATATGACCTCTAGAAACTTTACAGCGTCATTATGGTCTGCTACCTGCAAGACGAAGAATTATTTTTAAAGTTAGTATACCGCAGTCATTAGGTACATGCGTTGAAAGTGAGAAATGTAGTGTCATGTCAACCCCTATTAAAATAAGAAAAACAAAAAGCGTGAATAAGAAATCGGCATAACCGGGCGTAATCCTCAATTTGGCAGATCATACTCACATTGCGATTGAGATGTGTTCGCAGCTACGGTGGATCGCTGCGGTCACTCCCTATGTTTCTTTTCCCACTTCTCTCTGACGATCTGATAATTAAAAAAAACTGAGAAAGTTATATTCGGTCGTAACCGAATCTTGTATACCCATCATCGCTATCCTAGAAAAGTTTAGGTCCGTTTCAAATACTTTTTCGGTATCGTTTACCATAGATACTACACAATTACGCAGACAAACAGTTGGACAGACAGACATTCTTAGGTGCATTTCAAATTTGTAATTGGCTAAGAATTTATATATTCTATGGGCAAAAGCTTGTTTTTTACATTACATTTTTGCGTTACAAAGGTACTGAAAAAAAAAATTTTTGATACATTATAATGTTGGGTAGGCGTGGCCAAATTTATTCCATTTTTATGAAGGTACTACGGAGGTATTACGATTATCGTCATAAGGTGTGAAAGTTTCTTCGTTAATTGGTTACCTAAATATAATCATATCAAGGTATTAATTACTTCTTTAAATATTGCATGATTTCGCGAATAAGAGAATTCGTTTTCGTCAAAACAATGCATCAAAGAGATACTACTGCAAATAGTAAAGTAGTAGAAGAGATGCACTATAAAAATTTGATGCTATCGGACCTGGACTATTATTTGTTGCCTGAACTCGTTAAGAGCGTGCACGGGTTTATACAGAATTATATTTTCTGGCAAAACAGTTTTCTCTAGATAATGAATTTGTCTCTACCTATTCTTGAAGCCTCGAAACATATCTTACGCTAGTAGAACAAAAATTTCTAAAAAGTTTAGAATGGTCTTCCCCCTTAAATCCGCAAGCAACTAAAATTGTAGAAGTCTTATATGTTGGTATTAGTTAATAGAATCACCCGTAAAGTGCTATCAAAGGTTATGCAAACAAGGGCAATATAACGAGTTTTTTGTGTCATCTTGCAATCATCCTGAAGTTGAATGTAACCTCCATCATGTCTCAACTATGATCCTGTTTAGTGCTCTTCTATTATATTCATTTAGTGTTTATTTTTAAATATGGTGTTTGTTAAGCAGTGTTTATGAATCATTGGTAGAGAAGTCACCATAATATTGGTTGAAATCTTTAGAGAAAAAAATGCGCGCGAAAACTCAACGCTTTATAACAAAATATTCACCTTTTACAGTGAAAGTGGTCTACGTCTTTTGCAATTGTCTCGAGTGTCTGTCTAGCTGCCAAAATCACTGGCTATATATTTGATATGCTTGCACGTTTCTGTGTTTAAAGTATAGGAAAAGGTGTCTGTAAGCGCTTTTTGTCGGTGTGGGCCTCTATTCATAGTAATAAATTATTCTTCGTCATATAACAGATTTTTTTTTTGCAACGAAATATTATTCAATTTTAGTTTCTCACCTTCGCCACTATATTATCATTAGATGCCAATCAATAGCTTAATGCACTCTTAAGCAACAACAACTGCCTATAATTAAAGTGAAATAACTTTGTTTTTCCTCACTTTTTTCCCATTCATACTGATGGTTTTCCATATGAGTGGTAATAAGTATTTTTTATTATATAAATCCCCGAAAGATGAGGGGTATATTTGTTTTGTCAAAACATTTGTAACGCCCAGAAAAAAGCATCAGAGACCCCACAAAGTGTATATATTCTTGATCAGCATCAACTTCTAAATCGATTTAAGCATGTCCGTCTGTGCGTCTGTGTAATGTCTGATGTAAACATTCTCTCCTCCTTAGAAATAAAGCTATCGACTTAAAATTCGCCAGAAATATTGGGAGTTCTTGAACGTAGGTTTGTGTTGAAAATGCACCAAATCGATCGAAAGACACGCCCACAGCACCAGGTAAACTGAGAATATCTCTCTTTTTCAAAGGGAATGAAAAATTGGTTTCTTGCTCGTTACTCACAAACTAAAGCAGATAAATCCACAAAAATTTGAACACATATTCTATGGGCGATGCTGTGGTACCTTTATAAAAACGGAACAAAATTGCTTTGCAACAACCTTTAAAAATACCATGAAATATATAAATTCTTGGGCAGTTTCAAATGTGAAATGCATCTAAACATGTCTGCCTGTTCGTCTGTCCATTTGTCTGTTTGCGAAACTTTGCAGTATTTGTGGCAAACATTCTCCTGTTAGCTAAAGTGAATATAACGCCCACGAATTTGCAAAAGAATTTGAAAATGACCTAAACTTTCAAAGTGCACGCCTACAACGCCCACATGCGTGTACGACACGAACTCTTATTTTGAAAATAAAAAAAAAAAACAGCTGTCCCCACTCCATATTATAGTGCAGGAAATTTTGTTCTTTTACTGCTTTTGTCTTTTTTAGGATAACGGTGATGGGTACAAAAGACTCAGTCCCGGCCGGATTTAATTTTCTTACTTGTTTTATTTTCAGCTGTTATTTTACACACCTTTTCTATCTGTGAAAAAAAAAAAGTCAAACACTTGCACATTTTTTCCTCCGCAACGTGCTTACGCCTGCACTTAAGAAGAAGGAAAACTAAGCCACAGAGCAATGATGTAAAAATGCTTTCGAATTGGAAATTCTAAATAAGTTTCCAATCGTTTCACCTCAAAAGAACAATAAATCACGTCCTGATCTCCCTTACAGCATGTACTGTTGTTTACTTTCATTTTAAATCCCAAACGCATCCACAGAAGTCACGTGCAAGACATAGCTTAGTTTTTACAGAATAAAAGAAAAGTATAACGTATAGTCTGAAGAAAAATACTTCCACCTATGCAGCGTTAGAAAAGTTGTCAAAGTAATATCTGACGGTTTAATGGCGTACGCAGGGGAAACACTAAGTTCCGTGAAGAAAGTGAACAAAGTGTTAATATATCACGTAAAGACGTTCATTGTAATGGAAGGTAAAAGGAAGTAGTAGTTAATTTACACGTTTTCCAAAGCCGAACGGAACATTTCTTTAAGTGAATTGATCTATTCACAGAATTATTTAAATTTCCACAAAATTATTCTACAAAAATGGAAAGTACCATCCACGAGCACCCAATATTATAGAGAGATAAGAAAAAGTACCTTTTCGTTTTTTTCAAACTTTTATAGCGTAACGATGATGGGTACACAAGATTTGGTCGGTAGGCATAAACGCGGGCTTTTTGCTGATGATGAACCAATTTTTTGAAGTGCGATTATCCTTTAAAATTTTATTAAAGAATTTTTTTACTGAAGTTAGTGTTGAAGAAACTGTTTGTTATTCGGACTTTATTAAAATTTTTGGGTCGTCAAGGATGTAAGTTCCAGTGTTATATATTACGCGTTTATTGTATTATCTACAATTTCGAGTACGGTTTCATTGCGATACTCTACTTAAGTGTCAAGGTTTCCGGCTGGAGTTAGTATTGGACAACAAATTGAACAAAAACCACCGCTAGGGAACGCTAACTACAACAACTGATGACGACGAAAACTAAGCGCTATGCATCAACTGTCATTAAATCCTATGTTTTCAGCATAACAAAATTTATTTATTTATATTTTATTTATTTGGGTCATCACCTATACAGGGTTTCAAAATGAAGGAATACCGTCTAGATGAGTGAACGCAAGTAATACTCTTAGAACAGTCTAAATTATGAGGTGGAGTCAAGAATAGAGAAAATGTTGGCTAAAGCGTGACAACGAGAAACAACAGGATAGAAATTAGCTTGGAGGCCTGTTTACATCGTAATGTCCTGTTAGCAAGCGCTGATAGTCGTTAGCAAATTCGATAGTAAAGCGTTCGATGGTTTGATGGCATATATAAATTATAAATAAACATAAATAATATTCAGACAATAGACTGCAGTGCCTCATTTGTATAATTCTCACGCCTCTAGTAGTGAATGTGAATGTTAGTTTTTCATGCAGATATCGAGGCTGACTTTTGTAAATAATTTCATGCAGCAGCATCAGTGCACTCTGCTGTAGTATACTTTCAAAGGTGACATCCAGGAATCGAAGAACATATATTGAGACGGGAGATGGTGGAGGAGGTTTTACTCCTTCCTCTTAACTCATATATCTATCGGACCATGGTGTTGGCAGCGACTTTCCATCCCCGCACCGCAATTGCCTCAAGCATTGTGTGGAGCTAAGTTTTGACCAACAGATCTCTTTTGTCGAGAAGGATGTTATTATGGCGTACCCATGGGCTGGCATAGTCCGATGCATATTTCAGCAATAGCACTATGTCTGACATGACGTTAATTTTGTTTAACTTAGTTTTAGGTCCGTATCAGCCTGTTGAAGCAGGTTGATATTTATAGATATACTTAAATCAGTTGAATTTCTTAATGGAATTTTGCTTATCAGCAAATATTTGCATTTATTATTGTTCAATACGAGTCCATTTAGTAGCGCCCAGAGTTCAATTGTTCATTTATCCATTCCACACCCACGTTTACTTGGTTACTGCAACCTATATGGTTGTGCATCACGAGCACTCATGTGTATAATACGCATCTTGTATAGACTGAATACGAGTGCTCCTAATGCAGATCCTTGGGAAGAACTTCTTATAGTGGCGAGACACTCTGAGTATGTAACTACCTGCTATCTGCCAACGAAGTATGAACAAATAAGCTTCACTGCGGCATGCGAGATGTTGTTCATTCTTTCAAGCTTAGTGTAAACAATAGCACGATCAACCACATCACACGGTTCCGATAGGACGAGGAAATTCGACCCAATATAACAAGATTCGCCAAGAAAAGGTTAACAGCGCTAGCCCATAATGAAACTTCATCCGCGCTGTTATCAGCTGATGTTACTCTTTCTAGTTAGCACTCTTCAATAGTTGAAGAATTCTCTTCTCGAGCAATGCGCGCAGTTTGATGGCCATAATTAATAGGTGAAGAGGTAGCCCCAAACGTCCCCTTGTGCTTTCTGTACATAATTCATGTTCTACCTACGAAATGGAAGAAGTAATGTTTATTTTATATATATATATGTAATTATAGACAAGTGTTTGAATAAAGTATCTTTTGCAATTTTTTTATACAACATTCGTTCAATTTTACTAAAAAACCGTCAGAACCTTAGTTACTGTCGCAACAATTAAGAAGCAAAAAAAAAATTGACCGGCGAATTTGTTTTCTTGTTTTTATATATTTAGTTTCATTTGCGATCCGCGTATTTGTTGTTTATTGATTTTATGCACATTTTTTAAAGTGTTCTGTCTTTTTTTTTTTAAAGGACTTTAAATACATTAAAAACCTGTTATGTTGTTTTTGATTTGCCAAAGCATATTTCATGCAGTGATAGCCCTGATGTGATTTGATATGAAAACAGAAAGAAGAAAACATGTTTAAATTATTTTGTAAGCCCTTCAGCAGGAGTAGAAAAATGATTCAATAACGTCCCATAAGCAGTGAAAAGGTTTTCATTCATACATATAAAATTGAGTTTATGTTAATAGTCCTCAGAGTATGTTGTTAGAGGAGTTCAATTATGAACAACTATGGAAGTGCTGTTACATTAGCGCGAACAAAAGTGAAAGCAAAAAAAAAAAAGAAGAAAGAAGACATTTACATATTTACACGAAACATAATATGTTCGCAAATATTACGCCAGTTTGGAAAAACACAAATACCGTGTTCAAAAAATAAGGGGAATTTTAATTTCTTTAAAAAAGAAATGTAAACTTTTTGTTAGATTGACACCACTATTATAAACACGTTTCAATATCATTTGATTTCCTGGTTTGTAAAATTAATTTTCTAAGCATAGCTTTGAAAGCGAACTGCCTTAATTGACTTCTGCTTACTCCAAGTGATTACCATGGAAAGGTTTCTTTAAACATCACGGTAATGGAAATAAATATTCGGAGTCTTATCGAATGAAAAGGATCTTCGCGTAACGAATTCAATTTGATTTTGCAGTTGACGGATAATTATGATTGTGTATTGCCGATGCTGAAAGCCTACAAAGCACTCTTTATTAATTGTCTATGTGCCTGGAAGGACTTGCTTGTGAACAACATCGCGAGAATCGAAGACAACAGTTATGAAGATTTTGATTTTTGACTTTCTTTGATGTGATTTTTCGGTTTGGGTTCATCTTTAGCGCGATGTTCGTTCGATTGTTGAGGTTTTTCTGGAATATAAGCATAAATTCACAATTCATTGCTAAGAATAATGCATTTCTCATCATCGTGACTCATGCTAATCAAAATAAATTAGATATTTCTCAGACACTTCGCTGCCGTTGTTTTTCAAGAAAGTTGATTTCCTTGCAACAAGACGAGAAAACAACCGAGACGACTGTATGTAACTTTTTAAAGTTGATAGAATTCTTCCAGTTGCTATTCGGGCGGTGTCTACAACGCCTCTGAGGGTTAATCGACTACTGCTGCGAATGTTATTTCTGGTTCTGTTGAGATGTTTATGAGTGGATTGAGATTGATGGTTTCCCAGATGTAGTTGGCCTTCAATTATTTCTCTGCCATCATTAAAGTCTTAGTACCATTTGTGAACCTATGATTGTGCTATTGATCTACCCCCATAACAGTTTTGGTTCCTTCGCAGAAACAAAATTTGATTAAAATTCTATTTTGCAAGAACGAGTTCTAGCAATTACACAAGATGTTCTAATTTATAAATTAACAAACATTCAAGAGACTTCTTTGGTAGTGAATGTATCAGTCCCACAAAAAAAAGAGGAAGAGCAAACATAACATTAATATTCGAAGCAAGCATACTTTTAAAATAGAAATTCCCCTTATTTTTTGAACATCATAGTATATGCTTGAGAAAGGAGAGCATGTGTAAAGTATAGATACGAGAATTGTTCGATGTGTAATGTCTCGAAAGATTGGATTTCGTATTTCTCTTTTCTAGTTGAAGTTGTTGCTCAGAAAGTTCCTGGGGGTTTAATTTATATATATTGGTGCTATCAGTTGATCGAGACACTTACAGACAGACCATAACACGCGCAAATAATGATTCATAAGCCGGAAAAGCCATGAAAGGCATAGTAAATCCTAATCAAATACTTGTTTTTCCAAGAGCAAAGCAGGTTTCAAAAGTCAACGTTGTCTGCAGGCAGAATAATTTGAGAAGAAATGAAAGAATTCCACAGATTTTCATTTCAAAAGGTATAAAGCAATTCTCATACTGGCTTTGCATGCTGAAAAGTTCTGCTTTTCGCCATTGAGCTCGGCAGTGTTTCAATTGTTTACGGTAACGTTGAGTGTGCCATCCGAATATAAAATGTTCAAGCGCTCTTTCCGTGTGCGTATTAGCAGAACATTTCAAACACATTTATCTTCGCAGTTGAATCTTTTAAAAATGTGTAATGCATGTGTCGCAATTTAACTTACACAGATAAACAGTGAAGAAAAACAGTAGAAACAACAACTAGGAAATAAATGTAAACCCGTACTCTTTTGTGGAAGACTACTTTCCCTAATTGGTTTGTAAAACAAACAAAGCATTTACGTGAAAGGTTATTTTTTTAAGGTTACGTAGAAACATGTTTATTTTTTAACATTTACTTGTACATGGCTATGTGTGAAAGTGTACCCATACATGTAAGCAGATGGCATAACATTACATAGTTGAAGAAATATTGGACGTACGCACAGAGATTCTATTCGTTAGTAACCATAGATGTCCGAAGACATGAAAATGAAATGTAACTTGTTAAATAACAAATTTGATTTTCTGAAGGCTCAATATATTTTAGATAGCCCAATACTATTTAATGTGCCTTTTAAACGAACGACAAAGAAATGAGAAGCAATAAAAGAGATTTGTTCCAGTCAAGACAAATAAAAAGAGGAAAAATCATGTGGAAGACTAATGTAGTCATCTTACTGAAGGATGGGCTTTACGACCATGGACGTCTTATGGTTAGTATAAAAATATTGCAGTCGTGCAATTATATCCCTAATATGGGTATTATTACCAAAATTTACATATGTTAGGTGTCTTTACGTCAGATAAAGTATTCATATTATTATTGTGATATTCACATCGATTCTGTTGGCAACGGGATGATGTACATTTGTATGCCGCTTTCTGAACGTCAACTCGTCACGAAGTTACCGCATATCGCACAACCCACTAGCGCGACTTTTCAAGGCGAAAGTACAAAAATCCTATTATTTGTTCCTATTCCTTTACTTGTAATCCTTCCTAACCATAACTGTCCACTTGTATAAGGGACTTCCGGCCCTTAAGGCAATTGCCTTACAAATATTGTAAATAAATTCGAAAGCAAGTGCTAGGAATTATAAATCAATTAGTTAGTCTACAACTCAAATGTAGAATTAAGTTTGCTTCTGCATACGAAGTTAAGAAGTGCCCTAAGAGAGGGAAACAAATTTTGGCATCCCATTTGCTGTGTGGAGGCATGTGCATTGGAGATCTTAAAATGTTGGTTCAGCAATCCTCGTTCTTTTCACTAGTTGCTGGCACATTGGAAGTTGTAAGAGAGATTAACGATTGCAATGTCTCGTTCGTTTATCGGAATTTTATTTTGCATAAGAAAACGACTTTGGGGATTTCGATGCGTGAAAGGCTGCGAATTTGTACGAAAGTTTGTTTTTCGTCCACAGTAGAACTGCAGCGTGTATCACATTAATTCTTTTCATTTTCGATCTTATACGATGACATCTTCACATATCTATAACCAATTTTTTTGTACCTCTTGCAGTTTTCGAGATACCGACGACATATAGAATACCTATTTCTGTGAACAGCGATCATTTCGAACCACTTTTGTGTGGAATCGCAACGGTCACAAAAATAGAAACAAGAAGTTGAAATATTGCAGGAAGATTTCTTCATTGATTAAACAATAGTTGCGATTGGTCCATATATAATCTCCCAATGTAGAAGAAGCTGAAGCAATGTTTAGGAAACAGCGGCCATTTTTCACATTTTCGTCTATGCCTTTTGATTCTGTAAAGATATTTTAGAAAAACTGTTGCAAACATTTTTGCCGGAACCTCCTGCATAATTGATGCAAAAAAGATTCCGATCGATTCTCCAAAATTTTCGAAGATCTAAACGAAGTTTTATTCCCGAATGATCATGTGAAGACTAAAGAAAATTATAACGAAAATTAAGGAACATTTCCGAAACATCTTGGTTGGTGTCACGAGGAACAAAATCATTTTTCATAATGAATAGCGCATTTTTATAGATCTCGATATTCTGACTCCAACTTTCCAATTTTTTTTTTTTTTTTGTTTATTTTTATTATATAGCCGTTAACATTGTGGAGCAACCGCTCTAAGGACTACCTGATGATTTAATTGCCCAATGGATCGTTAGCTTTTTAAGTCAATTCATATGCGTGCTACTGCGAAGGAAGAAGAGTTGAAAAGCGTTATTTAATGGACGGACATTTGATATGCAGTCGTATGTATAAACGAACGTCCCAGATTCCAATTGTTAAGATTTTATACATATTTTTATTGGTCGAATACGTATTTATTGCAATTTCGGACGTAAGATTCAATTCTTTAATAATAATATCCTCTAATTAATTGTTAAAGAAGAGTTAATTGATTGATAATGAAAATAAAAGGTATATAAATAAAATCGCCTGCATATATTTATATATAAATGATTGCTTCTCGCAAATCGGTTTAAAAAGCATGCAAGCATTTATTTAATTTTGTAAATACAAAATATTATATTGAATTTCAAATGGAAAGTAAATCAACCACTTTCACTGATAGGAATAAGTGATCATAAAAATTAAAACTTAAAGCTAAGGCCTACAAAAACCGCTTAACAGTGGATAGACATTCAGCGCACATCTTCAACTTTGCAGAACCACTGGTCTGCTAAATGTCACTCCACCGCCCTGAACCTGTGGTAACCAGATGGATGCATGTCTGGAGAATACGCCGCAATCGGACGATATTCCCATACAAAGTTGAAAATCACTTCCTCGGTTGCATTTGCTACAAACCAACGGATATATTACACAAAGCTGCAATTTTTTGCACAAAAAGTTACAAACCACTTTCTGTTCTATTTAGGATTAAAAGGTTTCATTAGCAGGAGAATTCAATTTATTTTAATACGCTTTTTGTTGACAATTCGCTTTTAGGTTAACTTGCATACAAAATCGATTTAAAAAGGAAAGCTTATAACTGTAACTTTGTACTCTCCCTAGCAATGACAATAATTTATTGGGTTTTTACTCCCAGCTTAGTCCACTTGAAAATGAAAAAAATACAGCCGTGTATGACATTCATCTCTTTACACAGTGATACACACTTTGATGAACGGCAGCTTGTAGGCAATTGAATCCTATAGCATACAAACATTAATATGTCGGTTGTCCATATCTAATATTTTTGGGGAATTTGCAAGCGTGAAGTTCTATGAAGCGAACAATATTAATGAACAGAATTCATTTGCGCATCTAATACGCTGTTCATTTTCAAGCTTAACCTAATCGAGATAAATATTCAGACCAACATTGCTTTTCTTTTTCTTCAAATGCTTGCTAAAAGAAATAAGTGTATTACGGCGTCTTCTATGCGTATTGTTACATACACTTGGTAAATCTAATGTACGTTTACGTTGGATATAAGTAATAATAAGTTTTAATAAATAAAATTTATTTACGACATTTACATGCTCATAAGCTTAATTAAGAATTATAAACTCAGCAGGTAAGTACTCAGCTAATCAACCGTGCAGGTTTTATTAACATTATTTTTTATTATTGATATTTATTTACGCACATGCACACATACACACACGCAAATACACAGGTTAATTAACATATAGTTTTGTTGAAACACTCATAACAATATAGTAATCATTTGAACATTTTCACGTATTAACGTGCGAAAAAAGTTCGCCGCACTTTCTACCCTTAAAGGCCGTAGAGGTCAAATAGATTATAAGTACCTTTGAAACTGTGTATTCATGTTTGCAAAAGCAAGTGTGAGTGAGAAGCGAAAACAAGCATTGGTTTAACTTCAATGACTAGTTATAGACGAATTCATTTTATATTCGCCGCCGTAGCATAAAACTTTTTCATTCCCTTTGCAACATTAAGATACCTGTTTCCTGTTGGTCGCCAAATTTTCTTTAATTGATTTCTTCTTGAAACACTGAGTTGAATTCGCAGCCTTTAGACAAGAAATCATAAAAGAACACTAAGCATATTTATGTTGTTATACTTACAAAAGGGCATAGCGCAAGGATATTTTATATTTCCATTTATAACACTAAGAAATACACATCGAAAGTCCTTATTAACTGCATTTTAATCTGCGTATTGAGCTCTCTATAAATAAAGCTAATTCAGCCCTCGGCTTAGTAAAGCATGATCCAAAGAGCTTCACTACACAGATGTGGCAAAAGAGATGGACTTGATTTTGGTGAAATAAACACTTGAGTACGCCGCGTTCGTGTGGTCTCCTTTCTGGAGGTGTCACCTTAATTGGGATGGACATCGTTACTCCCCTTCGTACGTAATGAAAACAGATTGCTACGTTTAGCCTGAGCTTCGCTAGAGAAACGTCAGTTTTTTCCAGATGTTTCTTTTTCGGTTAGTGTAATAAACGAACAAATGACAATTAACTTGCCGGCTTTATTAGAATAGAACAGATTAACTTCAATGTTCCTAACCTTTTTCCCACAAATTTTATGATCATAGCATTTCGATACAGTGTAGATATAATTACAGACATTTTAATCCGCTCAAGGTCTTTTGCATAAATCCAAATGATATGAATAATTTCATCTTTTCTTCTCTCGTCGTATATAAATTAAGGGTTAATTCTTAAAGCCCCATATGAGCTGCGAATTAAATATCTTCTCGATAATCGACTATCGTCGATTAGCAAGCTTTGCTTATTTATTTATTTACTTACACATGAAACTCGACTAAAATAAATGAACAGCCGAATTCAATAGACTCTTAGAAGTGACTTCAATAGACTCTTAATTAAAATTAAGTATAAAGTTTATAAGGAAAAGTAAAGGAAAAAAACGAAACAATTAAAATAATAATTCATATATAAATAAGTAAGAAAAAAAAGAAAAAAGGATGTGCACAACTAGCACAGAGACACACCCTCAACCAAATTGCAAGTGAACCTCTAAGTGTAAACAACACCAGTCAGTTTTCGAATCATAATTAAATGTTTGGATTGCAAATTAGTTTAAATACGACATAAGCAAAACGCGCGTACTAAGCAGAGTTGTTTTGATATCCTTTAAACGATCCGATATTGAGACTAAGTGATAGACATCATTTAGGTTTCTGCAAACAAATCTGAACGGGTTAAATAGCTTAATGAGAGTAAAGTGCCTAGAGAAGTGATTGGAAAAAATTTGGTATGAGTACGAAGTGGATATTCAAGGTTAGCTTTTAAAGCTAAAATTCAAATGATTGTCAAAACTAACATGTCTTAAAATAATGAACAAATTTAGAAAAAATAGGAAATTTTTTTTTTCCTGTTCCTTAAACATGTCATTATAGTTTTTTCGTCTCGCTAATTAAATTTTACTTTTTTAATGTCAATTATTAACGGAAAACATAGAACTTTTGCAAATAATTCATTTCCAGTATACAAAGCTTAGTTTATAATTTTGCATAGCTCCATTTCAAAACGATATTAAACTGAATTTTGTCCAACAACAATAACAATCAAAACTACTGCTACTAGTTGTTTAGTACATGTTCCAACCGGAAACATTGTTTTTATAACAAAGCGCGTTGATATGATTTATGACAATCATAATATTTGCTCTTAGTAACTCACCGTATTACCCACATTACAAATGTATGTAACACCTCGACTAGGCGGATTATAACATCCTTTAATGATTGGCTTAAAAGCTCATGTTGCTTCAGTTCTATTCTTTCGGATTCAAAACGCGGTTAGTATGCAAAGGCAAAAAAAAAAAAAATATGTCAAGTTGTTTTTACAATTCTTACCAAACCGTCATGCGGAGGTTACATCAAATAGTCCTTGTAAACTGATGCAAAGTCTCACAATGTTTCGTGGACGCACATAGCAGACACAATTTTTTCGTAAAAGTATTCACTTTGTATAAACTACAGAGCTGCAACGTTACGTTGGCCAAATACGATGGTGAACAACCAAACGGAAATTTTTATAAAGAAAAAGCAGACTCCTTTTTATGAAAACAATGTAGTTACTATTGGGGGAGTTACAAACTCAACCTGAGCATTTTGTAGATGGAAGACACACTTGTGTGTGAAAAAAGCTTGAGCTCTCATCTAAACCCACTAAAAACCAAAATTCATTTATTGTTACGTCAGTGAGCCAAAAAGCAAATATTCGCACTTAAAAAGTGCTCGCTAGCTTATCTCCATAAACAGCAATTTGGCATTTTTTTCTTGTAGCACTGGGATATTTCCACATGTCCTTAGGATTGAAAAACTTATAAAGTTAAACCTGCCCATAAAAGCCCAACGTTTTTATAATTAACTTTGCTTGGAATAGGTATGCCTTGTACACTGCTGATCAAAACTCTAACTTCTCCACTTTAAACTTATTGCACATGCTCATGTTATCGCAATGAATTGTTTACAATAGAGATTTTGAAAGGTTTGATGAAAAATCGTAAACAACCACGATGCAGACCAGGCGAATTATTGACATCAACGATATATATCAGTCAGTTGGTAGTGAAGTGAAGTATGTTACGAGTTGGCTCAAATCAGGTGAAGCCATCACCATGGACTGCTCGAACCAACAGCTCATGTAATTGAGGCGAAAAGCGGGTACAATCCGCGAAAAGTGACGAGCTTTTCATTTTCAATGCGAGGAATTTCGGATTCATTCGACAAAACCCGTCCCGGGAACATTATTAATACTGGACCGGAACGTGCTAGGCTAGGTGTGTTCAATAGAAACTATTTCTTTTTAACCAGTTAATGACGAGATGTCTCCTATGCTTGTATACGACAATGTTTAGAGGAAGAGAAGTGCAGAAAATGAAATAAGGACAGCGGTCGCAACCTCAGAGGTGCATGTCCAATCGATAATTAACTATATTCACAATCGAGCATTCATTATACGTGCTGCCGCAGGCCAACCATAATTGAGTTATGATTTCCTGCTCTGTCGCGTCGCTTATCTCCTCAGCCATGTCGTAGTCCCTTTAACTGATTAGTACTGTTTTTAATCGGCCTGTTATCGGCTAGTTTTCGCTTTCCTGACAAAAGCCAAGAGAAAAAATGAAAGGAGAAAAGAATTCATATACGGGCTAAAATATGGGAGAAGTAATTTCTCACTCATTAAAATATTATTAAAAACTCGGTAGAAATTTATTCACACACCTAATAAAAAATTTGAACAACTTTTTGTTTACTTTTTAGATCACAAAAGTGACAATTTCCCTACCAGACAAAACGTCAAACGGAAAAATTTGAAACCACATCATTGGTTAAATAAACAAAAACCACTACAGTTATGTCACTTTCGGCTACAAGAATTTAAGCAAGTGAAACTGCATTTGCAGCACATGATTTTATCGCTGCAAGCAGTTCACTTAAATTGAAACAAGTAAAAACCTTGTAGTTTAGCAAAGCCGGCTAATAAATACTCTATGCCAGTCCGCCTAACACAATTCTTCATTTATTTTCACGATAAAAACCCAAAAATGGTTACACCTTCTTTCCATATAAGAGCATACTTCCCATAAAAATGCTCATATCAAAGAAGGTCCAAAAAGCGGGCTGACGTAGTTTAAATTTAGCAAAATTATATTTCTTGTCGAGAATTCTACTATTCTTTGTCTAAATTATAAAAAAATAGATATTATTCCCGCATAAGGTGTTCATTTTTTATGAAAAGGTGGATGGGGCTCAAAAAAAGGACAAAATTGGTGCAAATTTGCTGATTTTTACGGCAAATTGCTATTATAAAAGACCTTTCATATTAAAATGTTCACAATTAGAGTTGGGGCGTTCACCTAAGAAGTGGTTCAAAGATTCGGCATAAAGAGGCTTTTAAAATAAACTCTTATATGAGGACTCTTCGTAAAAAAGGCCTAATCCAAGTCACTTTCAATGGAGTGCACCTCAGTGTACGCAATTTCGTCAAAGTACCGCAACAAATTGCGACGGAAATAAAAAAGTAAAATGTTTTCGCTTTTGTTCTGAATGCTAAAATTGATCTTAAACAACTACAAATAAAACTAGGTACACTTTGTTAACCTTGGCTGGGCCATAGGGGTGTGGTTACCCGTGAATTTGGAAAAGTATGCAAAGTTTATTGAAACTCTAGCGTTCTTCTTCTTCTTCTTCAATAATTGGCGAGTTAACAACAGATGATTCTGTTTTCCTATACATACGTAGAGTAGTCCAGTGAAGTCTATATACAGTACCGAAAATTGAGGCCTCTCTTATGAAAAACCGCAATTATAGGTTGAGGTTTAAAAAATACAAATAGGCTCAGATCGATTTAGAAAATGCTTCCGAATCGATCCGTTTAACAAAAAGTGGGTCTACCTTAAGCGAATGTGCGTGTTACGTACGTACGTATAAGCTTAATATACCCTGTACCACAAGTGGCGTAGGATATAAAAATATATTTCAATCCCATAAAAAGCACAAAAATGTACACATACTCCGAAAACATATCACAAAAAAGTTCCAAATCCAAGAAAAGAAACATTTCTAAGCGAAGACATTATGATGAGCCCTCGAGTTGAAAATTTCCACAAAAATGATCATATAAATTTTTGGAAGACGGTAATTTTTGATGACGAATCTAAGTCTCATGTATTCGGATACGATGAGAAATAAAGAGTAAGGAGAGAACCTAATACAGCAATGGCAATACAAAATTTATTAATAAGTGTAAAGCATGATGGAGGGTCTGCCATGGTTTGGGGATGCATGTCTATGAGTGGCTGTGAAAATCATTGAATCCTAAAATATTTTGAGCGTGTTCGGGGTCAACACTAATTGACTTATATTTTTCCCGATCTTTCGCAATATTGAAATCACTAGGTTTGGGTTCACTTGTTACAATTCTGATAACACTTTGTTTTTCACGCTCTCTAAGTTTGTTTGGTTGGTCTGATTGGTGCTTATTTTCTGGGGTATTTGTTTTATTGTATTTAATATAAGCTTGTGTTTCTTAAGAACTACATTTTTTTGACCCTCAACCCATACATGCAGTTTTTAATGAGACAATCCTTAATCCTTAGACTTTATCGGGCTACCGTACGTCATATGCATGGTATGAATTCTAGCAATATATCATTTCTTTGCATTTGTAATGATCGAAGATTAAGCGGATATGTAAAATTCTTCAATGAATATATAAATAATTCACTTTAAATTTCTTTTTCTATCTGCAATAAAATGAAACTTCAACTTCAACTTTGTTTTCATTGTTTAAAGTCTTAAATTGCTTATCTGTCTACTTTCCTTGATATTTTAATCAGATTCTCGTTTCTATACTTTTTATTGTGTAATATGTTCATTTTCTGTTTGTCCTCATATTCTTTTGTTTTGTATTCGGTAACTTGAGCTTTGATTTTCCATTTTTTTAAATCAGTCGCTTTTGCTTTTTCTCACTGCGCTATAAACTTTCTTCTTTCTTTAGTTTATTTATCTTGATTTGTAACCTGAACCCTTCCATTTGATTTTTTGTTATAATGAAATTTTTGAGATCATGCTTTAAAGGTTGTTACCTTTGCCCTTCAACTTTTTAACTTGAGTTATTTTTTGCAGTTCTGACATTAATCCAAGCGCTGTTCTCTTCTTCTCGCTATTTTTGTACATTTATTTTCTTCTTCTTATTTTTATATGTACTTGATACTTTTCTTATATCTTTATCTCTCCGCTGATATCAATATTTGTATTCTCAATGTGTCGATAAAATAGGTCTACGTACTAATCGATACAAATGCTGCTCAACAATGGGACAAACGGGCTGTGACTTCACTACTTTACAACCGCAGGACCCAATTGTTTAGCTAAAATAACAAATCGAAAATTTTCTACATATATCGCGCAATGTCTAACAATTAATCAATAAACGCTATCGAAGCGAAAAGTGAATCAGCCGGCGGTATGACAAGTGTGGTCATATGCCGCTAAAGAATCCATTTTGAAGAAATTTTTCATTTACGTCTAATGTGCGAAGCTTGCCAAACGCAATTGCTTTAATAGCTTGAAAAACTTCTTCCTTTTATTAGGACGGTAGGGTCGTGCTTAACATTTTTTTTCTTCCAAAATTGCTTTTTCTATTTGCGAAATTATTCAATCAGCTGAAGATACGACTATGTTTTGAAAATTGATTTTTGCTTTTTTGAACCCATTAAACATCTACCCTCACAATGACCGTTTTATTTTAATGATAAGAAACTGCACAATATCATATACAATTTAGAAATAACTAAATTATTATTGATATGGTATTTAAAGGAATAGTAAGATTAAGGCAAATGTGTATAAAAACCATTGTAATTAAAAAAAAAAAGAAACTAAATTGAATAAAAACAACTAAAACCATTGTGGTGGGATACGGCTCACCATTAACTACCCTGCAGCACTTCGTTTAGTATAGTTATTCATAAAATAAATTTTAAAAATTGGGCCTTATATTGGAAGTGGTCAAAAAAATGGTCTTATCCGAATAATCTTTGTTCTTGAGCCAAAACATGCCATTGTATTAAATTCCATCTCGAAAATTTTTTTTAGGTAGAACACAAGGAAACAAGATCGAAAGACGGACAGACGGACAAGCAAGCTTCAGATTGAAAATAAATTTCTCAATTGATCAGTATAATGAAATCCATCGGGTCTGTCTATCCCAAGTCTTTGTGGGTGCTGCACACATCCGCACAAACTTAACATATCTTTATGCCAACTATAGCGTAAGGTATAAAAAGTAAAAAGATAGAAAAAAAAATATTTGCAGAAGAATGTGAAGATAAATTCGCATTTAACAAGCAAAGACACCTGCCGTGTCCCTTAAAAGAGCTCCGTAACAATGCCCTGTTAAATATTTAAAATTAAGATATAGTTGGTTTTGGAAGCCTACTCCGTCCATATTACAAATTTTTCTGGACACCTCATGAATTTATATGAAAATACCTTTCAAACAAGGTAAACAAATCCAAATTTTGCTTACAGGGACTACTTTTAACAATTAATTCAAATTTTGTATGTTAACGAAAAATGGGAATGGGAAAGCACCCAAAGAAATTGTAGTTCATTGACATGAGAGCACTGTGAGTTTCAACATTTTCTACTAAAGTTGACAATTAGACATATATAGCCTGGCGTAGTGATCGGTCACTCTTCATAGAAGAAAGCGATGCGTATTCTTGTTATAATTACTTTGATTTTGCCTCAGTGTTGTTATTTCGAGAGCATAGTCATATAAAAAGGAACGGGGTTACAAAGTTCCATAAACCACGTAGAAAAAATTGCCTTCTGACTTGTGATGTTGCTTAGAAAACGGCTTTTACTTTAGAAATTTTGCCATAAATAAGTTCGAAACTAGAAATTGAATGTGTAGGAAAATGTCAGAGTAGATTATAAACCATTTTCTGACAATGAGCTGTGACAGACCAAACCGGAGCAGCTTAAAACATTAAGGAACGAAATGCAGTTTTGTTAATCAATATATTGCTAGTTACGTTTCAATTTTTATTAATCAATGGCTAGAGAATTTTTTAACTTTATGAATATCGTTTGCCCTGTTTGTGGATTGTGTGTCCTTATGGACGTTGCAGGTAGAGTTAAGCTTGGGATCCAACAGTACATCTATAAGTTTCGGTTTACTATTCTAAGAAATGTGATGGCCATTAAATACCACGTAATAATAAAACCGTTAAGCATCAACAGCGAAGCCAAGCCAAGCTTTTTTCGACAACGCTTCTGGTTGTTTCAAAGAATCTTTAAGTAAAAAAAAAAGAGAAGTATCACGAGAAAAGTCTGCTGATGTTAAAACATTTGTTTACGAAATCGCTATCAAATTCTTTTAAGCTTTTGACTCAATTTATGTCACCAATTCACGCTTTTCATTTCCAGTATTTTGTTCTTTAACATCCTTAATTATTCTTAGTTGAAACATGAAATCATCTCAACGTTAAGTCTGTTTAGCATTTAACCCAGATTTGAAATTCTCTTTCAATTTTTGCGTTCAATTTGTGAGTAAGCGCCATTATTAGTGGGACTACAATGCGATATCAACGCAGAACTCTAATAATCTCTCTGTCTCTCTGTCTCATGTTCATGGTGGGTGTTTCAGTTTAGTTAGCCGCAACTTGCTGCCGCAACAAAAATCAACATTAATCCGTTGAAATCGTTTTATGTGCTTTGGAGTTGACGTTGTGGTTACGTTTGTTTTGTTCTTCTTTTTCTAACTGATACAATTTGCTTATCCCTATGTATATAGAACATATTGTCTCGATAACTATCAAAACCAGAAAAGCATCCAAGGAAAATTCTGTGCTTCGCTTGTGTGGTCATTTATTTGTAAAAGCAAACAAAAATCAATAGCGATTTTTTTCCGGTTTCCTTTGTTTTTCTTTCTGCATGTCGGCAATGAACAATAATGCTTTGGCTGTTCTCCTAAACTGACTTAAGAAACGAAAAAAAAAAAAAAACGGGAAACAAAATTGCCACTTTTATCCTAAGTGCCATAACCGGCAATCGAAAGGTTTTTTCATGAAAGCAGCTTTGCAAAAAAAAGGGATCAAAGAAAGAAATGAAAAATGTCTTTGAAAGCAAATAAAGAAATTGTTTCTTTGAAAGTGAAAAGAAAATCTACGTAAATTTAGAGATTCATGTCAACAGTAAGCAAATGCATTACGGTCTAGTGGCCGAGCAAGTACAGAACAAAACACTTCAAACCAAATATTATCATAGTGTTGATTAGGTCCTAATAGATGTCTACGTAAGGAAAGGAATATTATGTAACCATGACATTTAAACCAAATAGTAAACACTTTTTCAATAGCAATCATCTTAAATAATTGGTTTTTACAGATGTCAATGTGCAGGAGAAAATAAACGAAAGTCCGACCTGTAAAAGTGACAGGAAACCGTTTTAACTGCATCGACTCATAATCTGCGATGGCTCTTACTTGAATCAACACTCTACAGAGTATTAGCTTGTAATATTTATAAAACCTTAAAGAAAAGTTTCTAGTTACAGTAATCATTATATAAAAGCACACTGCATCCTTTTTCGAGTAATGTTTTAGACTCGCAACAGGGAGGTAGACGAAAAATTTATTAAACATATTAAAATTTGAACCCAATATATTTGCAATCCTGCCATAAAAATGAATTATTACATGTCGGCCGTTTAACAAGCAAAAATAATAAAAAATTTTATTAAAGGAAAAAAACCACTGTGGCGGATGTATGATATGCAAATAATAATGAAACGTGAGCTTAAATAAAAATTAATAAAGAAATATTTAAAAAATGTAAAATAAAACAAGTGAAAACACTATAATGAGACGCGGGCCATTATTAAATATTCTACACAGCGGTACATATAGGGTCTTTCCAAGATAAGACGCT
>KK500103.1:0-35406 GCA_000688715.1 Glossina pallidipes
ATGCAAAACTTGGTGGATTCCTTCCTTTAGTTCCGATATTAACATTGTCAGTACTTGGATGATTGGCTACAGGTGGATCAGCTGTTGTTAAAGCAGTACGCGATATAAAAAATGGAAGAGAACAATTGGCAGAGGCTACTCGTCATAATAGACATGTGGAATCAATTCCATGCTATAGAAGGGGATATGGACATTATTACAAGTCAGCTCCAAAATACTTTTAAACAGCCTACCCAATCAACCGCTAACAGATATCGATTTGATTAATTATGGTAAACAACTCAAACATTTTGGTGGTGTTTTTATGGGCGATTCGTTACGTAAAAAGCTATTAGCTCAAGAATGTAGTATTGTTAATCTAGATAATTCAAATGGTTCTGGAACTAATTGAGCAGCCTACTATAAAAAATACAACCATAAATAATATTTTGATAGTTTTAGAAAACTACAACCACCAACTGAAATAGTTAATTATTTAAAATCACCCATCCAATATAATTCTAATAGAACACAAAAATTTAACAATTGTAATTGTGGTCATTTATGCTTAAAATTCCTTGTCAATAAATATATATAATTTAAAATCAAAAAAATAAATAAATAATACAATAAAAAAATAAGAAAAAATATTTTTTGGTTTTAATTATCACTACTCTTTATTTTATAATGTCCCCACGCACATAATACCATTGTCGGGTATACAATTGACATATCTTTCATCGGAAAACGTGCATGGAATCATAATACAATTTGTTTTCAAATAAACATTTTCTAAAGTCATCAACGGCTAGCTTCGCTGTAACGTAGTGTTTTACACCTTTAATACTTAGTTTAATTCTTAGTTTCTTTTTCATCTTCATCGATATTAAAGGAATACATTTTTGGTCGTAAACCAATGAATTCCTTCATTATTTTTCCATTACATTCATCTTTCATCATTCCTAAAACTTTCTTATTCAATAATGCGAAATCGAAAACATTTTGTTTAGAATATGCGGACGTATCAAAATGATAGTTGATATCTTCTCGAATATCATCATATTAGTCACTTCGTCCAATATTACAAGTAAACGAATCAGTATCCATACAATTTAGATTAATATTTTCCTTATATTTAGGCTTCATATAATCATAATGAAAATTGTACATTTTCCATTTGGATCATTCTAAGACTTTACCGTCTTTGCTTTGCCATACGTATTTTGCACTTATCACAGTATACATTCTTTTCTTCCTTTTTCCGAATATGGTCTACCGAATGTTGATGTTTAGCAAAATTCTTTAAATTCGAAAATTTTTTTTCAACATTAGACAGTTGAATTCATGTTGCATCCTTAAGTGTCGATTTAAAGAACACTTTCTTTTATACATTTTACCGAAAAAATCACAAGTAAAGTTTGCGTTTTTTTTTTTTTTAAATAGTAGATGTAATAACTATGGTGACACACTTTCAAACAATAACGGTGTATATTTTCCAAAAATCTACTTATTTATTCTATATAAATTTTAGAAGAAGGGTGGAGAGCGAATTTAAAAACCCAACCAAAAATGTATGAGAAATAAACAAAATGGTTAATTGTTTTTATTTGTAATTTTTTTATTTTTATCTTTTCCTAATCGCTACTGCTGAACACTCATATATAATATATATTATCTATGCTGAATACTTATTATTCTATTCGTTGAAAATTAAAATTATAATTTCGTTCGTTGTTGATAATCTCTGTCCCGATATCAATTTGTCCTGATGAAAGATCCTTTAACATTTTATCATCTACGACGTTGAATTTCGTATCTCGTTTGCTTCCTCTCGGCTGTTAGTATCCCCAAACGCTTGTCCTTGGGAAAGTCCTTCATCGACATAATTTTCTTTTCATATGCTGGCCGCCCGCCAATGTTATTATTATTTAACTTTTAACTTTTAATGCGTACATATACAATTACAACAATTATTATTTATATTAACATCGTTTTTTTTTCTTTATTTTTAGTTTTATTTAATTTTTTTATTTTTTTTTTGCTTTATATATATTTTAATAATAATAATGATAAACAATAATCATAACAAATAAGAAAAATAATATTCGCTTTAAAGCGAATTTTAAATACACACACCACCTCGAAATTTGGCAGGATATGCCAAAAATGAATTTTCGATAAATATGATTAAGGCCAGGATGCTATCCGCATATAACATTCGATTCAATATCAAATTTTTATTAATTATTTAAAAAAAAAAGGTTTTTTTGGCTCATTTTGAGCCACCCTTTTACAATAAAATGAAAAGTTTTTTTTTGCTTCAATTTTTCAACAATTATAGACGTGCTTATAAGCGCTTTATTTTCAAAATTGATTGCTACATCAGATCCAAAAAAATATATGAGTTGAAAATCAGCTTTCTATCCGAATTAATGCCGCTTTCAATGTTTCAACTGCAAAGGGACAGATGGATGGACGTGACCAAATTCAGTACCGCGAGCTGGTGAAGCTCGCAAGCATATGGACGCGAACTAATGAAACCCTATTCCTTGTTGCTGGATGTAAAGAAAAACTATAAACCACAACTCCATGCACACAGATCATATAAGAATCATAATGACAAGGGTTCGATTGAAAATCATTGAAAATTATCTGTATATTGTGAATTTATTCAGTTCTTTAGTAATTACGGGCATGTCTGTTGACACATCGTAATCATTTTGTATAGTCCATGGTCTTCTTAAAGATGCATATATGTAAACAATGGTTCTTTTTATTTAAATTTCTTTCGGCTTTTTGAATATTGGCATGAACCTACATTCGAGTCGAGTTGCGCACCTTCATTATACCACATATAGTTTGTCATATGGTGGGGTCTTACATACTCAATATTCCACTAGATAAGATAATACGCTATAACTATAAAACTATTAAATTATTACCAAAGTTTTTGCAAACTTTAAAAGTTTCAATTATTTCTTCCTTTTTGTTTTAATAGTTCCACCATAATCATTTTTTTATTTATTTTTTTTTGGTAAATGTTATTCAAATGTTGTCAAATGACGGTATACTTTAGAATGTTGTATACTTGTATGCACTCCGCGCTTTTTATACCCTAAATGTAATCCGGTAAATACGATAATACCTATTATGTGGTGTAATCTATAAATCTATTATCTTGTACAATCTATAAATCTAAAAATATTTTCATCATTTTAGAAGTTAGTCTGCAACACCACCGCAAGACATGCAATTAGCTTTGCTACAATTAGATGCTGTAGGGTATACTCAGTTCAGAACTGGGTTTGCAACACTACCGCAAAATGTACTATTGGCTTCCTATGCCGTAAGGTATATTTAGTTTAGAACTTGGTTTGCAACACTCTGGATAACTGAAATTCGTATTAGTAACACCTTACATTATACAAAAATATTTCTAATTAATTAATTCTTTTTTTCTTTTTTCACATGATTAATATCACAAAAATTTCTATACACACACAAAAGTTCTAGATTTGTGGTCAAGAAATAAATATAGGTCGTCCATTAATAACATTAAGATAGGTCAGTGATTCAATTAAAAAGCCGCAAAAACGCAAAAATCCACAAAGAACAATTAACCACGTACATTGTAGGGTATGCTTAGTTTAGAACATGGTTTGCAACACCATCACAACAACGCTCTCGAAAACCTCGACACGTATACCCATTTCGAAGGCTCCACGAACACCCCTTCCTCGTACACCCATACGAACACCCTTCTGATCACACACTAACACGTTTGGGTGGGAGCAACCAAGCCTTCCTAAACCCCAACAACAAAAAAAGGCGTGGCCCAGCCCACAAAAAAAATTTTTTTAATGTAGGGGATTCAAAAATTCGCTATTTATCGGTATTGTGCAGCGCAAATGTATGAAAATAGTGTCCCAGAAAATACACTTATTACTTACTGTAATGTTTCATCTGGTCATTTTCAGTCAACGGGAAATGTCAGACTGACGGAGAAATCAGACAGCTCTCGCTAGACAGGCTAATCCGGAAATCCACCACATATTAACATCCGATGCGTAGTCGACTAAATACACCAAAAGTTTGGACCAACCCATTCTAGGCTACCAAGAGAAACGTCGTGAATCACGACGAGGAGGTAATAAAAAAAAGAATAGTCAGCAAAAAATATAAAAAAATACTGAAATTGGAAGAAAGCAAGAGAACATTCAAACATCCACTTTTATAAGAAGAAGGATGATGACAAACCATTTGCTAAAACTGAGGTAGATGGCGTAGAAATCATAGCATTATTAGCTTAAGTTACTACGCAGCAAGAGCAATGGAATTCTTAGAAGAAGGTCAAGTTAAAATAGTCAAATTACAACATAAGTCAAAACAGAAAATGGAAATGAAACGCCAGTAGATGGTAGAATCACTCTATAAGTAGAGTGGAAAGGAGAGATGTGTGATATGATCTCTTTAACTGTTTCAGGTTCACAAGAAGGATTCTAAGACAGTAAACCAGACACATGTCTGAGCGTAGTTAACGGACTTGGTGTCGCACAATCGAACTTCCTAGAGACGGTTAAACATCATTTTCCATCTGTTGAGGTAGTAGAACTTGGCCATTGGCCAAGACTTGGCTAGAACTGACCCGTTTAGAAGAAAATGAAATCTTTGTCCCTGAAGAAAATTTACCTATAAAACAGAAACACTATCCTATTTCGCCAGCTATTGAAAAATTCGTATATGATGAACTCAATCGCATGCTATCTTTAAGGGTAATCATAGAAATTAATAGCAGCTAGAGATCACCAGTTACTTTGGTGCAAGAAAACCTAAAGTCGTCTATGTTTAGATTCTGTGGGTGGTAGAAGTTTAAAAGAGGGTTCCTGAAAAGGTAGACACAATGAATAACTTTTCCGTTCCGAAAACATCTAAACAGTTAAGAAGATTTTTTCGTATGACTGGTTGCTACCGTAGTTTTATTTGAAATTATGCATCAATAGCTGCACCGTTACAAGACTTACCAAAAATCGAAAGAAAATCTTGTCATTACCGGATGAAACTTTACACACTTTTGAACAATTGAAGCAATATCTTATCACAGTCCGTTTTAAGCACACTGGATTTGAAGAAACACTTGTATACGCAATTTGATGGGTCCAAAAATGGCGCAGGAGGGGACGATGGTGAAAATAAAAGATCAATAGATTATATATAAAGTAGAATTCTTTAACTCATAAACTGAAAGCTGAACAATTCTCATTACGGATCATTCTAGCTTAAAGTAGCCTATGTCGCAAAGGGATTTACCTGGGAGGTTAGCTATATGGAGTCTCAATTTACAAGCTTACGGTTTTCATATTGAGCACCCTAGTGGTAGTCAAAATTTTGTACCACTGACATCTGATGTGAGAATTGAAATCAAAAACAGCGACGTGTGTAAATGCAGTAGAACTGGTAACACTCAAAGGCCACCAATGGCCGAACCACAAATAACCGAAAGGCCCTTTTAACGAATATATAGTAATTTTATCTAGACACAGGGATGGTAACACTTGTATTTCTGTTTGTCTAAACCATTTTTTAAAATTCATCATATCAAATGTTTAGAAGTGTTTCACGTGTTTGGAGATCGTACACTCAGGTAATGGTAAACAATTTTCTTCGACAGCCTTTCAAGATTTTCTATGGTGTTCAACATCTCAAAACTGCTTTCTATTCACCGCAAGTGAGCGTGGCAGAAAAAATCAACCGCTCGATATTACCAATTATATGATCATATATCAGCGAAGACCAAAAGACATAAAGTATTCATCTTAACGATAGTGCATTCGTCCTATGAAGCGCGACACACAGTTCTATCGACTCCATATTATAAGCTATTTGGTTCAAACACGGCACCGCATGAAAAGTAATGCGAAAAGTAAATGCGACAAGAAATTGTGATTTAAATGTGATTAATATGGTAGAGAAGATGCGACTTATAAGAGATGAAGTAGCCAAGAGACTTAAGAAGTCTACAACAAAACCCAACACTACCCTAGTAGACAAGTGCTGTTCAAAGAAAGCCAAAAAGTGTATCGAAAGGATTTTCGATTTCGCAGTAACATGGTGGAAAACTATAATGGGAAATTAGTCCTGTTAAATGTTTAGTAACCAAAGATATAAGAAATTGCCTTTGCGAGCTTACAACTTTAGCAGGCAAAAAATTGGGTGTATATCATGCTACAGATATGTTTGTTTGTTGATTCGTACATTTGATGATATTCAAATATTTAAAAGCCCACCTCGCTTAGTCGGTAGAACATGAGGCTCTTAAGTTCAGCGTGTTGGTTGAGAACACACTTTTTTTTTAATTGCTGTTAGAGTGGACTGGTCCTTCCGCGTACTATTTTTAATTACACATTCCATATCGCAAACGTTATCATGAGTCCGAGCTATAATGTGCGCGTATATAGATGTAAGCGATTTCTGTTAGGCAGCAATACATGTAATAGTAGGCGTTATTTTTACAAATCGAGCAGAGACCGGAGCGGTTATGGCATTCGAAACCATGCCAGCTGTGATTACTAGTTGATGGGCAACGCCGCTCACGACAGATAGGTATAAAGAATATGCTGATAGCGTTCCCTCAAATGTTGTACTGTCTGCTGTCTATAACATTTAACAGTGTTGTCTATAACATTTAACAGTGTTGTCTATAACATTTAACGTTCCATGGCTATTCTGCCGTCCAAAACATTGCACACTGCATCTCATATCAGGGCGGAGAATGATTGGTTTTCAAAAATATTAAGTGAAATTAAAGCGTACAGTATACACTGTAAATGGTGCTGAATATTCTTAACAAATAGTTTTATTCAATCTAAATCTCACAATACTACGAAATTAGTCGTGTGTGTGTGTAGACAATCCACATCGCCTAAGTACAGATTGTTCTTAACACTGCTTCAAGTTTCTCACTTGTTATAACTGTAATTGAAAAAAACATTTACCTTCGGTTGTTTTCAGACGAGTGGCTCATGGAGGAAGTGGAAGATACCTATCGGGCTTTTCGGGATTTTCGTACTCCGTTTCATTTGTCTTTGTCAAACAAGTCGGAGTGGGAGCGCATCGCAGATGATTTCAAAACTATTTGGAATCTTGCACTGCTTTATATGGAAAACGCATTAATATTGTGCGTCCTCCTAATTCTAATTCACAATAATACAATTATAGCGCTAAAACATGATCAATATTTTATAATATATTCGCCCTTTCAGGCTTATACTCAATAGCTGTGCTGTAAGGGTGCGATGTGAATCGTACTTTTGCTGCAATTGATATTGGAGCCTTGGAATCTCCTGGATTCTGTTAGCACAAAATAAGGAAACTTTCAGTAAAATGTTGTTCAAGGGAGAAAGAAAATTCGATTAACGATAACGCTGCACTTATGGTAAAGATCACAATAGTTAGACGAAATTTTGTGAAAACGCAAAATGGATCGCAAGCAACAAGATGATCGGAAAATAACCAGTAGAAGTTGTAACGAGTCTTCTTGGGCAGGGTAAGCTCAGGGCTTCACCAGGACTCCTCCCAAGAAATTTATATTAAAAAAACTTGGACATCCGGATTTCTGATTAATATTTGAAAATGTGAACGTATTGTTTGTTGGCGACTTTTGTTTAAGGAGATTGGAGGAAAAAAAAAACATGCTTGGTGACCCGACTCTCGTTTAACGTTGTTTTTTCTCCCGGACGATTGTTATTTAGTATTTCTTTCCCGCCTTCCGTATCGTGAGATCTTCTCTCTAGCTGTTGTAACACGACTGAAAGCTGAGCGTGCTGCGACGCGCTCTTTTATAGTCGCGATCACCATCGCTGTCCAGTTACATCGATGTTTTGGCTATATTTGTGTTACAACCTCAACACTCGCTTGCCTGTATGTTGTAGCAATATTCTTAAGCTATCTATTATTAGGTATGCTAGTTGAGGTCTGATCAAACATGATTGCCTGCAACTATGTTACCATATCAGCTTTTCTTGTATAAGTATTATTATGCTATCCTTATGTATAGCTTATTGTTAATACTACCTTAAGTACCAGCTTGTATTATCTTATTGCTAGTGCTGGCTTAGGTATAATATCGAATGATTTTATAAGCCGCAGAACCGTTAGGCATGTCTTCATATGACACGTACCATATCAACATGCATCATTTCATAAACCCTTTTTTTTATTGCTTGTTTGCCTATCCTTATGTCTGTCTTATTGTTCTTGCTAATCTAGGTACCGAATCATGCGATTTTCTAAACCGTTAACCATGTCTTCATATGGTATGCATCATAACAACATGCATAATTTTACAGGCTCTTTTTTTCTATCACAGTGTTTGTTTGTATGTCTATCCTTATGTCTGCCTTATTGATATTGCTAGTCTGGGTACCGAATCGTATGATTTTTGTAATCCGTTGAGCACGATTTTGCAAAACCACCAGACCGTTGGGTCGGTGCCTTTGCAAACTGCGCATAATTCGATACAACCGGTAGTTTGTTGACCATTGAAAACAACTATTAAAATGTTGCTCAGCGGATTACAACATGTTTCCCTACAATTCATATCTTTTATTGTTGGACAATGCAAAGACTTATGTATATATTTCACTTACGTATACATATTTTATTTATTTGTGGTCAATAGTGTGTGCGGGGAGTGTGTAAGGAATGCCGATATGTAAGTGGTATTCATTCTCTCGTGCGGAAAGACAATTCAGACCGTCTGTTTTTGGGGTCTAAGGGATGCGTGTGTGTGGACGGACTTGTTCTTAGTAAGGAAACAAAAACGGTTCCCTACAAAGTGTCTTTCATCTTTGCGATATTTTGAAAAATTTTTTAAACCAATTTAATGATAATGAGGTATATTCAACTAAAAATTTACTGAAATATAAATGTAATGAAAATATGAATTTGTTTTTACGCTAAATCAAAAATAAAGTACATAAGTCATATCTAAGAATAAATCCGTCCCTGCAAATGTCTACCCTTAGACCACAAAAACAGTCAGTCTGAATTGTCCCTCCGCACGAGAGAATGAATACCCGTACATATCCGTTCTCCTTACGTCAGCCATGATCATCCTTCTCCCGCACAAATTATTGATAATAAATGAAATAAAATATGTAAATGAATGCACACCCAATTCTCTTTTTACACGATTTTTTTACACGAATTTGAGTTAGCACGAGAAAAAAATTTCTTTTTTTAGCACGAATTTTTTTTTACACGAGTTTTAATACGATTTTTAATATTGCAGGAATTTTTCTTGAACCTCACAGAGCAAAGAGCGAGTTATTTTTTATGAAGTATTTAATGAAATAAAAGTGTGTAAGCACGAAATAAATTTTTTTTTACACGTATTTTTTGGGAACGTATCTATCAGGTAAAAAGAAAATTAGGTGTATACATAAATAGGATACATATGAACCATATACATAAGTCTTTACATTGTCCTACAAGAAAATGTATACGTAAGTAGGGCACATATAAACATTATAAGGAAACATGTTGAAATTCGGTGAGCAACATTGTAAATGTCAACAAACTACCGATAGCGGTGAATTACCCACAGTTTGCAAAGATACCGCCTAACGGGCTGGTGGCTTTGCTCATCATGCTCAGCGGATTGCAAAAATCATACGATTCGGTACCTAGATTATTGATAACAACAAGACAGACGTAAGGATAGGCAAACAAACAAACATTACGAAAGAAAAAAAAGTGAAGCTATAAAATTATGCATGTTAGTATGATGTACACCATATGAAGGCATGTTTAACGGTTTACCAAATCATACAATTCGGTACCTAGAATAGCAATAGCAAGAAGACAGGCATAACGAAATGCATACAAGCAAACGTTGCAGTGGAATAGAAGGGTTTATAAAATCATGCACTCATCATATGCAGACATGCTTAACGGTTATGCGGCTTATAAAATCATTCGATTTGATACCTAAGCCAGCACTAGCAATAAGATAATACAAGTTGGTACTTAAGCTAGTATTAACAGTAAGCTATTCGTAAGGATAGCATAATAATACTTATACAAGAAAAGCTGATATGATAACATAGTTTCAGGCAAACATGTTTGATCAGACTTCAGCTGGCATACATAATAATAGATAGCATAAGAATATTGTCACAACACACATGCAAGTGAGTGTTGAGGTAGTAACACAAATAGAGCCAAAACATCGATGTAACGGGACAGCGATGGCGATTGCGACTATAAAAGAGCGCGTCGCAGCACGCTCAGCCTTTCAGTCGTGTTACAGCAGCCAGAGGTAAGTGAATACGGACTACATTACCAGTTGACTTCACTGCTAGTTTTGTTTTTTTTTTTTGACTTTACGGATAGGGGATGGCAGGTTTGGCTTAGCCGTCATCTCTGAATGACTACTAGGATTGCTGACCTTTACGGATAGGCGATGGCAGGTTTGGCTTAGCCGTCATCCCTGAATGACTAATAAGACTGTTGACCTTTACGGAAAGGGGATGGCAGATTTGGCTTAGCCGTCATTCCTGAATGACTAAAAAGACTGTTGGCCTTTACGGATAGGTGATGGCAGGTTTGGCTTAGCCGTCATCCCTGAATGACTGAAAAGACTATTAATCTCTACGGATAGGGGATGGCAGGTTTGGCTTAGCCGTCATCCCTGAAGGACTTATTGACACCCTCTCTTACGACGTGAAACGGTTAGGGACGGGCAAGCGGCCGAAACGAAGAAAAAAACACATTAAAAGGAAAAAAGCGAAAGTCGGGTCACCAAGCTGGTTTTTTTTCCTCCAATCTTCTTAAACAAAAATCGCTAACAAATAATAAAATAAAATTTTCACATATTAATCGCAAATCCAGAGCTCCAAGTTTTTCTAATACAAACTTCTTGGAAGGAGTCCTGATGGAGTCTTGAGCTTACCCTGCCCAAGAAGACTCGCTACAGTCATTTATGATACACCAACAAAGTGTAGCATTCACAATTAATGCAGCAACAAAATATAGTATTCACTATAATAAAAAAAATATATAGAGTATTTTGCTTTCTTGCAGTTTATTTAATCTGGTTTAACTTTTATTTGATTTAATTTTTTCTTTCTTCTGGTTGTTTTTCGCAGCATATAAGGCCATGTGATTTCAATTTGTTTTTTAAACACATCAGCGCGTGCGTTCCGGTTTGAAAGCAACGCGCGCACAAATTTTAAAAGTTTATCAAAAATCGCGTTAACGCATATGTTCAACTACGTTCAACTTTGCAATCAACTTTATTTTGACATTTCGCAAACAACGCATAATGCAAGCATTGTGTCTGCATTCAACTGCTGAAATAGGTTATTAAGCTTAACCAAGCTTCTTTTTATTACCAAGTTTATTCATGTTGCTTTATGTCACAGCAAAACAATTTTCTGTTAATTTTTGCAAATTATGAATTTATAATAAGGTATATAAACTATATTTTATAAGAATGAGTTTTTAGTAGAAAAGGTTAAATTCTTAACAAGACAACTTAGTTTTTCCTTGCTGTACGTGCCCGCACGATATTGTATTCTTAGGGCCGTGCCGAAGATTTTTTCTCAATCCATTGCTCAGGATACTCTCATGCTTTCAATCTCCAGACAATAGAAAACCTATGGTGTTTTTCTTTTTTTCTTATTCTATTAGCGATAATTGAAGGATTATAGCATTTAACATTAAGAAATAAGTTGCAGTTTACTTCTTAACCTATTTTTATTTATCTAAGAAAATAGTTTCAGAACTATTGCGTGTTCAACTGTCTAATTTACAACGTCAAAGCTGAACAAAGTCAAAGTATGTTTTTGCGGGAGATTGTATTGAACGCACCCATACACACACAGACACACTTGTGTTTCTCTTGCATTCTAATTTTTTAACACTACATCGGTAAATTTGAATATTGTTACCAAAAATCTTCCAAAGGTCTTCGAGCGAGGTCCACCTCACATTGCATTTTACAACTAAAGAGTATAGAAGTTGATCTCACCCATTTTCAATTTTATCATATTGCACTTACGGTACGTGCCCACTTTTTGGGGTATACCTACATAGTATGTTTTTGCTACTACTTTGTCCCGACAGCCTGGAAAGAGTTTGTAGCATTACTAACTTTTATTTTTATATTTCTTGATTTTTTTGTTTCAATTTATTTAATTTAGTTTAATTTTTCCTTTTTTGTGCGACTTGTTAAATAATAAAACTACGAGTAACCATTTTGAGGCCTTATATATTAACGATATGTTTTTTTGTGTTTTTTCATAAAGACATCAGCGTTTTATCTGTCAAAAACGACGCACACAGAAACTTTAAAATTTCGCCAAAAATTTGGATGAAGGCAAAACACAACGCAACCTATATATATATAAATACGCGCAATCGATTTTATTTTTACGATTCGTGTGCCACGCAAAATGCAGAACTGCCACTGTGTTAACGCTAAACTTAATACATGATTAGTACTAATGGATAAAACTGCATTTCCAAGAGTATATCTACGTATTCACATAGGCATCAAGGTCGCCAAAATTCGCAGTGTGCACGGATGATTGCCTTTCCCTGTATCCGTCGATGATGACGAACTGCAGCAAGAAGACAGTGTAGCCTTGCATGAAAAAACCTTCGATGATAATGGAACTGGTGCTTTACTGAGTGCTTTCCATAATATAATGAAAGACCCCCATCTCAAAATTATCAATATCCAAAGTTGAGTTTTCAAGATTAAGTGAATCGATAGTTTTGCTAATGGATGAAGCTTACTTGTAAAGGCAATGCTTTTGTTTGCCCTCAAGACCTTACATTCTGCTGCGAAATGTATTTACTGCATGAATCCACAGATTCATACCCATTTTGAAGTCGAATGGCGTATTGTGATCACCTTCAACTTCCTGATTTATATGCAGAACAACTGATGAATACTACCTGTCATATTTTCTATAGAATTGCACATTTTCAATAAGAATTACTACGAAGATTTATTTTAGAGTTGCATTTACAGTAAAAAACAGCTACAGTAGAAAAATAAAAACACAATTAATTGTTCGTTCACGTGGTATACAAATAGCGAGGAAGACAGAGAAATAAACTATTTTATTAATAAACTTTAAAATACATTTTTGCTGGCTTGAACCCCAAAATCATACATATGAATATGATCGCATATAGTTACTGAAGTTATGCAAACTTTTCTTGTCTATACTTACGTCATGTCCAGAAAAAGAAGAATTTAATTGACATACAAAAGCAAAAAAAAAACCCAAGTGATAAAAAGTTTAAATATATGGAAGGTAAGTAAAACTTTGCTAAATGGTAGGAAATAATCGATTCGTGAAATGGTAAATTTAAAGATCTCTTGTTCTACGATCCGTGGCGCTATGCCTTCATACTCAAATATTACGCTTTCTACATTTACCTTTATTTATATGTAATGAAAGTCTTTGGAAAGATTGTCGTGTCGTACCTCTAGACCAGAAAGGGGCCAGGAACCCGATCGGTAACCATAAACTAACTGATCCTTTTATTATTACTAATTACATAGGCAAGATTTGCCGTGACCTAGAAGATCTATTGTACTTGCCCATGCCCTTAGCTTTCCAGTTTTGGGATTTTTATCAATCCCGCTTTGGATCGAAGCACCATACCGTGTCCGGCATAGTAAAAAAAACACTTCTCGGATTCTGTAGATGGCCTCACATTCGTAAAGAATATGATGTGACGTTTCATTCGTCCCTTGGCATAATATGCAAGGTTTGGTATCAAACAGTAACACAATTTACAAGTTTAAAAAATCACTATAGAGATTAAACCAAGAAAACTTTCATTCATTAGCTGGTTTTTGTCTTTACATGGTTTATAAAAAAAAAGTATCATGTGTGGAGAATCGAGAGAGCACAGAGTTGCTTTCAATAAATTGCAACGCTTCGATTCTAATGAAGTGTGAAAAATTGGAAAATTAAGGCTCGATTCTTGCAGAAGCCGTTATTGGAATCAGGAGTCACGCAAAACGTTAAATACGCGTTGTTTTCATAATTCGGCCTATGCGAAACTATATAGATGCAAATAACAACTACGTGGATTTCATTCAGAAATTATGCATAGAGTCTATATAAAGAAGATGAAAAGCTAGAAATATTTACTGAGCTTAGCTCTTTCCAAAGGAAGCAGAGGTATTTATTTGTCTCATAAATTCAAAAAATGGCAAAATAGTAAAATATGTTGCTCAAATTAATCCGTTCATAATTAAAAAATAATTCAGCACACATTTTGGCATCCCAGTGTGCACTTGGGGTTAAATATTGTACATAACCACAAAATTTATTTAATACGACCGTAATTTCATTAGCAGATAGTTAAATTTTCTAGGTCATTGATCAAGAAATGCACATTAATTAGCAGTTCAATATGTAATACGCAAAATATTTACCGGGACCATCGGCCAATGGCGTTAGAACTTCACTCGGCCAACCCATCGTAATCAAATTTTTGATACTTAAATCGCAGTATTCTAAACCGCCCATAGTTACGTCGTTCACTATAAGAGTTCGTCGTTCAGTAAGTATGTGTAAGACTGGCGGGAGTAAATCTTCTTCTTTTGTTTTGTAAATGATAAAACCAGAGAAACTTGAAATGCATATCTCGAGCTGGTTTAAGCGATTGAATGCTAAAGCACTCCCGCATTCCCGCATATTCGTGAAATACAATTTTTTTATTTGATATTGTGGGGGCTCCAGAAAAATAAGTTGTAATTGCTTCAACATATGGTTGATTTACATAATGAATATCGTGCCGAACATAATTTTTGACCGTTAAAACTCGACAAAAATTCGACCATCTACGCAATGGATTGGGCAAAAGCAAGTGTACTCTTTTGGGTTTTCATATTTCAATAACTTTACAATTGATTTGAGTGTATTCTGAGCAGCATTTGGATTATACCGACACTTTAGTGCATCGAAATCCTCAGGGATATTGTGAAAATATATTCAAAGCAATTGACTGGGATATAGCAGCTAAAGATTATTAAGAAAACTTGATACGATGAAGAAAAACAATACAATTAAACCGACGTAAAATTTTCCATAATGTGTGGACATTTTACACAAATTATTTGGAAAGATTCTAAGTTATTAGCAGTGGCGTGGCACAACTGTGCAGTAATTAGTTTTGAATTGATTGAACATTTTAAAAATTTTTCATTGCGATTGCAAATCATTTTCTATTATATTCGCTAAAGATAAATCTACTTATGTTGCTTGCAATTGCGATTGCGCCTGTAAACTTTAGAAACGAGTATAAGCAGAATGTCCCGCCCCCAACAAGGGCCAGCTAAAAAAACTCTTACCAAATTGTAAAGCATTAGAAGGAAAAATTTTTTTTTTCGTATCATGTTATCTTGAAACTAAAAAAGTTTTAATACATAAAAAAATAAAAACATTACCGTCATCAAATTCATATTAAACAACACTTCTCGCTTTTGTTTATTTATTTGTTTCGTTTATTCATTCATCGATTGTATGAAAATGTATGTACGTGTAAATTATGTAAAGGCGGTATGAAAAGCAAAACTTACTAGATGTGCAAAGGAGTGTCTCTTTGTCAAAATTTGTCGCTTTGTAAATCATGCGGAACGTATTCATTTTTTTCGCCCTTTTGGGTGTACGCAATTAAAACATTGATATTTGTACGACATTAGTTTTAGTAGTTTACAAGAGTGTAGCAAGATGTAAATAAATAGATATCAGCAAGGAGCGTTTGCGGCATTCGACGTCATTCTGTCTTAAGCTGAGGAGAAATATATTTGAAGCTACTGAAATGATTAAGCTGCCCCCGTATGATTAGGCTTTTGTGTGGAATACTATGTGGTGAACGACACATAATTTTTTTTTTTTGGGTTGTTGAGTGGAGGTGGACTAAGTCAATAAATTTGTTGCTTATGTCCAGATAATAAACAGTCGTAATTATTGGTTAGAAATATACATAACCCCACAAAAAAAAACGACCGCAATAACTACAGCCGGTATGTTAACTGTAATTGTGGTTATGTGAGAATAAAAAACAAACAGTGTTGCAAAATTTGGCTGAAAACAAAAAAGGAATGTTATAGCAACGGAAAATGATTGAACGCAAAAAATAACGATAGATTCGCTTTTCTAATAAAGCAAGTTAGTGTCCCGAAATGACGTACATTTTTTGCTACAAAGAGATCGAGGAGACCGTCATATAACTTGAAAAAGCTAGAAGAATCTCTAATACCATCAAGCCTGTGACATGTGAAGATTAGATGCTCAGCAGACCCGGCAATATTGCACACTTCACAAATATCACATGGTATAGCACGAATCATTTTTAAATATACTTTGTCTATGTCTACAAAATATTTTGATTTCCCAGGAATTAAAGGAAGCCTCTGAAAAGGGTTTGAATTGAAATGTGGGGTTTATTTTATAGAAAAGGCAATTGCATTTAACACGCGCATTCTCTTTAAATTCATCATTTAGTTGTTGGAAGATGCGGTTGCGAATTGCCCGTATTGCTTTGTTGGGAGTGTATTTGGTGGACAAAATTGTCCCATCAACTTGAGCCCTTTTTGCATTAAAGTCGGATTTTTCCTTTAAAAAAAGCCACAGTGACCAGATATCCAAACAAGGCGAAAGTCATCTACTTGAGATTCATGTAAAATCCTGTATATATCAAACACATATTGATTCTCTGCATCTCCTTTATTCATTAGATGTAAAGCTGACTTGCTGTTTTTGATAACAAAATGTATAGCTGCAAGCGACAGTATCACTGAAAGATATAACTTCCTGAAAATGGGAAAGGATTCATTATCTTGATTTTAATTAACTCCTCGACAGTGCAAAGAAGAGGTCCTTCGGAAACGGGCCATTCACCAGAAATGGCATTGAGAATATGTTCAGGAGTTGAGGATGTCAGCCCAGTACAACGTTTTAACATTCGATTTTCATATGTTCGTATATATTTCTCAATATATTTTGGGAAATTGCAACATGTAGAATGTGGAAATTCAATTTTTGACCTGGCTTTGTATACACTCAAAGCTGTTTTGAGAGGCAAGCCTGACTGATTGTTAGTCATAATTTTGATGATATTGCATCCGGATTGACGGTCTTTTAAGGCTGTCTCATAATATCCACGAAGCGTTAGGCTGTCATTTAAAATTCTACCAAGAAATTGAGGAGATTTGACCTGACCAAGTTTAGTTCCTTTGATAAAGAGCCTGATTTCACGTTTACAACCTTTAGGAAATAAATAGTATTTGTTTACTGCGGTTAAAATATAAATTAACGTCGGCGCATGCATTGAAAAAAAGATTAGCTTTTATCGAGATTATTCGCAGTCGCTGAAAAAGATGAGTCAATTAGGAAATCATTTGCTTATTGAAAAATATGAGTTTTGTCATCTTAAAGATCATAGCTGTGTATAGATTGAAGAGTATGGGTCTTAAACAACCGCCTTGTTGGATACCACCGTATTTTTCTACTTTTTCTGTACCGATCACCAACGCACGCTCGGATAAAAAATTTAGTATCCACAGACGCATTTGAAGAGGAATTGAAAAGGTTAAGAGAATTCTACCAAGCTTAATCAAGTTGATAGGCTTTGCTAATGTCCAGGGAAAGCGTTACAACCATTTAACGAGCTTTTCTTAAACTAGCTATGAGAAAAGATAGTTCTAGATGCACATATTCGTAAGAACGAGCTGGAATAATGTTCTCAATTGTCAAGAAAGCCATTAGTCTCCCCTTAACCATGAGGTTGATAATCTTTATGAATACATATATTAGCGAAATTGGTCTGAAGTTACTTAATTTGAAGTTAAATCATCCTTTACCTGCCTTAGGAATGGGAACTACTTTGATACATCGCAAATCTAAGAGGATAAAGTTAATAAAGATTGTTAATTGCATTCAACAGGATAAGTAAGCTTTCTTAACACTGTGCTCTGACCATGTGGTGCTTAACCCCATCACAATCTCCAGCAGTAGCCCTCTTTCTGCAATGTAGCTCATCCAATGAAAAGGGTGTATTGTTGAGACCACTGAAAGGAATTGAAGGTATTGTAATTGAGTTGACACTTGGAATATAGGTCTTGAGCCTATCTAAGTATCTTTTATTATCATGATCATTTCACACAGCATAACCGCTTAATTTTCGACCAAAATGTCGATAACCACTGATGTGCGTAACTCTTTAATCATGACAGCTCTATGTGTCCTTTTCGCCTTTCTAACTGCAGACCTCCATTCCTCCAGTGTTTTCATATATTCAATGAAGTTGGCTGGGTTGGCTTATTTACTGATTTTTTTCCTTACAGCTTGGTATTTGCGGAAAAGTGTGGACAGCGACCAGTTCCACCAAGGTTTAGGTGAGAAGAACTCAATATCAGAAAAGTTGGTTCTAGAAGACCTGATCGCAGACTGAAAGGCACTTTGAATTGATGATAATTCGGAAGGAAGATCTTTAGGCAGACTATCCATAAGGAAGTTGCGTGATATGAAAGTTTCTATTTTCTCAACGGAATTGTTGTGACTATGAAATAACAAGGGAGAGTGCTGACTTTTGTCAATGCAGACGTTGGCCGTGTTCCAGTCGAATGATAAAATAATTGAATTTGAAAACGTTAGTTCCAAGACACTGCTCGCCCTGCGACCACACCGGTTACAGTGAAAGGTACCATTACCATTATTTAAAACTGCCGGCATTGATGACATTTAGAAGTATCTGACCTTTGTTGATGGCGACTTGATCGCCTCACAAGCAATGTCTAGCATTGAAATCTCCGTCTAGAATCACATTTTGTTCACTATCAAGAATGTCACAGAAGTAGCATGATGCTATGAAAAGATTCGATTTAAGATTCATGGTTTTGATGACGATAGTGTCAACAGCAGAATTGTAGGCAATATGTGTCTGCAATTGACGCCTTTCTTGAGTACTACACTAACACCACCATAGCCGTCAGCCCGGCATTTGTTGGCTGAAGCATAATTGGAAACTTTAACTTCAAAAAAATTGTCATCCTTCAGAAAAACTTCACTTAAAATGCAGAAACGAATATTATTCAAGTTCCAGTAAAAATCCAAAAATGGCAAGTTAAGTCGACCACTTTGAATATTATATTGTAAAAACGAGATCACATTTTAATTTAAAAAGGAACCACACCGTATTTACTCGTAGTGCTGGCTGGTTGATCGTAGCGAACATTAGCACAGAGAGATATTTTTTCATCGAATTCCTTAACAAGATTCTGAGGGATCATCAAACGGATACATTCTTTAGTCGCGCAGATAAATCTATCAAGTTCCGAGGAACGCAAATAGTTGTTCGAAATTATTGGCCGCTGATGTCTTGTTGCAGACGTCTTGAGAGAGGGTTTGGTGGATGAACTGATCGAAGGTTTGGAAATAACAGATTTCCTTTTAACGACCGCATTAAATGTTTTCTTTGTCAAAGTCTTGTTAGCGTTTTCATTGTCATCCTTTTTCGAAATGGCAGACGAGTTCCCCAATGGGGGGATATTCTGGCCGTAGAAATTGGCATCCAGATATTCAAAGTAGTTTAAGTTAAGGAAAACTTCTCTTTTACTTCTTTATAGGAGATATTTCTCAAGGCCATAATCTTGTTGATATTTAATTCCAGCTCACTGTTCGGGTAAAATTTATTTAGAGTACTGTGCTCATCTGAAGCTGAAGTTTAAGCACCTTTCCTCCTTCGCTTTCCCGAACTTGGACACATGCCCATATCTGTCGCACTTAAAGCATTGCTTAAAGGGGGGACAAATTACAAAAATTAAAGGACTTTCCCCTTTTTTGATGCTAGTGGTTGGAATGAACTCGTCTTTGTTGTTAGGATTTCTTTTTCGAAACTTAACAGCAGACCTAATAGGAACGTCGAAGAGAGCTCTTTCGATGATCTCGTTTTCACTGTATTCGATGGGGACATTCCGAATTACTGCGAACCTTTCCGTGAAAACCCCCGGCACAGACGCTTTTAAATTCTTTTTTTTTGAAATTATTGACTTTGACGAAGCAGTTAGCATTACGACCAGAGCTGAAGAGAAACTTAGCTCTGCCCCTGCTCTAGTAAGCTATCAATGTTGAAAGTTTGTAAATAATCATAAAAAAAAAAATCCGATTTGATATTTACACGTTTTCCCTCGGCATTTTGAGAAGTTTCAACAAAAACTACGAAACTGCCTTGCGAAAGGCAGTCATAGAAATTAATATCGTGATTTGGAATGGCTTTGGCACCCAAATCAGGGGGCTTATTAACTACCTGTTTTCTTAACTTTAGCTGCTCCTTTGGGAGATAGATCAACATCATCCCCACCCATCATGATAATTAATTCAGATCCTGTTTCCATAGGGAGACAGGCTGATGTTGTTATAGCTTTTATCCTGGGGAACACTTATCAATCCGGACGAAAAAAATTAATATTATATATATATATATATATATATTTTTATCTACATATATTTTTCATTTTTTAAAATTTCCAAAAATTTCGTTTCTTCTTTCTTTCATTTGTCTCTTTAACTTCTCATTTCTTTTTTTCCTCTAATACCGATAACATACGAAAAAAAATTATCCAGCTGCCGTTTGCCGAAAGTCAAACGACGTGCTGTTTCTAGTGTTGATGTCAAAGCAACAGTTTAATTCAGTTGTCTGACAACCTTATTCTTTGAGTGTATGTATATGTAAGAGCATATCATGTAATTGTTTACAATATATAAGCAAATGGCAAAAAACGGCAACTCTGCTCGAAATAGGACGTGTTTTTTATTTCAGTGCAGAAAAAATTTTTTGAAAAATTATTTAAATTTAATTAAAAAAAAAAAAAAAGAAAAAAACCCTCTTCTTATAAACTTGATTATTCTAATCCTTGGATAAATATCGAAAACTCTATCAACAAGTAGTGCGCAGCACCACGTGCCTCCCGCATCATCTCCCGAACAAATTTCACATTGTTACCTCACATACATTTGGATATCAAGTGGCGGCGACATTTGTGGAATTCATATTAGCATACTAATTTTTTCTGTCTTCCCTGTCGCTGTAGGCTTAAACAGCAACCGCTGTTTCCCACATCTCACCTTATTTACGGTAAGTCAGTTGTTTTTTATCTTTTGCTGGAAATCCAGCACGAAATTTAAAAAGTGCCCGCCCCACAAGTGGGCGAGGCGTACAAAGATGTTGTCTGTAATGAAGACTTCGAAAATTTCATGAAAACCAAGCGCAATGAAGTTTCTCTTAAAAGAAAAATGCTATATCAAAACAATAATGCCAAAAGAATTATTAAAGATAAGTTTTCCAAAAAAAATATCGTTGACGGGGATAGTGTACCCGCAAAAGACCTAGCTGTGGATGTCAACACTTCCTCATCAAACTCTCCGACTGCTCCTTCCATCAGCAATCCAATTACTATGGATACAAACTCTGACCTATCGTGCGCTAGTCCAAATCTCTACGGCGATGACGAAACTGGCGAGTCTTTTGTTTTCGTCGAGGTGTCTCCCAACGCCGCAGGCAAGCCATTTCGTCTGAACTTAGACCTATTTTTTTTCGAATCTCTCAAAGACTTTAAGCTAAAAGCGCTGACCACAATCAAGACCATTAGTAATGGTAAGGCTAAACTTAGTTTCGCCACCCCAGCAGAGGCGAACGAGTTTGTCCTCAATAATGATTTTCGGATCAAACCTATCAAGGCGTTTATCCCAAAAACCTTTACCGAAAAGTTTGGGATAATAAAAAACATCCCCCCAGCAATCAAAGGTGAGGACTTCCTCAAGTCCGCCATTTCGGATACACAAATTCTATCAGTAAAAAGACTACAAAGAAGGGACCCAAACAATAAAGAAATCTTTATCCCTACCAACAGCCTAAAAGTCGGCTTCAAAAGTGAAACAATACCCAAATACGTAAAATATAACTACTGCAATATTCCAGTAGAGTATTTTATCCCATCAATTAAAAAAAAAGAAAAAAATTTAGAAAAAATTTTAACCATCCAAAATATATCGTTCAGAGAGTTTAAGGAAAAATACGCAAATAACCCTTATAATCTACTGGAGGAATACGATACTCATTTCTCGGCAATCAACGGAAACTCCTCAACAACTAACATCAGAAATCCTACTTTAGAAACCAACAAGATCTTAGTTGAAAAAAAATTCAATCAAGTTGTCAAAAACAGAACGTCTATCCCTAAACCCATGAAAAAAATCTTTTCTAAAATCCCCCTAACTAACGGTAATATAGAAAAAGCTCCCCTCCCTGCAAAAAAGCTTACTTTTACCAACAACCACAAATCCACTGAAATGGAAATGATTTTAGACCAAATCTTCAAAATTCTCTCTTCTACCCAGCATGGAAAAAACCTCCAAACCATCCTTGAAAAAATTGCCAATCTAAAATCGGATTTTGAGCTTCTAAAACAACACTCCCATTCAATCCTTCCGGGATGATATTAATCGTCTCCGTGATACGCTCGATAGTTTCAACAATGCCATCATTGCAGGTGACTTCAATGCAAGAAACCCCTATTTTGGTCACTCTGTGGCCAACAATAAGGGCAAAGCAATGTATGAAATCATGGGATTCAGTAACTTCTACTGCTTAAATGATAACTCCCCAACCTATTTTCACTCCACGACCACCAACGGTTGTGGCTGCATTTTAGATATCACTTTCACAAATTCAACCAATGTTACTTTCAAATCGGAAGTTAAAAAAGATTTATACCTTGGAAACAGTCACCATTTTCCTATTCTTTTCAACGCCACTTTCACTAATGCTCCCAAAATAAATGACTTCATATCGAGGAAAAAACTCCTGAACAACCTAATGTACACATGTTTTGAGCCCCAAGTTGAGTCCATCCAATGCTCATTTCAACGAGAAATAGATAATGCCAAATCAAATATTCCAATCTCCGAATCTTTCTCACCAAAACCCTGGTGGAACAAATCACTCACTTCACTCTTCCGCAAACTGCAAGCGGCTAAACAAAAATTTACCAGATACCCCAATATTTCACATTTTAATGACTTCAAAGCATCTCAAAAAGAATGGAAAAAGTAAACCAGAAAGGCCAAAAGAACTCACCGAGCCCTGTTAGTAGAAGAACTTTGCACAAACGGCAACACAAAACCTTTCTGGAAATTTCTAAGTGGACATCGCACTACCAAAGGGATATGTAAACACGTCATCTGGGATGACCAGAACAATAGATTATACCGAGAATGGCTAAAAGCCCAAGTTCCATCGTCTAATTTTCTCCTAGCCCCCTCACTTAAATCTCAGGTTGACAATTTCTCCCCTTTCTCATTCGATGAACTCAAGCACGTCCTTAAGCCAAAAAAGAAATCCACAGCAGTGGGTTACGACAGAATTAAATATGATATGGTAAAGGTTCTCCCTGTGACAAGCCTCCAAACTCTTCTATTAGAATAAAAAATCGCTGCATGACCAACTCTTTTCTCACAGTTTGGCGCACCATCAAAATAGTACCCATTCCTAAACCTAGAAAAGATCTTGAAATCTTCACTAATTTCAGACCAATATCCCTTCTACCTGTACTTTTAAAAATCACAAACCTAATGATCAAAGAAAGACTCACAAACTTTCTGCACAACTCACTCCTACTCCCCTCAAGGTCCTTTGCCTATCTAAAACACATTTCCACCGGCATGTGTCTAAACGAAGTCCTTTCCACAATTGCAAGTGAGAAAGCAAACGGTGAACAGGTAGTTATGCTTTGGACATCAATAAAGCTCACAATAAAGTCAAATCCTAACAGACTTTAAAATACCGTCACAATGTAGACTGTGGATCCTAAACTTTCTCTCGTCGCGAACCCTTGTTATGGGCTCAAACTCAGTTGAAGTTTGCGGAGGCCTACCGCAAGGCAGTTGTCTCAGTCCAATTCTTTTCAATCTATACACAACCGGACTACATCACTTACAAGAGAATACAACCCACGTATTTCAATATGCTGATGATTTCCTTATTATTTCTACCAGAAAATCTCTAGTAGAAGCAGTCTATAATCTCAACATTAAAGCCATTTTCTTTTATAGACTTTGTGCGGATCTAAATCTACTCTTCAACTCGGAAAAATCAAAACTTATCCGCTTTGCTAAGGGCCTCAAAAAAATTTTCCACATCACAGTCAACGGCATTAAAATCAGACAATCCTCCTCTATCAAATTTCTGGGCAGAATAATCAACTCAAATTTGACCACTCACGAGCATTACAGAGACAACCTCGAAAACTGCCATACAGGCTCAAATGTCATCAAACTTAACTAACCTCCACAACGGACTCCCATCTAGGAAAGCTCTTAATGTTTACAAATCTACTGTTCAATCAAGAATCGAATACTCCTACTCCACATCGTGCAACGCTCCTGCATATACAATCAAAAAAATACAAACCTTTCAAAACTCAATTCTAAGACGCTGCACTGGACTGCCCCCCTCAACACCAATATCAATCCTATATTCTATCTCACATGAACTCCCCGCTGACAAGAGAATTCTTCTTGTAACTGCAAAAGAACTCGTCAAGGCAAAAATCTTTAAAGCGACCTTTTTTGAAAAAGTTGTCTCCAAACATAACGACGTCTTTAGTAGCTACTCTACTTGTTTCAAAAAATTCAGGAACATCTTCAACAAAGTAAATTCAATGCCCTCTTGGAATAGTATTTCTCACGATAAGTGCGTAGTGGATCTAAACCTACTAAATTCAATCACCAATTCCAAAAAAAACCGGTCAAACCGGTCTTGTCTTCGGACCGCATGTCTGCAAAAACTCAACTACTTTATCGAAAATAACTTCAAAATATACGCAACGGACGGATCCGTCAATCCAGACATTTCTAGTTTTTCAATCATAGAACATCCAAATCTTCTTCTAGGAAAATTCAAAGCTTTGCAGGAACTCTCATCCACGTTCATGAAACTTCTGGCCATTAGGAAGGCAAACCTCCTTGCAATTGAAAATAATTTAAAAAAATTTGTATGTTTCTCTGACAAGAAATCGGCTTTGACTTTAATCAAGAATAAAGACCCATATAACATGTATGTGTTTGACATTTACGACTTCTTAAAAGATCCAAGCATTGAAAAATGCCATCTCATCTGGATCCCAGGTCACTGTGGTTTCGGCATCAATGAAAAAGCTGATTTTTATGCACGTGAAGCTCGGCTTGATGGCATGGTTTTGTCTATAAACTACCCCCCCAGTTCCTCTTAATCAAAAAACTCATCGCAAAAGAATGGAAGGATGAATATCATACCTTAGCTAGAGAAAAAAGCAACCGGCTTTTTTGCAGAATCTACCCTTTCCTTACACCCAGACTTCTACCAGAAGGAAAATTTACAACATAGGAATTTAAATTACTTCAAAGACTCATGTGTAATCACACCTATGACAAGGTATATTTGAAAATGATAAGAGCCTCCTCCACTGATTTGTGTGAAGAATGTAACATCACCGAGTCTGCTGAACATCTCATCTTTGAATGCAGGAAGTTTGACATCCCCAGACAATCTTTCACTATATTGCCTGTACAGCCTGTACAACAACTTATACGAAATTTTTCGTGCTGGAAACTTTAGGCATTTAAAGCAACTGACTGCTTTCATAAAATCAGCTGATTTTTCTTTTTAAACTTTTTATACTCATAACTCAGTCTACCTACACAGATCGCCTATACTTCTATTTCTCGGGCAATCTCTGCCCGAATACCAACCAACCACACTGGACTAAAGACGTTGGGAATGATTGCGGTGCATAACGTCGCACGTTCATCAAGCATAAGCATCATCAAAAGTTTTTAAACTAAAAAATCACTCTAAAAAACGTGTTACACACGCACCACAAAATCGAAGTCATAGCACCTACGCGTCTTTTTTATCTTTGATATTAACGGCGAATTAATACTGTTACGTAAAACTGGCCAGTTTCGATTTAAGGCTTTGTTCAATTCCTTTTGAGATTAAGTCGTACTGCTGAATTATGATTTTTAGAAAAGCGTAGGTTTTATTTGCAACTCTTAGGAGATCCATTCCCAAACTATTTACCAATACCTAACTTGATTGTGACATGCAGAGTGTGACTGAGGGGTGAGGGATAGGCAGAATGGGTAGGGCACAATTATGAATTCTTTTTTTTGTTTCCTCCGTGAAGTTTTTTCCAAATTCAATGTAAGCATGTTAGTTAAATTAATGAGTCATTTGTAAAAAAAAAAAATAATAAAATTATCATGAATCTAGATATAATTTTTCTCACCCATCCCATCCGACGAGCCAGGCCGGTAACATGCGATAGGTTCTTGATAGATTAGGATAACAGCAATTTTACTTCCTTGAGGAGTAAATTTACCAAATACGTTACATACTTATTAATTTTTTTTTTTCAAACACAATGAGTGCCGAATAAATAAAGAATTTTTATATAAATTTTTTTCTTTTTACTATTTTATGTTCAAGTCAAAATTCCAACTGCTCGAAAAAAACCTTTTTCCTCCCCTTTTATACCTTTTTTTTTTGACAAATAAATCCTTTTTTTCTTTTTTTTTTTATATATATCCTACAGTGTCCATTATTTTATCAAATGTGGGATTTTCGTAGCTATTTTCTTAGAAATTGTTCCTTTTGAAGTAAATATTTCGAAATTAATGGCTTGCCCTACACCATTTATAGTAGAGATTACGTTGACGAAATTATAAGCAATAATCAGTTAGTTCCATAGTTTTCTCTGAAAGCGAACTGGTGTTCAGAAATAATAAGTTTTTGTTCTAAAACCGGAAATAGTCTTCGTAAATATATTTTCGCAAATACATTCCAAAAAGCAAGCAGTAAAGTAATTCGTCTGCACGAGCTTACAACATTTTCTCACTTATTAGGCTTAGTCACCATGAGTATTTCTGTACATTTACTAGTTGTCCTAAAATATCGTGTTTTTTTTCTTTTCTTTCATTACTGTTTCTATAAGGCACCGAAGTGAGGTTCATCCAGATATTTACTATTGGTGAAATCGTGTAAAGTGTAATGAATTAATTCTAATAACTTCTTTCTCTGCGACTAATTTTTGTTTTTAAAATCAATTATACAACGAACATACGTAAGATATAAAATGAATACTAATGATAACAGAAAACAGGAAATTGTAAAGAAAAATTAAGTGCGGTTAACCATCAATTTTGGGCTGGACTATTCAGGATATCAGATCCCCTTGAAGCTGCATTCGTGGGTTTCAGCTCAGAAAGGCGAACGACAGGCCTAGTTCGGTTGTCTTTCAAGGCGGCAATAACAAGCGATATATATTTAATGACGGTAAAAGGTCATATAAAGCGTGAGGCCATCTCAACGGCAAATTTATCAAACGGTTTTGATAAAGGACTACTACTATAACGGTCTCTCCCATTTGAGGCTTCCATTGACAATGACCTAAATTATAGCGACGGCCTTGGTCCTGACATACAACCTTTTTACTCTACCTTCTGGTTGACGTCTCGAGTTTATTGGTGGAATGAGGGCAGACTGGTGGCCGGTGGCGTTGGATATGGCGGTATTTACGTTGCAGTAATTTCGCGTAAAAGTTTATCGCACGCGGTCGTTTTGACAAATTTTCTTTTGCAGTTCTATTGGTCCCAATGGCTGTTCACACGGAAAGCCTCTACAGTCTGTTTTCTATTATCGTATATTCGGGGTACTTTGCAGGGTTGTCAGTCAATTCCTTCATTTTTCGCTTCAGCCAGTTATACCGGTTGTTCTCAGTTTTGTCCGTCAAAATTCTTTGGACTGTTTCATCGATTGTCGGGACAATCCATCTGCTGCAACATTTTTTATTCCCTTTCAGTAATGCACTCAGAAATCAAATTGTTGCAATTCCAACACCCATGTTACTATTCGCTTAGGTGGACTTTGTAGGACATTTTAGGAAAAGGTGATCCAGTAGTACTATGAATTCATACCTTTCCAAATACGGCCTCATTTTCCTAAGGCCAAACAGGGCGGCTCCTTTTTGGTTATTGGGTAATTCCTTTCAGCAAAGTTTAACCGGCGACTAGCATACGCTATGACTTTCGGATTTCCATCTATTCTTTGGGCTAACACAGCTTCCAATCCAATGTCGTTTGCATCAGTCTGCATAGAGAAAAACTGGCTGAAATCTAGGCAGGCCAATACGGGTGATTGAGTTAAGGCGTCCGAATGGCGGCGAATCCGAGGACGAAGCGTCGATACCAAGAAGCTAATCTAGTAAACTGTCATATTTCTTTCACATTTTTCGGTGCTGGTATCTTACCTATAGAGGTTGCTTTTTGTAGATTCATCTGTACATCTTGATAGGTAACGATATATCCCGAACGTCGTAATTTTTCCTTAATAAGCTCGCATTTGTGTGCATTTATTCGTAGTTTGTCCTGCCGAAGCCTATGAAAAACTTGCTCTAAATTCCTCAAATGTTCTTCCAAAGTTCTTCCGGTTAACATTGTATCATCGAAGTATCGGGATGCATATGGCTCCATTTCGAGGTCTGTAAGTGAATCTAATGACCAAAGGGCATAACTTTCCAATAATAAATTCCCCTTCCGGGTACAGTAAAACCTGTGTATTGCTTACTATTTCGCTCTAACAGAACTTGCCAGTACCCATCACGTAAGTCAAGACTGCTAATGTAACGGGCTTTACGTAAAAGGTCCAGTATTGTCTGTATCTTTGGCAACGGGTATTTATGTGGAATTGACTTGTGTTTTAAATGAGGAAAGCCCAGGCACCACGTACCGTTGTTTTTCATCGCGACGATGACCGGGGAACTATATGGACTGTTGAAGAATCGATATACCCTTGAGCCAATAATTTGTTTACTTTTGCATCTATAATGCTTTGCATTATTTCTTTTGCATCTATAATGCTTTGCATTATTTTCTATTTTCATTTCGTAACGTGAACGGACGATCATCTCTCATTTTATGTTGCGTAATATTGGTTGGTTCTGCAATATCTGTAAGCTGTTGTAATTCCTTTTGTGGAAAAATCGTAATTGTTTGTTGCTCTTCGTCATTCAGCATAGGGAAATAAACGGTTTGCCGGATTCACATTTTCCATTCGGTGAGCTATATGATTCAATTTCATTATTCGTACCGTCGAGCAAAGTTTGCGGAATATTATTTCCCTTGATTACCGTTATCTGTGTATCTAACCTTCGATTCTATTTAGTAATTTCTATTTCTTCTTTCTATTCGTCACTTGAAATACGATTAATACGGATCGATGGTAATCTCATTTTTCTAGATGCGCTTATATTTGCTTTATCGGTTTGTTATTATTTCTTACAATTCGTAACCGCTTCGAGTTACCGATGAACGGGGTACTGTCGGTCGAATTTGTCGGTCGATTACCTTCGATGACAGTAATTATTTTCATGTTATCGGCAGTTAGAATATAGTCAGTATTAATTTTCTGGTCAACATTCTTCATGCGGTCCCTAAATCTTATTGCGAGAGTTCAGTTTGGCGTTATACGTAACTTATTGGGGAAATACTATTAGAAGTCATTACATTCTTCAGATAATTTGTATAGTATTTACTCTCGGCAAGTAAATGACAATTTCTTATTCTATTTTTCGAGGGCTTATCGATCAGGATCTTTACCCCTTTCTGGTTTAGAGCATTTTTATTTGGCAAGCAACGGCATGTTTTTGGTATTACCGGGTCTTCTCTCCGCTTCGGTTTTATTATTCAGTTCGTTCTTGATTTTTGCGACTTGGCATTTAAAATTATCGGTTTACAGTTCTGGACTACAGGAGGTGGTTGTGCCCGCACAGGTGATTGTATCGGGATCGGCCATTTGTAGCGGACATAAAAAGAAGCCATTCACATCTGCTTTTGTTCCATCGGCTAATTGAATTCTTGTTTTATGCGATGTTCTTCGATGTTGGTAATGCAGCATCTGCACGAATCTTTCGATTATGAAAATGCTAGCGGCTCCAGTATTCTTGCAATTATTGGTTTCCCAGCAATAACAACGTTGACGGCTAATATATTAGTTTCACTTTGTAGACCCGTTCGGTATTGGAAGATTTCTGGCTTTACCTTATTAACAGAGGGTCTTACGATCGAGGTCTGTTGTTCTTTGGGCCCATAGCTTCTCGTACACGGTGGACTTAATGCGCTATGACTTACTGAGTTGTTTCCTGGTGGCGATATTAATAAACGTCCTTCTCCCTGTGGTACCGGCGAGCGTGATTTATATACTTATTTATTTATTCACACTCAAACTCAACTAAAATGAAATAAAAATAATGTGATGCTAAAACAGCTTCGCACTCTTCCTGTAACATTAATATCGATCGCTTCCTCATCTAAAAATTTCTTACGAAGTTCCTCCAATAGCACCCTGGTTAAACGTTGTTAGACATTCAATTGGTTCATCTTCTCCCAATGCATAAATCCAAGAAGTTCGAATAGGGACTGCCAGGGCTGCCATCACAACATTTGATTCCACGGGTTGCTACAGAATCCTTTGAAAAGCTTTTAACCCCCTAGTGAATTACTCGCCTTTGCATTTTTGGAACGGACGCGGTTACCCTGTATGCTGTTTCAAGACCAACAAAACGCAAGATTGTTTATTGTAATATCACCATTCAATAGGTCTTTTTTCTTTTTGTTTTTAAAAGGATTTATTTTTCAAAAAGATGGTCGCTTAAATAATTATGACAGTGAATCCAAGTATGAATGGCCAGTAAAATCCGCGAAAATGTATATTAAATATGTAACATGTAAATCTTTCCATCTTTTCAGTAATAACCATGTGCTTTGCTCTCCGTATTCAAAATTATCATAGTAGTGAAAGTATTACAGTGTTTTCTACTTCTTGTTCAGTGTATTATGTATTAGAGTTAATTACATACTGGTACTTGAACATGGGCGGTACATGTAGTAAGAAGAGTAAACAGCAGGTTATCAGACAAATAAAATAAATGCATGGAATGACTGGGCGCTCTCCATTCTTGTTTTACACTCACTTGATACAACACGTCATCTCTGCAAACGGCAGCTGGAATTTTTGTGTTTTACCGGTGTTAGTGAAAGAAACGACAAAAAAAAGAGAAAAAACTAAATTTAAATAAATCAAGAAAAATTTACGAGAATCTGAACAATTTAAAAAAAGGAAGAAGAAGAAAAAAAAGATTTTTGAGAAATAATCAAAAAAGAAAACACAGAAAAATATTAAAAATTTTTAGAGGAAAAACAAAAGTGTGGGAAGACGAAGAAAGTGAAGGAGTGATCAAAAGAAACTTATATTTTAATTTTTCTTTTCTCGTCCTGATTTTTTGTTGTTTTCCCCCTTGATAACAAGCAATACAATTTCAGCTCGTCTCCATTGGGAGATCAGGTCTGATCTTATAACCACAGATAGGGACACTTTCGAGGATTTGTACATGAACGCCTCTGGGCATACAAAGAGATCGAGGATAATATTGGTGAATCTGATGCTTCAATTGGTAAACAGGCCGATGTCCAGCGCTCTGATTTGGGTGCAACGGCTGCCCCAAATCCAGAGATCAATTTGTACGACTGCTTGTCGAAATGTAATTTTTTTATGTTTGTTGAAACATGCGCAGACGCCCATGGAAATCATGCAAGTATCAATTCCAATCTATTTTTTTATGATTACTTGAAGCATTTCACTATGTGTGGCTTACAGGAGTTGAAGGTTGTTAGCAGGGGCAGAGCCAAACTACTCTTCAACTCGGCTGCCAATGCTAACAATTTTATCACTAAAAATGATTTCAGTAAGAAGAATCTAAAAGCATGCATACCGCGATCTTTCACTGAAAGATTCGGTGTCATTCGTAATGTCCCATGCACATATAATGTAGAAGATATAATTAAAAATTCAATATCCGACATTCCGATAAAGTCAGCTGTCCGGTTCCAAAGAAGAAATCCTAAAAACAAAGATGAGTGAATTCCGAACACCAGTGTAAAAATGGGCTTTAAAGGAAAACTTCTCCCGTAATCGATTAAATTTAATTTTTGCCACCTGCCGGTTGAATATTTCGTACCAACCTTAAAGCAGGTAGGTATGGTCACATCGCTAAATTCTGCAAAGCTAGGGATAGCAGATGTTTGAACTGCGGGCAGTCGCCGAAGTGTACGAACTGCGAGAATATGAAATGTGTATCCTGCGGCTCTAACGAGCACAACGCTCTCAACAAGTGTTGTCCGGAAAGGAAGCGCGAATCACATATTAACAGGACCATGGCTGTTAAAAGTCTATCTTACAAAGAGGCAAAAGAAAAATTCTCGTCTAATTACTTTGAATGTCTTTCCTATGAGGACAATTTTCCTCTATTGAGTAGTACGGCTGCCATATCGAGCAAGGATGATGATGAAAACGCTAACAAAATTTTCGTTCCAAATCTCCTATCAATTCAGCCACCAAACCTTCTCCCAGTTCACCCCCGAATCCGTCAGGAACAAATCTTCGGCGTCCAGCAGTTCCAAACAATTATTTGCGCTCCTTGATAGATTAATTGCTTCTATCAAAGGATGCATCCGTCCGATGATCCCCGATAATCTTATTCAGGAATTTGAAGTAAAAATGTCTGCCTGTGTCGACTCTCGCCCGGTTCAAGAACCCAGCACTACGAGGAAATCAGCTGGTGTTCCCTCTCAAGTGTAAAAATGATGTCATTTCCACAATATAATATCCAAAGCATACGACGTAACATGTCGTTTTTGGATATCTACTTAAACTCAAATAAGGTTGACTTCTGCATCTTAAGTGAAGTTTTTATGATAGATGAAAATTGTTTTGATATTAAAAGTTTCCAATTATGTTTCAGCCACCAAATGCCGAAATGATGGCTATGGTGGTGTTAGAATACTAATTAAGAAAGCGCCAATTTCCGACGTATTCCCTATAACCCTGCTGTTGATATTATCATCATCAAAACCATAAACCTTAAACCGAATCTTTTCATAGCATCATGCTATTTTCCACCCAATCTTGATGTACAAACCTTTCGTGATGAGATTCAGAGAGTATGTGACTTTCTTGACGGACAACAGAATGTGATTTTAGCTGGAGACTTCATTGCGAGACATTGCTTTTATGGTGATCAAGTCTCGACCAACAAAGGCAAGATCCTTGTAAACGCCATCAATTCCAGCAGTTTCAGTGTCTTAAACAACGGCAATGCTACCTTTCACTGTAACCGGCGTGGTCGTATGACAAGCAGCGTCTTGGATCTAACTTTCTCGAATTCAACTTCTCTTTTATTCAACTGGAATATGTCTAACATCTCCATTGGCAAAAGTCAGCACTCTCCCATATTATTCCACAGTTGCAACAATTCCATTAGGAAAATAGATAATTTCATTTCACGCAACATTCTTTTGGACCGTCTATATAAAGTTGATCTCCATCTGATCTAACATCTATTCAAAGTGCCTTTCAGACTGTGATCACGTCAGCCAGAACCAACTTTCCTGACATTGAATCCTTCTCACCTAAACCTTGGTGGAACTTTTCCCTGTCGACACTGTTCCGCAAATACCAAGGGGCAAGGAAAAAAATTGAGCAAATATGCCAATCCAGCCAACTGCATTGAATACATGAACACACTGAAGGATTGGAGATCTGCTGTTAGAACGGCGAAAAGGACACATAGAGCTTTAGCTACTAAAGACTTATGTGGTAACGGCAACCCACGTTCTTTTTGGAATTACATCAATGGCCATCGACACTCTAGTCGAAAATTAAGTGGTTGTGCTATGTGGGCTGTCCATGGTAAAAGATACATGGAGATGCTCCAGGCCTATATTCCACGTTGCGGTTTGATGACAATGCCTTCAGTTCCTTTTAGTGGTCTAAATAACACACCCTTTCCATTGCATGAGCTGATGTATGTTTTACATTCTAGAAATAGGGCAACTGCTGCAGGTTGTGACGGAGTTAAGTATGACATGCTCAGAGCACTGTCTGGAGGAAACTTTAGCATTCTGTTGCATGTAATTAACAAATGCTGGTCCAACAAATTTAAACCCCCTGATTTGGGATGCATCAAAATAGTTCCCATCCCTAAGGCAGGTAAAGACTTAAATGATTTAAGTAAATTCAGACCAATTTCACTAATATCTGTATTCATAAAGACTATAAACCTCATGGTTAAGGAGAGACTAAGTGAATTCTTAAAAACAGAAAATATTATTCCAACTCGTTCTTATGACTATCAAAAACGCAAATCCACGAATATGTGCGTTAATGAACTATCTTTTCTCATAGCTACTCTTAAAAAAGCAAGTCAAAGGTTGTCATGGCTTCATTGGACATCAGCAAAACCTATGACAATGTCAATTTGATTAAGCTTGGCAGAATTTTGTTAAATTTTGTGGACATTTAATTTTTTATCGAAGCGCGTCCTGGTGATGAGAACTGAAAGAGTTGAAATAAATGGTGGAATTCCACAGGCTGTTTGAGTCCCGTACTCTTCAACTTATACACAGCTTCTTTGCATGATTTTGAAGATGACAAGACTCATATTTTTCAATATGCTGACGACTTCCTAATTTTATCTGCGGACTCGTCCTTTTCAGCTGCTGTCAATAACCTCTCGATAAGAACCAATTCCTTTTTTGATGCATGCGCCATCCCTTTTGCCAAGGGATCTAAACGTCAAATCAGCCTTTTTATCAAGGGTACTAAAGTTGAGCAAGTGAAATCCCTTCGATTTCTCGGTAGAAACTTAAAAGACAGCTTAACCCTACGTGGGCATTTCGAGAAAACCTTCAATCAGTCAGGCTTGCCTCCCAAAAAAGCTCTGTCGATATACAAATCTTCAGGTCCAAAATTGAATTTGCACATTCCACGTGTTGCAATTTCCCAAAATATATTGAACAACGTATTCAAACATTTGAAAATCGTATTTTAAAACGTTGCACTGAACTGATCCCGTCAACACCTCAAAATAATCTCAATGTCATATCTGAAGAGTAGCCCGTGTCCGAAAGGGCTCTTTTTTCACTGCCACAGAGTTAATTAAGATCAAGATAATGGATGCTTCCTTCTTTCATGGAGTTGGATTCCTCAGTGACACTGTATCTTGCAGTTATACTTTTTGCTATCAAAAACTTCGTCATATTTTTGATAAGATAGGTTCATCCCCTATCTGGAACTTCACCACCGACAAATGCAAGGTTTTTATGAACATTCTTCAATCGATTACTACTTCAAAACAAAATGTTAACCTCTCTTGTATAAGGTTGCTATGCCAGGAGAAGGTCCTTTTTTTATTACAACAATGCCTATGACATATATGCCACCGATGGTTCTGTCGGACATAAT
>KK500103.1:75106-124869 GCA_000688715.1 Glossina pallidipes
TTCTCTTCCCCCCTATGAAAATAGGTTGCTTCTTTTGTCCTTACCATCTCTTGAAAAACGTAGATTTGTTCTTGGCGTTTGTTTCGCAATCAAGGCTGCGCTATTGACTCGCCGTCATTACTTGGAGAAATAAGGTTTAATGTTCCTAACCGCGTCTCTAGGCACTTTACCTTGGTTAAGGTTAGTCATTGCAAATATAATTATGAGCTGCTTAACCCGCTCAGAGTTGTTTGCAAGAACCTAAATGACATCTATTACTTATTCTCATTATCGGACTCTTAAAGCCACATTGCTTAATACGCATGATTTACCAATGTCGTACTTAAACTAGCTTTTAACCCTAAAAAGCCATTACGATTCGAAAATTAAATGTTGTTAACTATTATCGGTTGCCAAGCTTATGCATGTTTGCGATGGCTTATGGGTTCATTTGCAATTTGGTCCTGTATCAGTTGCGGGTGTAGTTCTGTGCTAATTGCGTACATGCTTTTTTTTTTCTTTGCGTTCTTTTTTCCTTCTTATTTGTTTTATTATACTTATACTAAGTTTTAATAAAATTAATTTAAGATTTACTTTAAGATGCAATTGAACTCGACTGTCATTAGTTTTTAGTTGAGTTTCATGTATAAGTAGAATAAATAAATAAATAAATTAAAAAAAAAAGAAAACAAATTAATTTTAAATAGAACTTCTGAAAATGCCAACATTAACTCGGCTCGAAGAATTGATATTAAGAAAAATTATACAGAGTATGTCAAAACGTTTGAATGTCGTTATTAAGCAAAAAGGATACCCCAATAAATATTTTTTATTTTTTTTTTTATTAATATATCTCTGCATCCTTCCTCATGTGGATAGAACTCAATTTTTTTAGATCTTGAAGTTACTTAATTTTATTATCTATTGATCTATAACGTTTTGTTTGTTGTTTGTTTTTTTTCTTTTGGTATTTTGAAAAGTATTCCCTAGTAGTAGAGAATACTAAAATAAATTTTTATGTTTGGACAATTGGCTAGGTTTAACAAGCATTTACTTCTTGTGAAACGAAAAGACGCAATATTAATGAGACTCACTCTACATACATGTATGTTCTTTTGATAATTGAGTAAACAAATTATTATTGAATTTAAACAAAAATCCTGTGTCGGCTTTTTAACACACCGAAGCAATTTCGAAAAAAATTAAAAGATTTACGATTTTCGCATTACAAATATCGATCTGTAATTTGCTGTAAATGAAGACTTCATTTGATTTCTGTTGACACAACTGTATAAGGTGTATATAGAAGGTTTTCCTACATATTAGCTTAAAAATCAATTTCTTAGTCATTCTTTCTCTGCAAAACTGAATTGAAAGATATATTTAATTGGCATTATATTTGCTCTTCGTTCTTATTTATATTTACTCTTCGTTCTTATTTATATTTGCTCTTCCTTCTTATTTATATTTACTCTTCGTTATTATTTATATTTACTCTTCGTATTTATGCTTAAATAACCGCAAATATGTTTAAATGGCCACAAATATGCTTAAGGAATCAAGGTGTATAAATATGACATGTGAACCAAATGTGAATATACACAAAGTATATAAGAATTTGAATAACAAATATCCGCGACCATAAATATTCTTTATAAACATGTTAGGAACGTAGTAAAAACATGTATAAGAATGTAACTAAATATTATAAATATTATAACACCAGTTAGCGGCGTTTTCCAGGAGATATATAAGCTAATGTGCAAAAAAATTTTATTTAAATATGAAAATATGAAAATCTATTGCAAAATGTTTCCATATTCCTTTCTATATTTTATCTTGCAAAATACTTCAAAGATATATTGATATGATAGGTATAATAAGTCGAAGATACTATTTTACTCTCATATTTTTAGACCAAGAAATCCAAATTTTATTTAAATCGGCTTACATTAACCGGCTTAAATATAAGAATTTTTTCGTTTGTTCAAGTCCTCTGCAGAAACCAACTATAGAATCATTTCAAGTTATTAGTTAACTCTTAGATATTATCAGACAATACCTGCAAAGCAGATTCCTTCGAATCTTTGCATGATCCTAGAAAAAATTCTTCTTTTCCCTCTAATAACTTAAAAATTCTTTTTATACACAAAATATGTTAATAAGTTTATTTTGACCGATTTAATCTCCAGCCAGACAATGATGTTCTTTTCCATTATCATTTTTAAAGTAGAGCTTAAGGGTGTTAACGAACAAGGTTTTATCCTTTATTTCTCATCTTTGTAAGGGTTTCAGACAACACTTTCCAAATTCTCGCTATTCTTTATACATTTTCAATGAACAATGAAAATCATTATTTTCATAGAATAATTGTAACTACTTTGTACTTGCCATAAAAGTATATAGAAGGCCAGAAAGATGTAATCCCGACGATAGAAATCAATTGTTGTGACCCAAAATTGAGCAATTTCGCTGAAATATACTGAAGCTTGGAGATAGGGTGGATCCTCTGGCAAAGGCAACGCCAAGTGATCACTGATATGCCTACTGGATGATATTGTCTATGTTGAATCAAAGAGATTAACTTATCGTTCGACCCTTTCGTTTTAAGCCAAGACGCCGTTTATGGTAAATCTTGGAAACCATATTTTGAAGCAATCTGTGCCGACGTGTGTGATGAATACATCATAGAAGTACATTTAGAAGTGTTTGTAGTTTTTGTTTTAAATAATCTTTAACCAGATTTTACTAATTTTTCAATTTCAACCTTTCAAAGTCAACCTTTGGTTGACACTTTACCATTAGCCGCCGACGAAACTAATAGTAATAGGCCGACTGATATGTTCCACAATTTTTAATTCATTCATAACGGAGCGCCAAGTATAATTCTCAATATTCTTGTTCCCTACCGCCTTTGAATCAAAGGCCACTTCATTCAAAATCTTCATCTTCATTGTAATCTTCATCACGTATTTGAAATTTTTTTGTAAAAGCTCTGACGCCATTCGAATCTCACTCACCTGCATCGAAAGTTACTTATGACTCCATCTAATACAATAAAAACTAATAACAATTGATATAATTCTTTAGTAATTTCTTTGCAAAATGAAATATTATGCTTTTGTGTTAAATTACAAACTCATAAACTCCTTTAAAAAAAAAAAAGTATACTAAAGAGCTTTTTTTTCAAACTTTTGTGCACTTGTGAAATGGCTTTGATTTTTCGCTAAAAGCCGTTATCTGGTTTTTCTTTGCATAGTTTATAAAAAAAGTACCATATGTTAGCACAAATTTGCTTTCAATAAATTTCCCTCGCTAATACGATAAAACTGAAAAAATTTCCCTCGCTAATACGATAAAGCTGAAAAAATATATATGCTTCTGCAACAATTACAAATTTGAGAAAAAGTGCCCGCATTTTTTAGAAATTCTGCGAGAGAATATTTATATGAGAAGAAATCATATGTATTTCATTTTCACAAATTTGAGAAAAAGTGCCCGCATTTTTTTATAAATAAGATATATTGTCCCCAAAAACAAAACCAAATACAATCCAGCACTATTGTGGGTCTCACAAAACAAAGATATCTGAGTCCGCATTTGTTTATCAGTTGTGTTTGTTGGTTTATAACTTGTTGAATTGAAAGAGCGACTCTGAATTTGGTGCCATGGTAGAAAAAAAATAAATTCAAAAAATTCATTTGTAATGAAATAATAAAAATGGAAAGAAAGGATGATAGTATGACATATTTTGCCTGGCACAGAGAAATATTTGACAAGTCCACGGCTTTAAATGGTTCGTACTTCAGCGAAAATACAACAAATTTTGTTGCAATGATTTCATCCTTCGCGAGCAAGAAGTGCAGAAATTTGGATTTTGAGCGTTTCATCTGAAACAGAAGAAATATTAACATGTAATGTTTATTAATGAAATATTCCACATGAGATTATTCCGGTAAAATCTTCAAACACTTCTCTTTCATGTAAAAAAGCTTGCGTTCATAATCCTCCCGAGAAATATATAATTCATAAATACGGGCATTCTTCGATAGCTTGAGATGTGTATTACAAAAAAATTTATATAAAAATTTTTGGTTATGAAGCACCTTGACATCAATGGGAACATTTATAGATCGTTTCTCTAAGATATCACAAGATGTGTCGCAGATTGGCCAACAACTTTTGGGATATGCATTAACAACTTGCACAACTCTTTCAAAATTAAACTATACCGCCAATACTCACTTTGACCTGTGCGTGAGTAGTAATACTCGTATGCGGTTATGCCTACGTTTCCTTAAGCAACTATATGTATGCAATCAGAAACACTTACAAGAAGGCTAGGAATGGTGTTGAATTAACTCATTCACTTGCTGGTCCAACAATACCCACTAACCATGTTGTTGATAAGGCTTCGGATTAGGGTGCCAAAGACATTTCAAACACCGAAATCAATTTATATGACTATGCTATGCAGTGTAATTTCTCTGTGTTTGTTCAAAATGCTTTTTCTACATTTTTTAGATCTTTTTTTTTATGAATATCTGACATACGATTACGATTGATGGCTTAAAAGAACTCAAAAGGATTAACGAGGGCAGAGCCAGATTAATGTTCACCTCCACTCTGCGCTAATAAGTTCATCACAAACAATGATTTTAAGAAGAAACTTTGAAGCTTACATTCCGAGATCTTTGACAGATAGATTTGGTATTATCCATAATGTCCACTTTGTGTACGATGTAAAAAACCTTATTAAAGATGCGGTGACGGATATTCCCATTAAGTCTGCCCGGGGCTACGGAGGAGGAATACTGACAACAAGGATTTTGTATGAATTTCAAATGGATGACTGTCACCTGGTTTGGATACCTGTTCACTGCGACTTTTTTTAAGAGAAAAAAAAGCTGACTTTCATGCAAAAAGGTATCAAGTTAATATACTCACCCTTATTTGAAAATAAATATTTTCTATAGACATTATCTAGCGGGTTATGAAATATAATACGCACACTCTTTTCGGAGCGTTTCAGCAACAGACGGAAATTTGAAGAAAAACATTTTTCTCAGGTGGTGACCTGTGGACGTATGTATGTGAACTTTATGTATATCGTAGAAGATTCAAAGCATTTACTAAAAGAAGATTAATTTTTTTAAATAGAGAATAGAGTAATTAATGAACTTTCTAAAAGAAACTGTTTAGAATTGATGAAAACAACACATTTAATTTGCACTATAAAGACATGGTGGTCAAATAAGAGCAATATAGTTTAGTTTAAAGTAAAAATAAGATGTTATAAGATATTGACTTATGAGATTTTTATTTGAGATTGAAACGTACATCTCTAGTCACTTTCACATATAAATTGTGAGAACCAATATTATTACATTAGTTTTGGCTGCGCATTGAAAGTTTAAATTCTGAATTTTTTGAGATGTAATTATTACATACATAAACATTAACTTAATTATGATCCATTTATTTGTATTAAATTTGTTTAATTAATTAATTATTGATTCTTTATTTATTTATTATATGTATTTTTACATTAATTTACATTTTTGTAACGTTTTTCACATACTCGTGGAGATCGTTTTTGTGGAAGTCAAGTGCCGCTTTTATTGGATTGCATTGCATAGTTTAACATCTCTGTTTTCACTGTTAACATATGGAGTTTTGACTTAGGTTTTTGAGGCATTTTCCATTTTTTACTTCGAATTCCTATACCACCCATTGATTTGTAAACATTCTGCAGCTGTTTTTCTCTCAAATTTCTATACCACCCATTGAATTGCAAACATTCTGCAGATGTTTTTCTCTCAAATTCCTATACCACCCAGTGATTTGTAAACATTCTGCAGCGGTTTTTCTCTGAAACTCCAATACACTCATTGATTTATCGTTAATTTCCTGAATAACATAAGAAGAAAGAAGAAAAATAACACGAATCAAGAAGTTAGCGGTAGCTTGTAAAGTGCGCAAAGGGAATCATCGCTGACGACTGATATGCCTGTTCTGTTAACAACTATCACAGCGACTCTTGCAACTACATCAACAACTCACGCCTAAATATAGTAAAATTTCGACGACCGAATTATAACGGCCTATAGTAAATATCGCGCCGAATTGGAATTTGACATATTTGTTACGCATCATAAGGGTCTGAAAGCTAAAGAATTTCCAAAATATTTCGCACTAAACCTTTGCTTGCCAACGTGGATCATCAAAGGGATTACGTGTTAGTGCTTGCTTGGATTTAGCTACTGTTCAATTATTCCACACTCTTTATCGCCTCAATACGCCTGTACTGATTTTTTTTGCTGGTGTGGCAAGTTCTGTAATATCAGTACTTAAGAATTATAAATTATTTAAGAATTTATTATCAATTTGATTCTTTTACTTTCTGATTAAACGATAAAATTCTCTTTTTTTATGCTATGGGCAATTATCAAAAATGGAAAAAGGTAAAAAAGCTACAAATAAATATGCAAGTGTAATAAATTGAGATAATCATTAATTATCGGTGATTGGGACATCTCTCACGTCAACAAAAAACTGATAAGAAGGAAAAATAATAATATATATATATTAGGTTACAATATTTATAGTTTCAAGTCACTTACCAACATACTATTAATGTATCCATCTATTAATGTAAGAGGTAGACCTAGGCCGATGCGCATATCTTTGGAGAAACGATTTCAACTTTGTCGACTTTACCTCGGAAAGTAATGTTAAAGAAAAATTTGCTGGTGCTTGTAAGCAAAATAGGCTATTATGCAACTTTAACACATTCTAAGGCACATAGAATGCAATGATCAATAAATGCTTCATTTATACTTTTTCATTTAATTAATTTCATATTCTTATTGGTACAATTTCTATGTTTGGTGGTTACATCGTTTAGCTTAATTAAATGACTAATATTATTACATTCAGGCTATATTTCTTAAGATAATTTATAATTTAAATATATTAAGACAAAATTATACAAATTGACGGCATCTGCAGCAGCCACCCAGCGTATTTGCAGAAGAATTAACAGTAGTGTGTTACGTAATATAGAACTTATGAATATAAATCAATACTTATAACTCGTCCATTTATTTAGTTTCATTTTTCGCACAACCACTAATTAATAAAATAACTACATAACTACCACGATTATTGGCGTAAAATAATGCTGATATTCATGCAAGTGAACGATGATTATCGCCTTGTTTTTCTTAACGCCAATTGATTATCGCTGAGAGGCTAATTTTGTACCATTGTCACCAAATTTCCAAATGTTCCCTTCAAGTTTTCCATTATAATGCACTAATAATTGAGAGAAGCATAAAAAAGGAAAACCAAATTGACATTTGTTTTGTATGAACAAACTACATAAAGTAAGCAATAAAAGGTATGCAAAATTAATGAATTAAAATTTGTAGAATTTATGTTAGCCCATACAATAAATGAATGAATTAAAAATGATCATAATCGATTTACAATAAAGTTACATTTAATTGACAATACATAAAGAACTGAAGTTAGATTTTCGAAATACTAAATACTGTAGTACTAACTTTATACACATCAGTGCATCTTTCCACAATGTTTCTTGTCTTGCAATTGATTTCCTTGTATATATATATATATAATTTTTTGTTAAGGGAGTCCGCCGAACTTCGGTAAGGTGTCATCAGCCAAGAATCTAGAGGGCATCTTTCATCACTCTCACAAAATGAGAAAGATGTTGTTTTTTGGCCACTTCATTTTTTTACCGCTTACCGAGCAGCCAAGCATTGCTATCAAGCCCAGTCCAATGGCTTTCCAGGTAAACTCTTTCATTGTAGTACTTCCACACATGCTAATCATCGAAAGACCCGGGAAATTTGAAGTTGATCGCAATGATTTCCTTTTCATGGTCGCAAATCTAAAAAGAAATGTTTAGGGACGGTTTTGCTTTTCTATTAATAAAAATTACTTGCAAATCTAAAAAGAAATGTTTAGGGAATGTTTTGCTCTTCGATTAATAAAAATTGCTTCACCCTCCGCTGGCCGTGAAATGCATGCACATAGTAAGAATATTATAATGATCGTTTATTTGAAACAAAAAGCTCAGTTACTTACCGCCTATAATACGAAATGCCTTCATACCCACGTTTACGGTCCATTGGATCCACTCCGCCAAAGTTTCGTTTCCAACTCTTGCAACACCTCTACTAAAACAGTTGATAACTACTTTAGTCTGATCGCTACAGGCCAGCTACTGATAACCTGGTGAAGCCAACAACTTTAAAGTCATGGCTAAGTACACCGGCATTCATACGAATTTTTCCGAGAACGTAACGAAAAACCGCTTTGGAAACGCGGAACTTCTGTATAAATCTACATTCAGCAATATAAAATATATTTGTGAGTCTTTGAAAATATTAGACACAATTTAATTACTCGTTTTGGGATAGCGTTAGATGGTCGAAAGCACCCCGCAAATCCTTTCTCATCCGTTTAATTTAGAAGGATAGTAAAAGCAAAATTTGTACTTTTACCAAATTTGGTTTTTCCTTTTTTTCGCAATTCACAAATTTAATTTCGGAAACACTTTAATGTTTTTAATAAAAATATTCAAGCAAAGTCGAAAGCTAATACTTTTCCTCATTAATGTGACCCCAAAGAAAGCAGATATAATCTCCCGACGTCTTACAGGTCGGGGATGGTAAATCGATAAACTTTAATCTGTGCTCATATAATGGAAGGGATAGATGAAAATCTCAGCTTAATCCACGCAACGCACATATTAAAAAAGTACTTTGCACTGATTCTAACACGTACCTATAACACTTATAAGTCGGTAATGACACGATAACTGAAGATTCTAAAAGCGCCGTTACTAGCAAAGTACATAAGCGTTTAGAAGTACATGGATCTTTGAATTCTTTTGATCATCTGTCAACGACTCTAAGGCGAGATTTACCCTTGTTCACAGAAGCGTTAACGTGGGGGTTAAACTTAAGGGTGGAATCAAATATAACTGCTAAATTCCTCAAACTTGACACATTTTCTAATATATGCTTTGTAACGGCAAATGTCTGAAAATCCTCCCGGCTACTTGAAGAGGATCGGCGATTGTAGAGACGGACGCACGTGCCAATACTGCTAGTTAGTTCGGGAGATATCGAGGGTTTTAAATTTTTGTCCCACGGACTCTCCACAGAGGATTACATCTAAAGAAAGTACACCTTAACTTTATAGAAATAACGGACGGACGAAACCTACTTACCGAATGGGCAGATCATAAGCCCTAGGCTATTTTGTACTCTACCCTACCTATGGCCTCCTTCGGCCCATAATCTGCAATGGGAGACTCCGAAATTGTGTTCGAAGACCCTTCTAATCTGACTGCCTTTCATATAACTAGGTAAAGAAATTTAGTACATTTCTATCTTTTTTTTGTTTATTTCATATCATTTTTAATAACAAAAAAAAATGTATACATTAATGTCTAGGTGTTCATTAAAGTGTATTAAGTATTAAGTAATTGGCAAGTATATATATGTGATAGTTATACTCTAAACAAATTATATATCCATAGTACATTCTTAAATGATGTACAATGAAGAACACGACATGCCAACATGATGGAGCTTTTCTTGTGTTTTTCGATCTAAATTTTTGCTTCATAATAAATTACCAATTTACTCTTTCATAGAAATTTTCACAATCACTTTCGTAATTTTTCACTCTTGCAATATGGCGTCCAGTATTTTTTCTTCTTCTTTTGTATGCTGTGCAAGTGAACATTAGAACTACAAAAATTAATTCCTAAGTTTTTCTGTCTGCATTTGAAATAAATAATGAAATATATTGATGTATATAAGTAAATTAAGTAATCATCTTCACAATCAACAGTATAGACATTGCTTCAAATAATAATTACAAGCCATCCTTTTCTTCTTTTTGTGGTTTCAAAACATAAATGTTATTAGAAAAACAAGCAAATGTTTAATAGCTTGCATCAACTTCCTTCTGTTAAAGAAAATGACCTTGACTTGACATTGCTGTACATTTTTCTTTTTCACGTTTAAATGATTCTACATTTGAATACATGGCATATATAATCACGCGTCTAAAACCAAATAAATAAATTTGATCAAAATTTCTTTACAAATCGCGATCATTTATATTATCAATACAATTTTAGAAAAATTTTAATTTATATTTTTCGCGTTCATTTCTTACTTTGTGTATATCTTTTATTTCTTTTTTTTTGTATTATTGTCACAATTACGACAATTTTAGATAATAAATTGCTGTTACTATAAACATAATTTTACTTTCATATGTGTTACAAGCCATATTCATCATGATTACTTAATATAAAATTTCGCTTTTCACTGTTATTATACATACAATGCTTATCCTTCGTCCAGGTGCCTATGAACCAAATGTTCTTTAATCCTTTCTTGTTTTTTCTCTAGTAACTAAAACTTTTTCTAACGCAACATGACCAATCTTAATCGTGTGAAGTTTGTTGCAGTTTTCTGTGCACACCCTTTCTTCGGATAAAATAACGTCAAACAAGCGGATTTTATAAGGATAGTTATCAAATAAGATGGTCGAGACAGAATAGGACTTTTCAATGTGATCAGCAATAGGTTGAATATCTCTTACGGAGTTGAAAACTCAATGCAATTCTTTTATTTTCCGTGTATAGCCGTTTTCCTATAAAACTCCTTGGATCAGCGAATAATTTCCTTCTCATACCATGCCAAGTATACAATGGAAAAATGTTTTTGCATTTAATCAAATGTATTCACGTTTTAATTTTGAGTACAAACTTCAATTCAGCTACGTCCTAAATAGTCTGCCTTCCGTGTTACGGAGTCTATACAACTCCTTGAGAAACAAAACCGGACAATCAGTCGAAATAAATGTAAATTGTAATGGAGCTGCCAAAGAAATAGCAAAGGAGGTTCTTTTGCACAGTTCAGATAAAGGTCTATCAATATCATAAACGTCAAAATTCCAGTCTGTTCCCGGCAAACCAGTTCTAAGTAAATCATATCTGCTTCTCTTAAATAAAAAGCGTTTGTGGAGGATATTTCGTTTGCAGATATATCTCCAAGTAGACTTTTAAATGTAAGTAGCAAAGTTGAGTGATAGTCATATTTTGGCAAACCAAAGGAATCATCACTACAACCTTTTGCGCTTGTATTACTTTGGAAGATAAGTTCCAAAATTCTATCGTTTCTGTTTGGAATGAAGCTGGCTTCGAAAACACAAATTTCATCGATTCAGTCAAAAAATCTTTGAAAGTGTTGTGGCCGTAATGCGCTATTAGTAATGAGGTGTATTAGACCCAAGATCCTCGTTGCGATCCCATAAAATAAATTAAAACCTTTCACTCCTTTTTTAATGAGCAAACTTATGTCATACAAATTTCAACGTCTGAAGAAGAAGGAGAAATGTGAAAACAAGTTATGTAGAGAAAGTATCTATTTAGCTTAATTTGTAAGCAAATAAACTCAAAATCCAAAGGCGATGAAGGTATAACGTTTGGAAATCAGAACACAGAACTCCCGTTGATACTCGTCTTCAGCCACGTTTCCACTACTACATTATCATAATTGAAAGCTAAAGAATTAGTAAATTTAGATTTAGAAGAATTAATGCGGCATTTACTTTTTTGAGTTAGATGCTTGTTCAATTGAGGTCGGACCCATCCTGCTTTTTTGAAAGACAAACTCCTTCACTCACGCCCGTTCAGTCCAGCATTGCAGGTCTAATTCTTCGGAATAAGGTGAAAGATAATAATATTTTAAGCGTGACTATATCTTTCGCCTGAGAAAAGATCATTTCAAAAATGATATTGTCACCAGAACTCTCTAATTATCAACATGAACACTCTCTAGTTGTTAAGAGGCTGCTGTAACAAAACAATTTGTTATTTTTATTATTTTTGATGTAAAATTTGCAAATGAATGTAAGCAAATGCCAGCAAGCTGTCAGACGTAAACCCATGGTTTGATATTTCAGTTTGATATAAAACCCAAGGTTTTCTATTTCAGTTTGATATAAAAGCCAAGGTGTTACGTTTACATATTCATATTTCATTTTTCATTTATATTTCAGTTTGATACAACAACAATTATGCAAAAGATAATTTTTAAAAATTTTAATAATTTTTACTACGAAAGTAAGCAATTTAACAACAACTTTAACAAACAAGCCGACCCAACCCAACTATATTCTTCTTCTGTTATTCAGCAAATTAACAAACAAAAATTCGCTGGAATGCGTAAAAAAGGCCCAAGGTGAACACAGAGTTCTTTTTTGGGCCTTAATAAAGTTGGGGTTAGATTTGGTTTATGATGTTATTGTTTATTTATTTTAGTGATTGTTTAATTAAAGATTTTTTGTTTAATTTTGCGTGTTATACGTCCGCCACATTACTTTTTTTAATATTTTTTATTAAAATATGCATATTACTCATCCGCCAGGATAGAATATAAGAGCGAGGAGTAAATTCCGATGTATACGACGTAATGTGGTATATGAATATAAAAAATTATACAAAGGAATTGATGGGTGTGAGAACAAAAAAGTGCAAAAGAGAGTAGGTTCATAAATTGAATGTAAGCGCTTATGTCTTCATGAAATGATTTAAAAAAAAGAAAAGATTGCGCCTTTAACTGTTAAATCAATTACATGTTGCCATCCTCTGCAAAAGACGGAATGGGCCCGTTAAATGAAGATGTGGTTGAAGCTGCTTTAAAAACACGTAACGCTTTTCTTTCTTGGGTTTTGAATCCCAAACTGCGACCTCAAACACACCTGGATGATTTTGCACAGCTTCCATGTCGAATGGATTTTTTTTTGATTTTAACAAATGTTGCGACGAATTTTTAGTCTATGTTTACCCACCTGAACCTCTAAACTCCTTGGCGATGAAAACATACCTAATTATGATAAATGTAATTGCACATTCGAGTTGCCAGACTGAAATGCTCTTTATACTACAATTGGATATAGAAAATTGTATCTCATAAGTAAAAATACTAAACTCATAAAAGCAAAAAGTGATTGATAATTGTTTCGATTATGCTTTTCGTTTAGTGAAATTCTTTTTAAACTGCTTTAATTAATTTTACATTTTGAGCGATATGATCCGTATATTAAAATTTTGTTAAGGCCTTAAGTTTCGCTTTGTTGATTAATATTTGATTTGAAATAATTTTTTTTATAATTTGATTTGAAATTGAAAGAGGATATGGTGTAAAGGATAGACAACCACACACTTTTCAAAGAGAATGTTCAATTGTTAATAACTTTTAATTTTAGTCAATGTAAACATATTGTACGACAGTTAGGACTAATGGTAGTAACATCTAATAAAATGAAATTGAAAACCATACGATTTCATAATTATTACAGTTGATATTACACTTTTAAAAGCGATGTGAGCTCATTTAGTTTGCGTCTTGCACAATTTTTTACGAGATTCTAATTGGGTAGGATTAACATCAAAAATTACAACTCGTCTTAATAGAATGAACGGCATTGAAATACAAAGTTGATTTTTTGTTGCCATATTTAAGACTTAAGAAATATTTTTTTTGGCAACTTCCACTTCGAACTGGCAATTACAGTGGAGATTGTGTTTTATCTTGCGTTTATATTGTATATTGTGGCTTGATTGTAAGTCTTTTGTAAAAAACGTAAAAACTTTTCTTTTTTGTACAATTTCTAAAGAATCTTTAAACGTATTGAAATAACTGGAAGGAAAAATTTAATTACTGTGATTGTTAGAACTTTTGCTTCCGCTGAATGTAAGCATCCTAACATATTTGCGGACCTAAATGTGTGGAAATGGCTTAAAGAAGAAAATTTTATATACAATACCAAAATGCACAGTCGGAATAGTTGCAGTAGACAAGGAAAACATTCTCTGTGCATAAATCTCTTCTGCGATGAAAGTATATTAGGAAGCCTTTTGGCGGAGCAATCTAAAGTGAAATATAATCAGAAGAGCATGACAAGTGACTGCTTTGGTTACAATGATAAATAACTAATTTTCCTTGGCCTCTACGTGCACTTTTCCCACCTCTATCGCGCACATCCTATTCCCACGAAATCAGCAGAAATATGCAAGCAAAAAAGCGATATATTCTGGTCTTTGTTTCCTGCGCATTTTTAGCATATTGTTACTTTGGTGGCTACCGGCTGAAAACGGTGCCATATCATCGCCGTGTTTCTCGACTCGATCCAATGCTCTCATCATCTATTCAGAATAACAACGACTTTCCTGGACATTTAATCAATTATATGTTGCCGGCCTCTGCAAAAGACGGAATGGGCCCGTTAAATGAAGATGTGGTTGAAGATGCTTTAAAAACACGTAACGCTTTTCTATCGGTTTCGAATCCCAAACTGCGACCTCAAGGACACCTGGGTGATTTTGCACAGCTTGCATGTCGAATGGATACTTGTTTTGATTTTAACAAATGTTACGACGAATTTTTAGTCTATGTTTACCCACCTGAACCTCTAAACTCCTTGGGCGCATCGCCTCCGATTTCATCGAATTATCAAAAGATAATAACAGCAATTCAAGAGTCTCGTTATTATACCACAGACCCCAAACGGGCGTGCCTCTTTGTTTTAGGCATTGATACGTTAGATCGTGACTCTCTTTCTGAAGATTATGTGAGAAATGTGCCATCTCGTCTAGCTCGTTTACCTTATTGGAATAATGGCAGAAATCATGTTATTTTTAATCTCTATTCGGGGACATGGCCTGATTATGTAGAAAATTCGCTTGGTTTTGATACCGGTGAAGCTATACTTGCAAAGGCCAGTATGAGTGTGCAACAACTACGCCCAGGATTCGATATCAGCATTCCATTATTTCACAAGCAGTTCCCGCTGCGTGCTGGGTCTACAGGTCTAGCGGTTTCGATGAATTTTCCGTTGAACAAAAAATATCTACTTGCTTTTAAAGGCAAACGGTAAGTAAAAAATCTTCTCGAATGAACTCATATGCGTATGTATATAACTTTCAAAGCATACTGTAAAATAAGGAACTGATTCAACTTTTTCAGAAAAGTTGAATTGAAAATTATACAACTCTTCAGAATTGAATGGGGTTTGTTTTGATTTATTTTTATTAAAAACACCAACAATCTCTTTTGGACTCTTTCCTTATTCAGAGTTTTAACATTTAGCATATATACTGTGGACTAAGTTTTCAGTTAACCAAATAGATTGAACTTGTTTTAAATATTCATTTCCTCAAATGCACGACACTAACGCAATCTAACACCATATGCATTTATTATATTTAATACAGAAATTTATGTTGCTGACGGTTCGATCGATGATCACTCTTGTGTAAATCGTATAAAACGATGATGTTTACGCGGTTGGCACTTATAGAAATAAAAGAAATCAATTCTTGAGCAAAATATGGCAATTATTTTTTAGTAAATAAGGTTCAAACTGACATATTCTACGTATTTCTATAGAATGTGTTATTTTAAAGATAATGTAAAAAGTTCATGTGAAAAGAACAAACACTGTAGTGGTTAAGATAAAGGCCGCTTCGCAAAATTGCGTTTACAGAAGAGCGGTTTTAAACTTTTGAACATTGAAATGTTTCACTACTATGGTAAATTTCTCATTTTTTTCCGTTAGTATGCAATCTTACGATCATAAAACTGCCTTTCATATTCCAATCTACGTCCTCATGTCCTTTGCTCTAAAATTTTTTCTTCTTTCTATTGGATATCTTAGGAACTAAGAGCTAAAAAGTCTTAAGCTGTAACGCAGCAGGCATCCTTTAACACTAGCGGTCTTTTGAGCGTTCGGGGAAAAGCACGAAGTTTAAAAAAAAAAAAATGTGACTAAGTTAACTTTTATTCACCTTTTAACTTTTTTAGAGGTTCCCATTACGAAAATAAAAAAATATCTGAAAAACATTGGTTTCACTTTCAAGATCTCTGATACGATCTCATTCTTTTTCATAGAAGTTACAATTTTTAAATAAAACATAGCCTATTTGTATAAGTCGTAAAAAAATGGTATTTTGGTGCCACCAAACTCCATACACACAAAATTATTTATTTCTTAACGGCCAACATGAACGAAATTTGCGTTGGCAATCGGACTTAAGCCGAATTAAATTTTAGTGAATATCCCATCACCTCTTTGCGTACACAAGTAGACTGTAAAAATATATGAAAAAGAATATGCAAAAGCAATCGAACTAGAAAATAGGGCTTGTAGAGAAAATGGACTAGGGATAGAGCAGAGATGGGATCATACTTCATGTATACTCCTGAATGATCTTTGTCGCAATTGGTGAATACGCACAATTGTTACTGCAAATCGTACTCTCTAAAAAAACTTGTTTATTGTTTTCAATATTACTGAAACTCTATATGCGATTGTTGTTATTTTTTAATGATTTTTGCACCACCTGGCTACTGGTAATTAGTCAACTTAAGCGTAGTCTTTTTGTGTGCACTCAAAATTTGCTCCTTATTCCGAATTTACATAAGAAAAAATTGAAATGTTTGTAAATATAGGGTTTTTATCAATGAACGTGCAGGTGTATAATTAATTAGTTTGGTTTAGTTTATTTTTAATTTTACAAATTGTGTACAATGTGATATAAAATTTTATATTTGATGTAACAGTAAGATTAAGGATGAAATATAAAAAAACTGTTGTTAAATAAAAAAAATTTTGCGAGCATTGCGAGTTCTGAGATTTTGTTCTAAAATTAACACAACTTTAGAATTGTGTTATAAACAAATTCGAAACCAGAAATTCAGTATGGATTAAGTTTAAAGAAGAAGACAGTTAGATTTTAGATCATTAGAGTTCGTTTTGCGCAATTTGCAGTTTTTTAATATGCCATTAACCAGTAGAGATCATACTGGAGAAGCATAAAACAAGTAATGAAATATGGTTTCCTTCTTTTTATGTTTAAACTTGCGTTGGAATATAGTTGACTTCACTCTTCCAAGGAATCTCATCGCCATCAATCCTTAAGATATAGTGGGAAAAGAAACAATGTTTACGTTCACGAGTGAAAACGATCGCTCGAGTTTTTGCTCCTTAAGTAGAATGTTCCACTTTTTGAAAAACTCATCCGTTTGAATAAATACAGCTTGTACCCTGGAAGTGACGTCAGCATCAAAAATGCCAGAACTAAGAATCGCAGTGTCGTCAGCAAAATGGAAACCATACATACGCTTGATAGTGGAATATATACAGCGAATATATTATGCAGTATGGATGATCGCCAATATCTTTCTGGATAACTTTCACTGATTGCAATGGAGAGGCAACTGGACGACCCCAGATAGACGTTTGTCGATAGAAATAGATAGACGCTTTCGAGAGAAAAATTCTGACGAAGGATTTCAAAAGCAAGTACATCGTGCTAAACTCTGGACAAGCTTTGACCTTTAGGAAAATCATTCCTGTAGAACTTTCCGCGCAAGAGTTATGATCAAAAGAATAAATTTTGAAAAGTAATGGTATTTTTTACGTTACGTTTATTTCTGAATGCAAATTGTTGCGAAGTAAGAATGTTATTGTTATCAATGAAGGAAATTAGCTTCTCTTTGATGATTTTTTTCAATATTTTACTAACTGGCGAAAGCAGGTGTATCGGCCTGTACGATGAGGGGCAATTTACCGGATTTTCGGTTTAAGAATTAGAGCTACTTCGCTGGAAGTGACGTGACCTGAGACAACCATTTATGATATTTATTAAGAAAGCGACGTCTTTTTTTGGTGACTGGTATAAAAATCAGTTTTTAATTCACCAAAAGCAGGTGACTTTCCGTTTTTCAAAGATTTTTTTAAGTCAGCGATATTCTCGCTCTTAGTAAAATAAATGGATGGTGACGTTATAAGAATGGGATCGAATTATTCAATATCACTTGCGACGTCATAAATGGTAGCAATGGTGTAATGATTACTGAAATTGGAAGTGTCGGCTAAAGTATAACATTTCTCTTCTTGAGAATAGAAGCTATTGTTTTGTTTAAAAACCCAATATATGTTAATTTTTTTTTTTAGCAGTTTGGCAATGTCCCCAAAAGGACTTTAACCTTTTTCCAGAGAGGAGAGAAAATAATTTCAAGATTGATTCCTATACATTGCAATTTTTTTTTGAATTCGCCTATTTGAATGTGATCGTGAGGATCTCTGAACCGTTTTCAGTTCCGTCTAACTATATATCTTATTTAGATTAGTTGGATAAAATAATTAAGGAAAGATATTTTGACGCAGATTAGAGATGCTCAAATACATAGGAGAATAAATCACATTGGTGAATATATTAATCATGTTGTCAAACTGCTCATGGCTTGATATTAAATTTAGGTCTATTTAAGGAAGACATTTTTTTAATAAGACGACCGAAACGTCGTCAATTAGATTTGCTAAAGTTGAAAAACAACCTCATGAATTTCTGAGCTGTCATATTAATCGAACTTACAATAGGAGTCGAATTTAGATCATTAAATTTTTTAACTGACGATAAATTCAAAGATATGTTACTTAGGAAGAATTCTAACTAGAGGGTTGCCTCATCGTATTATTTAGAATATAGGTGTAATTTGGAGCGGACATCACTTGCATATGACCCGCATCCACAACTTCATATAATAGTCTACCCCAACACCATTTGACAATCCCATAAATTGTGCCGACAGTTTAAATCATCGCAGATCGTCATGACGAGTTAATTTGTAAATGTCTGACTTGAATGCGCGCTTTATAATGTTAACGCTACCGAGCGAACCGCTGAGAAAATAATAATATGTTGTGTGGTTGTGATGTATGATGATAATTCTTTTATTAAAATTACGACACCTCGACCACCGAAGTTTCGCAATCTTGGCAGTAAGAAACAAAATCACCATGTTTGATGGGAAAGTTAGATCTTAACCATGTCTCAGAAATTAGGTAAAATTAAATATTGTGATTAAGTAAGAATCGGAATAGTTCTTATATTTTGTTGCGAATGCTATGGATATTCCGGGTCATAATATTAATGTTTCCAGTCATTAATGTAGGAACTTGCAGGCGAAGTTAGTGATTGCCCCAAATTGGTCAGTTTTAGTTTTACAATTTTTTAGGTTATTAATTAACTCAACGGTTAGTATTTCTTCTAAAGTAGAAGATTGATGTGTTGACTTTTCTTTTTTAGGAATCTTGGAGGCAAGCTGGTGGCGACCTCTTTTCTTTGCTCACTTAAGCTTGTGCAAATATATATAATGCTTAAAGGTCTTATTACACAAACGACTAATTTTCTGTACTGGTTTAAGTTTGCCTGTTTGATGTTTGACTATATTTTTACATACAGCTCGTCAGTTTTCGAATGTATCGGAAACGCTAGCCACAATAGGTCTTATTTTGAGAATGTCGTTTTATTAAAAAAAATGCAATTATCAAAATTTCTCGTCAAAACTTCAGTCAAGTGTTTTTACATGCAAAATTAATGTGGAAAATATGCGTTAAATTGGCCAATATTGTAATAGCCATTTCTCAGAAAAGTAAGTCATTATATGGAAAAAAGTCTAACTTTTAAGTGTTTATGATGAGACTTGGTCCGCAATAGTGATTCTACATAAAAATTAACTGTGCTAAGTATGGATCACGTAAGTCCATTTTTCCAATTTCTTTCCATATAAGTAAGTTTTCGTATGGTAGAAAAGATTGTTTATAGTACGTATGCTCATGAGGAATAATAAGATTCTTCACAAGAAAATTAAATTTACTAATTCCCGACAACGTCAATTGCTGTTTCGGGCATTGCCTAGCGTTCCCATCAAAACGATCTTCTTATTTTATTACCAACACATTACTGAATATAAGTTTTTTCTTTTTTTTTTTTGCAACTCATGGTGTTACGTACTAAACTATATTATTAGTTAATGGCCAAAAATATACTCGACCTCTAGTTGTGTGTGTATACGATTACGCCTTTGGTTCGCAGCTCTGTCCAATTTCGAATATTACGTAGTCACAACATTTGCTTTCTGCCTACGTTTCTACGTCATTCGGTACGGCCTTCCACAGTTAGGTGAAGGAGTTCATATTTTTCTCCAGGTCCTACGTTAGCACAATACACAGATTTTTTTTTTTTTTAATAAACTTTAATAGCGTACGCTCAGCGTTTATTCTTCTCAGCACTTCAACATGAGATATGTGATCTGCCCACGATATTCTTAGCATTCTACGGTAATATCACATTGTCCATTTATCTTAATGCCTGCTTCGATTGTTTGAATAGTTTTTTGAAAGGATCACGTCGGGGTAGATGTTAAAAAAAGTAGGAGACAAAATGCATCCTTGACAAACCCTTCTGCGTCGGCGGTTGAAAAAAGTGTATAAAATTTTGAAAGCGATCACCATGCTCATTTCTTGATCCTCAAAAATTTAGATCATGCTTCTTTGTTAGCTTTAACATTTCTCTAATCTATGAGTAGAATATTTCAATTTTTTCGTCATGAGTAAGTGTGTTTGCTTGAGTGGTACACCTAATTCTCTTTTTACACAAATTTTTTTTACATGAAATTTGATTTAACACGAGCTAAAAACAAAAATTCTCATATTACACAAATTGTTTTGTGTTAACACGATTTTTAATATTCTATGAATGTTCTATGTTTTCTTTCAATGAATTTTTCTAATGAACTTTTTTTTGATGCGTTCATGAATTTTTTCATTCTCACTCCTCACAAATAAAAATTGTAACTTCGCGTTATATTTTTCACGTTTCAGTTAGATTATGTCGATTATATGCATATATGAGTAGGATTCTCCGAGTTATGCATGGTTTAAAGACGTAATGTATGTTTTACGCAACTTGTTTTGGCTTTTTCATAATATATTTAGTGAAATAAAATGTGTAAATACAAAATAAATTCTTAAGTGAACGCTAATAAGAATTTTGTAATATTGTTTATTGCACTTTTCAATTGTCTTTTTAAGTCAAGAACCAATTCAATATTTTTCCATTTGCCTCATATATTTTTGACACGAATTTTTTGGGAACGTAGCCATCGTGCAAAAAGAGAATTAGGTGAGTTAATTTCTATAGGTCTTGCATTAATTTTACGTAATAAGACTCTATCGGAGTAGTAGGGAACGAATTGTTTAACGTTTTTTCATCTTTTTCCGAAATAATAATAAAGGCTCTACGTCTATGTTCATGTTGTAGTGATACCAGAGTAGCACATCTTACAATCTGTAGCTTTAAGTTGTCCAGAATTTGATGACCAGTTCATTGATCAGTTTATCCTCCGTTGTCACCTAATTACCTGACACGCATCGATATTTACATACTACTTGGGTTGCTTGGCTTGATTGTGTTTGGTTTCAGCGCTCACCTTGAACCTTACCGCCGCGGGTGGCCATACAAGTAGCTACACCACCTCCGACGTCGTTCTTGGGATCCTTGCGTTTAATGAGCGCCCCGATAGAACATATTGATTAAAGTACCCTCTGTGTACAATTGTTCAAATCTTTTATAGAGCAGTCCTGGCACCTGTCTAAGTTTGCTGCACATGTTTGTTTTTTGCGTCTCACACTTTTATCTGTTCTATTTGTCCACATGTCTGGTTGGGAAAGCATCCGCTATATACACGATGGCCTGTCCGATTAACATTTGTTTCGCACTCTACAGGATAGGTATAAAGTTTCAAAAAAGATCTGTGAAAATCACGTTCTCGCTTAGAAATCGCCAAAAGCTCTGATGGCTTTACAGTTTTATACGAAATATAGCAAAGATTGTCGAACAAAGTACATTTCCGAATTTGGATTTGTTCAATTTGCATATATATCTATTGAGAAAACAGTTTTTCAATTATTTAAACTCTATCGTGTATTACAGTCCACATAAAATACCATCAGCGACATTTATAAAAAGTGGAATACCTATAGTACAAATAGAGCGAGCCCATAGAGAGCCCTAGTTACTTAAGATAGAAGCCTATGTCTCATAGAGGCGATTTGTGGCGCTTTAATTTGTACAAAATGTGCAACTTTTCCCTGATTCAAGGCAAGGAAACCATAGAAAAGTCTAACACAACAAATTTATTAACTTTACTTGTAGAGATTTCAGCTCTCGCTTAGTAAATTAACGTTTTAACAGAAAAAATTGTACGTAGCGAAATTGTAATCAATTGCCCTCAAAATTCACTAGAAAATTACAGTAGACGATATGTTGAAGAATAGCAGAAATATAAACATTGTAGTTAAGATGTGCTTATGAGAGTAAACTAATTAACGGTAGTTAACACTTGTGAGCTGAACAAACTGATACCACTCGTACTTCCCCCTGAGCGTTGCGTGTTAAACATCTCTTAGAGTCAATGGTGTTTTTTAGCATAGGCTGCAAATGAATGAATAAGTTGCCGTAAAAGTTGATTTACGCATGACTGCCCGAGATTTTGTTAAATATATAATTAGCAAGTTCCTCTTTTTACGAAGATATAAAACTTGCAGACGTTTTAGTAGTGGGCTCTATGTTGCAGACATCATTCCAAGTAACGCACATACAACGTATGCGGACATGTCCTTGATACATTGGAAAGGTTTCTTCGTAAGTTCAAAGAAGGATTCATTTAAATCATTTAAGAATCAACAATTTCAGAAGATTTCGGGGAAGCGGCTTAATTATTTCCAGAAAACTGTTTTAATATATATGTATCTCCTGGAGCTCTGCATTATCTACCAACATAATTATAGCTGTGAATGTAGGTCTACAAATCAAAATATGAGGTGGATAATATTTTCGTAATATGCAATTTATAGCTATTTCATGTGTACGATTTTCCTTCCATAGGATACAGCGTCGTTTTTTGTGGAAACAAATGGACGGTGCGGTTGATGATTTTCTTAGTCATATGATATCCAGAACCCGCGTTGTGAAGAATGTTGTTGGAAGTTATGTGTCGAAAGAAAATTCTACGAAGAGCGCGCTTGATTATTTGCCCGTCGAAACTACGAGGGTAAAATATATCTTCAGAAATCCACTTACGAAGGAAACCAAAGTAATAAACATGCGGCCTTCAAAGAAATTCGTTAAATTTTCAGCATTTAGCTCGAACCCTTTGGCGGCGAGCAGTTACAAAGTTACTAGTATGAGTCCACAAAAGTTACGCCAAATAGAAAGGGAGCAAGAATTAATAGCAGAAGGCCATATCAATAAAATAGAAGATAACAATTTTGCTGTAAATAGAAGCTCAGCCAACAAGGCCCCGCGTAAAAAACAGGATCACACTGTTACAGTTAGTCACGAGAATAACACCGTCCATGAACATACAGATAACTGGGAACCAATCATCGACCCTGCAACGAGTCATTACTTGTCTTCTACTTTTAAACCTAGCAACAAGGCTTTGTTACATACTAGTGTTGTCGGAGAGCTACGGCTACGGCCACAGCCAGAAAAATTTTTTTATAGCCCTACCCAAAATCCTAATGAAATTAAGCAAGGAAATAAATCTATTATATCTCACTCTTATGAAGTTACCGAAAATGTTGTGGAGGAAACGGTAAATCAGCCAGTTGCTTATGATCGCCATAGTCCTCCTTATGATCGCCAGAGTCCTCCTTATGATCGCCATAGTCCTACCGAATTCTTGCCACGTACAGGATCTGATGTAACAGTTACCACTTTGCACCAAAATGCAAATAGAGATTTCACGCAGAGAATATTTGAAAGGCACAAAGAAAAACTTCACTTCACAACAACTGAGAGACCTAACTACCCGACTATGTTTTTTGATATTGTCAGGAAACATTCCGAAAAATCGAGCAATGTAACAATGAATTTGCCTTTAGAGAATATTCCTTCGAATCTAACTAAGCATGTCGATTTAATAGCTGTGCCTATCAAGAGACGGGAGCGAGGAAAACGAAGACAACAAGCGAGCCATTACCAAAGCTCCATTGGGATTGTAGAGAACGGAAAAAAGATGGGTATCAAAAAACCATCAACTACCAACAGCACAGTTGAAAAAACCTTTCGTACCAATATTTCAAACGAAAACAATGAATACGATCGGCAAAGGGGATCAGTGAAATTTAATAATAAAATCGCTATTGAGGAATTTTAAATGTAATTTTAAAAACAAAAAGAGATTTCCTTGTAGAGGAATTATTTCAAATTATGAAATATAAATGAAAAAACCAACATCAAAGCATAAGATTATAATTACAGTTTTTCACAAAACATTGATAACTGCCGGTTAACCATTTATAAAAAAAAGGAATTCATTTTTGGGTTATTCGTTTGAAGAGTAAGCCATTAGCCGCAAATAATATTTTATATGTGCTCGAGTGATATTTTTGGCTTTTGCTGTAGGTAGCAATATGCAGCAAGGAATTCCTGTTAAGTTCCATGTATGTAATATAATTCTATGTATGAATTCAGCGATAATATTGAAAAATATTTGGAGCAACGATGTCGAAAATAAACGCAAATACAATGAGATCAATAAAATTGTTAAAAAATTTTTTCGCCATTGTCGTTCATGAACGTCATCTAACCAGTATATCATTTATAAATTAAGCTTGACGGGTTGAAGAGTTGTCATATAAATACGAAGTGGATGGATTAAGATATTTTGAAAATCTGTTCACGTACCTTAGTCGATGTTCCGCACATGAATCCCATTAAAGTAAATTCTGTTACCAAAAAAAAAAGAAATTTAATAAAAAATTTAATAAAAAATTTTTGATTGTCTTACGGAATTTCCCAAAAACATGGATATCGTTGTGTAAAAGCTCCACCACGATAGGTCGAAATCAAATAAGCGTGCCAGATTTTTTGGGTTAGTTCTAATTCATCTTATATAACACTTCACTTAATAAGTTCCCAACATAACATATATATGTCGGCATTATTGACTAATCCATATGGTTTTTACGCAGTACGAACTCTCAACGTTTCATTCTGAACATTAGTTTACAAGTATTTTTTGGATGCTTTGGACGGCAGTCGGTGAATACTGTGCGCTCGGCTGACTGCCGATTGTGGTCTGCATTTTAATTGTAAGCGCAATATACTTTATTTTTCAATGGTAACTAGCCTAGACTTACTTGTTAATTAAATTTGTTAAAAAAGAACTCAACCAAAAATATTTCAAATTTCGGTAGATATTTAAATTTTGAATTTTCATTTAAAAAAAAAATAAATAAATATTTGGTGTAAAAATACAACGAAATAAGTTCGTTTAAAAAATACTATTTGATTAAAGAACAATAGGTGATCTTGTGAAATAAAAAAACGATCGTGAAGGTTCCTTTTATTGCTATTCATTTATTTAATGGCAGATATTAGAGAGATATTTTATAAACGACTAGCTACGCAAAATGAAACTACAACAGTGGCAGCTGTCTACCTAGAAATATAAATAACTAAAAAAAACCTGATTGAAAGAACGCTATTGAAAAGTGATATCAAATAGCTTGGCGCTATCTACAAACGCGTCTAAAAGCAATAATCCTGTGAATTACAAAATCATTTATACTTTTGAAATCTAAAATTTTGTAAAAAATGGTATCCAAAGAAACATTTATATAACAACCGCAACGACGTCACACACAACGCAATTGACAACAAAAAATAATCACATCACCGTGATCATCGACACAACATGTCCATATCCACACGTCCCAGAAGGCCGATCGTTCACTATCCTTTCTCAAGGAAAATAATGCTTCCAAGGTTGTCACGGCACAGCACACACACCCAGCTGTGCCCCAGCCCACTTGATATCGCTTGCCATCATCATTAGATGGCCTCCACCAAAAGAACCAAATAGGGAAAGAAATGCTCCTTTTCAATTTAGAAAACAAGCCCTTTCCGATTAGACTCCTTCCGCTTCCAAAGAGAAAAATCTGTGGCCAGGTTATAGATAGTAAGCCTTAAACCTTTCTTTGCCATTGACTGTGCGACTCTCAAGCAAGAGGGTCATAATGCAGCAGTCAATGTTTTATAGGGAGCACCACGAAGAGGTGAAGTTTTCGGCAGGTCTATGGGTAAACCAAGGAACCCCATAGTTTTGCTCCCCACCTTTAGCGTACATTAAGATATGCCTGAATTTAATCAACGAGGGGAGATCATTAATGTATAGATTAAATAAAAGGGATCTAAATGGCTGCTTTGGGGCGCCCGACGTTACGGGAAATTCACCTGAGATGATGAATTTAAACAGAACCCTGAATGATCTGTTATGCAGATAAGAGCCTATTCATTTCACTAAGTACAAAGATAAGCCAGAGCCCTGGACTTTGAAGATCAATAAGTTATGGTTAACCAAATTAAACGCTTTACTAAAATCGGTATATACGACATCCGTGCGAGAACCACTAGAAAGAGCCTTGAAAACATGGCAAGTAAACTCTAAGAAATTCGTACCAGTTGAATTTCCTTTTAGAAAGCCATGCTGAAATGGAGAAATATAATATTTGGTAGTAAACACTGAGTAACAATTCGTTTAAACAGTTTAGGTAAGACACTCAATTTGGCAATGCCTCTATAGTTCTTAACGTGATGTCTGTTTCCACATTTGTGAAGCGGAATACGGAAACTATTCTGCCAACACAAAGGGAAAGCATTTGATTTCAACAACTGATTAAAAATCTTTGAAATAATGAAGACATTTCTTCTGTAGTTGACAAACTTAAAAAAAAATTTAGGACTATCAAGATGTGGGGATTTTATCAACTGAAGGTATCTGCAGTAACATTGGCGGTTGAGATAATTAAATCTATGCCTCGCATAGAATAGGCGAAATAGTCCTACGTAGAACCACTTTTCATAAATTTTTGTTAAAAGTTTGTTTTTCCTATTTTTGTAATATTTAAATCTCTTCTTAAACCATGGCGGGCACTTTCTTTGAGGGCGTGGCTGTTTGACCGGGACGGACGCAGAACTGGCTAGGTTTGATAAATTATAGAACGATGATAGTTCCGATATTCCCAGCGGAGAAATCGAGCGTAATATTTGAAAGATGAGATTTAAGCAGTGAAATATTGGGTTAATTAAAATGATTATGTTTGTTGGCACGTTAAAGTAGTTCAACAGACCATCGTGCCTGTAATCAAAAGAAATACAAATTGATAGATACAAGTATACCGTTTACGTATAACCGTTTATTGGCAAGAACGGCAACAAATTCATCGTCATGAGGAAAAAATTCAATTGAACAGGACAAGGTTGCGGCAGATATGGCAATTAAAACATCACCACTAGTGTGCTCCAATCGATTCTTTCTTCAACCAAGCTTCAACAAAGGCCAAGGTCTTACAATAAGACAAGTGGCGAATACCTCACTTTTACTGTTGCCGCTGTAAATGTTGTTCTGCCGTTTAGCCAGTAGTGCACACTCGGAATAAAATGAAAAAGGAACACTCGTAACACTCTTGTTATCTTGTTAAGTTATTCGCCTAGATCAGCTGTTGACGTTATGTTTGTTGACTACAGCTAAGATTGCACCACTTAATAACCAATGAGGATGAAAACAAGATGTACTGTTTAGGAGCCGTGCGAATCCCGTCTAAAATCAAAGGGATTCAAAATTATTTATTTATAACTCAACTGCAGACAATGACACTAGCAAAATTGGCACGAACTATCTCCTTGTAGGATACTTTTATCCACCAAATTAGAGCTGGCGATGGAAGATCAGCCAACATTAGTGCAAATTTGCAGCGAGATAAATTTTTAGGTTATCCTCAGAGGTGTGAGGCGTCAGTCTTGACACGAATAGTGTCTTGTGGAAGTCGTCCGTATTAGGAACGGTAGGACTCGCAAGTGGAGAATTTTGGGGCGGGGAGAAAAAAGAAAGAGTGACTACACTTGCTTGTGCTTGTGCGATTTGTCCAGCATGGTGACCAGCGGATACACCGGAAAATCTAGAAGGAGAGCCAGATTTAATATTTTTATTGATGTTATTTGGAAATGTGCACAGAGTAGCCTGGGAGGAGATACACTTGCCATTTCAGCTGAAACGAGAAGGGCTTCGCGGTTTATTTGTAACGTTATTATTACTGGGGAAGTCAACGATAAACGAAACGCTAACGTTCTTTGTAGGCAATGACGACGGGGATGAAGTACCGCACGCTGCACTACGAGGTGGTCTTTTGCAGGCTGGGGGGAAAGATTAGTGCTCTATATAACGACACTCATCGAACATGGTTTTAATTTGTTCAAATTTTCCGGACAATGTCACGAGATTTTTATTTAATTCAGAAAAACCAGCATGGCTACCAATACCTGCACTCTTTGCTTGACAATGACGATCGCAATGCCAACAAGTAATGAATCGCTCAGAATCAGGGCTCGTTTTGATTTGACATGATATAAACCAATGCTTTATGTCAGAAAACAATAGAGAAAATAAAGTTTGCGAAGAAAGAAAACCAAAAAAAAGTTATAACGTATTCAAAAATGATCCTTTCAATTAGCACACAAACTCCACACCATTAAAAACACAGTAAACAAAGAGAAAAAGTGTAAACGCCGCAAACCAAGGCAGAAACAAAATTTTTATTTGCAAGTCAATTTAGAATGCTTACAGATTGCTTATAGTTATTAGCTTTATTTACCAGCTAACTTATATGCTAATCGTGTAGTGAGCATTTATTAATAATATTATTACAGTACATTAATATTATTAACGTTATGCTGCCATTTTTCAATTGATTTTAAAAGTGCTATTTTCACCTGGTGATGAACTCATCGATTTTGTCGATGGTTGTTGTTACATTTGTACATGTAACTCGCGCATATAGTTGCCAAACAAATACATAGATTTTCTTGGAGTGAGCAATAAAACATTAGGCGACTCGGAGATTGGCGACCGTAAAAATTTCTTTCCCATCAGCAGTCATCCTTGCCGATTCCAATTTTGCCTTTACTTTATTAAAAAAATATGAGGATATTATTGCTAAATTGCTCAAAACAGTAGACGATTTGGGACGTGGTTCCGAAGTTGCCATTATCAGCGACACAACAGGTAGATCTCATTTAGATAGGCTAGGTGGAAAACTAGCTTTCGCGGCAGCCAATATGTGTGAAAATTTAAATAAATCTATTATATTATCAAGGCAGATGTCGGCAAAACAGTTTCAGCAAACTTCGGTCTAGGGACATTCTTCAAGATCTCGAAGTTTTGTTTATAAGTAACAACCCCATAATTTTAGTAAAGAAGATAAACCAAGCTAGGAAACTTCACTGTTACTTTTTCATTTAATGGGTTTTTCGATAATTCAAGTAGTCAAGTCTTTCTATTCGACAAATAAATCTAGGTCTGCGTTAGGCATTCCCTTTCGCCATTACAGTAACCAAAATACCATAGAAAACTATATTTATCGCTGATTTCTTCATTTGCTTCTCTACATTTGATCCGCCCGCTCACTGATCTGAATACAAATATACAATCTACCAAAGAAATTCGTTTCTATATTTTTAGAACTAAATTGTAAAGAAGCTGCCAAACTCTCCATTGTTTGTCGACTGTAGATACTCGTTACGACACATACACGGTTTAAACATTAATCAATCGAACAAAACAATCCTCTCTAAGTTAGATTTAATGAGAGCCTATCACCAAATTCCCATGGCCAAAAAAGGTATCCATAAACTCGTGATTACGATCCCTTTCGGTATGTACGAATTCGTTTACCTCGCGATGCTCGTAATTCTGTTCAAACTTTTGCTTTGTTAATGAAGTTTTTCAAGGATTAGATTTCCTCTTCGCACATATCGACGATGTACTTGTTGCAAATAAAGATGGGAAATATATGGAATATCTCGGAAAATATATTTTCGTTGCTTTCGTCGAGACTAGCATAGATTTTTTAGATCACTATAGGTCTCCAGATGAAACCTAACTATGCGTGAAAATAGTTGAAGCCATTCGTAGCTTCGAAACCCCATAGTCAGTTAAACAAGTGTAAAAAATCATTCATCAATGATTATTAAAGCCATCAAACTCAAAAATAAAATAGTGGAATGGTATACAAATTCGAAAAATTGCTTCGAAATTATCAAACATAAATTTTCCATTTTAAAAGCAAAGGAAGACTTTCGTAACTGTAGGTGCTTTTGCTATAGGCGGCGTTCTGCAGCAATATCTTAATTACAAAATGGAATCACTGGCATTCTTTTCAAGGAAATTAAACCCAACCGAAAAAAAATGCCGACACCATTTTGCGTGCTCTCGAAATTAATGCCGTCAAGACAACAGATCTCAACCAGAAAGTCTCAATGAAAGCACAAAAAGAACAGAGAACTTGAAATAATTGTATAATCTAATAAATTAGTTAATCTTGAGTAGATGGAAACCCTTTTCCCGATTTGAAAATATGATTTGAGAAAACTTATTCGATCCCCGGCCTTATGTTTCTATCAATTTAAACAATTAAGTTTTTGAAAGGCACCCTACAATTTTTCACCCCTCTGTTAGACGACCGACGAGGAAATTAACTGCCAATAAATATGTTTGGGCAAACATGAATGAACAGAATAATGGTAAACGCAATGCTTTTCTTGCCAAAAAATAACGAATATTAACAAATGCATATTAAACTACCTGCAGCGCAAGTACCTATTCTTATCGTAAAGTCGTTACATCTAAAGCTCGTTAAAGTCTAAAGGTCTCAAACACATGCTAGCTATTATTGACCCTTTCACTCGTTGGCTTGACGCATTTCCACTCAGAAACATTTCGGCTTCTAATATTGTTTCGGTATTTTTAAATAAATGTATGTCTTAAACGTTTTTAGAACTCACTAAATTAGTAGGTCTCATAAAATTGTAACTTCAGCTTACCGTCCGCAAATTAATGGGATTGTTGAAATGTAAGATAGACAACGTAAAGCAGCATTATATGCGCCAGACAGAATCAGAAATTGGAGTGATCAAATCCCTTTATTTCTGCTTAGTTTGCAATCTATTTACAAGGAAGACATTCATGTCTCTCCCTGCGAATCGAAATATGAGCCAAACATCCGTTTACCTGGAGAGATTGTTTCGCATAACAGCATTCGTGACGTTAATAGCGTCTTGTGTGATCTAAAAGAGGCATTTAAAAATGACATTTAAAATCAAACCAAAGACATGCTTGTAGAGAGTCAAGCCTGTCATTTTTCAGCAGAGGGTAACATATGCCACATTCAGTTTGCTATAATTAATTTTTTTGTGGCGATTGTAATTCGTTATAAACACAATATAATACTTTGTTTTTAAATGTTAGTTAGCTGAGATTCACTTCTTAGTTAAAATTGTTAAAAAAAGACGGTAAAATGTTTTTATTTCAAAAGATATTTGAATTGTAAATTTTCTTTGTTAAAAAAGAATTTTTGATTCTAAAAAAAATAAAGATTAAATTTAAAAATATAAAGAAATTAATTCGTTCAAAAAATAATATTTCGCTGAACTCTACGATCTTTTTTTGACAAGAGTTGAATATGATTAAATAACACACTGTTACGAAAATCCCAAATCCAGTTAATGCTAACTAATTGATTTTTCCCAAGTAACAAATTCCCGAGTGCATATTCGCGGCGCGTCATGCAGCTGCTGGCCAAGGAAAACGATTAGCAGAAAAGCAGGTTAACGGATTAAAAATAAAGCCATGAAGTTGGGTGATTGTAACATGCTTGTAAAAATGTATATAAGTAGAATATTTGCGGAAGGCAGTCGAGTCATACGAGAACATTGAATCTTACGAGAACATTTGAGTCGAAAAAGAATACTAAAGTTGAGAAGTCGAGAGTATTGCCAAAGTAAAATGTAAATAATCCTAGCCTTAAAGAATAGATTGTAAATAAAGAAACTTGGAGTTAAAAGAACTCTGAAGTGCATTTCTCTTGAAAATAACATCCACGATCTAGTGATATAGACCGTATCGAGGAGAAAGGGAATTTGTAACAATACGTATGCTTAAAAAAGACAAAGATATGGCTAATTATAATTTTGTCGAAATATCTATCGCTTTGTGTAATGATTTATTTTCTGTCTCTGCTTTTCCTATGCGAAGTTTCATAATCTGGCATATCGATTGGCAACACACAACAATTGACAACATGCTTTCCAAATTTTGTCTATTGCTTGGGTATATAGTAGGTCGCAAAAAAATTTTTTTTCTTATTTTTGATAATTTTATTCATATTTATTATTTGTTATTAAATTAAAATACTAATAAAAAAACCAAGTTGCTTCGATTGATAAGGATTTTACTTTCAGATATGTGCATGGAATTGGTTCTGAGACGAGAAATACTCTTTTTCATTTACATAATAGCCGAGACATTATTTTAGTAACAACGTGTCGACATGGAAAGAGTTGGCGTGAATTACAAGACGCAAGGTGTGATGAGGATAATCGAGAATATGACAGGTAAGGCTTTTAAATATTTATTATGTCTTAAATTTAAGTCTACAATTTTGTTATTAGTATTAAATAGAATAAACTTTTTTATGGAATATTTTTAACTATAATGCCACTAAGCAAAATGATCACTTAATCTCGTAGTTGTTTCCCAGTACAAATTATGCTACTACTTTATGCCTTGACCTTCCTTACCAGCTAACTATAATATTAATTACTTAATTGTGTAGTCAGCCAGTCAGTTAGTAGTATAAATTTGTTAATAATATTACTTCCATATTTATTACAATGCATATATTTATATATATATACAGTTCAATAACTGCCATATTTTGCTGCTTTAAGACTTCAAGATTAAGTTTTAAAACTGATATTGCATTGTTTCGTAAAGTTAATCTAAAATTAACTACTTTAATGTTTTAATGAATTCATTGATCGTGTCGATAGTTTTTTCATTATTTATATATGTAACTGCTCCCTCTATAATATGAGGTTTTAGCTTAGCAATCTTGTTTCCTTTCATTTTTCGTAAAAAAAAAATGCAACCATGCATTGACGGAATTGCTAAGCTCTCGTACGAGAAAGATTTTAATGGCGGGAGATGTTTTGACGCCTTTTTTGTCCGTTTTTGGTTGGTCTTGACATTCGGTACGAGAGGAGGAGGACGGCGACTGAAAAAGAGAAAATTGTTGGATATTTGTGACGGATAAAAGAAAAAATAGTTTTTGGGTTTAAGAAAAAAGGAAGAAAAATTTTGGTTAAAGAAGAAGAAAATTGAAAGTTTGATGGTTTTGATGTCTTTAACGAAGAAAAAAGTGAATTAATTTTAAAAATGTATAAGAAATAAAAACACTTAAAACAAAGGAAAACAGATGCAGTGAGTGCTAATTTAGTGACAATTTTCAATGAATTGTCTATGAATAAACATTAATGTAATTAAAAGTTATGTTGAGAGCAAACGACGCCTAACAAAAATAGAAAGATTATTAAAAATGTTAGGTAAACTGAGGAATTTAAACAATACGCAATGAAAACTACTGAGAATAAATATTGCTCAGTAATCTTGAGAAGCCAAAAAAAACTGAGTCTGGCTAAGGTCAACAATAAAAAAATTACAATAAAGAAGCGGTCATTTTAATTAACTATGATTGTAGGTGTGAATAATAAGAAGATTAATATACCAGAATAAGTATCGAGGAAAAAGATTTATGACATAAGTAAACATGTAAAATATGAATAATGGATTAAGGAGAAAAAACCATTTGTCGGTTCGTCATTAAAAGCAAAACAAAATTGTTTTGATATTGAATGAAGAAAAAGTTATTGGTAAGTTATTGGTAAAGAAAAAGAAACTTGAAATTTGACTTGAAAATTAAAGATAACCTGAAAATTGCACTTAATATCATATAGAAAGATACTGTAGGGATATGAAGGTACCTATCGTGATTTTTACCTAAATACACTTTAGCCATTTGTAGTTGTGTGTGAGTTATACGACTTTGTTCAATTTTAGGTAAACACCGTATTGCATAGGCAATATCAATGCCGCCATAAACATAAGCGGCCATTTCCGCTATTTAGTGTATTAAAACAATAACAAAAGTAATTTCGTAATAAAATAATTTAACATTTTCTAGGTCATGGTGGGCTTGTATGAAATATTAATGGAGACAAAAATAAAGGGATTAGAAAGATAAATTTTTTCTAGAATAAAAAAAAGTATAATGTTTTAATAAAGAGAAGACAACAAATTTTATTAGTAGTTAATTCGTAAGCAAACGTGTATGAATTCAGCTTAAGTAAAGAATAGTGTGGAAGAATAAAAAAGCAAAATAAACTAATTCCTTAAAACTGAAAACTTTGTGAAGAAACTTTTTCCCTTTTTCTTACTGTATGAGATATTGAGGAAGATGCAAAAAGATAGCGTTAATCATAACTATTCAGCTTTACAAAAAGGCGCCGCAAACACGTCGCAATCTATATATGAGACCTACATTGTTTCTTCTTTTAAAAGTCTTTTAAAACACAAAGTATATGAAGAATTGTCCGTCAAGTGAATGCAAAGGAAGGTGTACAATTTAGACGATGCCAACCAGTGGGTCCGTGATACAGTCGATACTGTCAAGGTAAGAATGCGCCAGTAAATGAGAGCCGGTTGCTGTTACATTACCAAAGATTATTGGGATGTTGAATTTGACTCGTACATGTCAATTATCAATTTAACTTTATTTTTGTGGTTGTACCTTCTTCGGAGTATATTTGTATTGATGTGTCTTATAAGCACGAAGGGTCTTAGACTTTATTTTTGGTTGCTTTAAATAAACATTTGTATTTAGTATTTTAGGTTATAGATCGTTACTCTCAAAAATGTGCTAAGTTATTTTTTCTATAATGAAAGAAAAGTAGATTGAAATGAGTCTTCGGACCCAACTTCGGGGTCTCCGACAAACTTTTTGAGACCGAAGAGAGACTAACAGGCAGGGTGGGTATTGAAAGGTTCCACATAGGACTCCCGTTCGATAGGTTAGGTTTTCAGCAGTCAGTTTATATTTTTGCATTTCATTCTTAATTAAAATATTTAGATGAGCAATTCCATATTTTGCAGACACTACATTATCTTGCTGCTGTTCGACTGTACGTTTTACTATTAGTTAATTGTTGCAGACGTATATTATTTACGGTTTCTAAAAGTTTATTTCCTGAATTCATATAATTTTTTATTTTATTTCTGTCGCTCTTTATAATCCATATTAAGGAAGTTTAAAGTTATATTGAAATAATCGTTTACTAATACCTGGTGATTGTTATTTCTCTTTATTTCACCAATATTTATAAGAAGATTTTGTATATTTTTTCTGCCTTCTTCATCCATTGTGCCAAATAACCATTTGCTTTTGGTTCCCATTGTCTTGTATTAGTATTAACATCATTAGTTTTTTTCTAGAATCTAATAGTTCTGGTTCGAGTAAGTTCTTATTCCAAATTTTCATTCAAATTGTACTATCTGTTATATAGTTCAAAATGTATTCTATTTAACGCAAATTAATCATGTGTTACTTTATCGATTTCTTTAACAGTGTCTTGATTCTTCATATAGATGTGTGCATATCCTGTCTGCTCCGTCAAAAACTTCGTTTTTATGGAGGCTTCTAACTTGTGGCATTCAAATCAATATCATTGATATCATATGTATATGAAAATTTTAAAGATGGTTTAAAGTTATTTCAACAATATCATTTCTATATAAAAATTTTAAAGGCCGTTTAGCACCTTTGGATACCTTCCTTTCTTATATTTTGGCTAGTCTACATATCTTTTTGTTTTCCTTCTGTATAGTCTTCTCTACTCTTATTTTCCTTATATATTCTTGTGAATACCTTTTCATTTTGCTTTTAGATTCTACCTTCTCTTTTTGAGCATCGTTCGGGGTACATTTAATGATTGAAAGGTGTCGATCGCTGCAGTTCTCTGTATTAATTGTTTTATAGGCATATCTTTATTCGTTTTGTACGTTATCCTGAATTTTTCGGCTATTGTACTATGTATCCGTTCAATATCAGCACTTCCTGTGTGACTATTAGGTTGTAGTGAAATGTAGTTCAATATCTTCATTGACTAAAAATTCTTTTATTCTGGCTGCATTTTCGGCAGTTTTCCTATTCTCGTTAAATGATCTGCTAGTTCTTCAATTAAAGTCAAATAGTTTCTACCATTTAGTGGATAGGCTGCTCCAAATTTTGAAAATTTATCTATTTTGTTGTTTTAAAATCTTAGCGTCTACATGTATTATTTCATATTTTGTTGATGGTATTTTTGCTCGGGAAAATTTCTATTTAATAAAATTGCTGCAACAGTTTACTTCCTTGCATACTTCGCACTAATTAATTACCAAGTGGATTAATTCCATTAATTTTGGATAGTATACAGTATTTGATTATATGGTTCTTTTTAACAGTATGAGTAACAGAGTAGAGTAAATGGCCGCGACTAATAATGTTTCAAGTTCGGTAGAGTTTTCATTACAGGCTGGATTATATTATAATCGGGTTCGGATAATTCTGAATATATTCCTATTTTACATTTCGTAATATTTCTATTTAAATGTTTCCCCCATTTCCCAAAAGTACTTTAAGCTATAAAGCTACCCATCACTCACTATCACTTTAAGCTATTTTTTTTCCATTTAGAATTTTAAATTCTTCAACTTTGTTGTTTGTCAATATAATTTGATTATATTTTATATTTATTCATTGGTGTTTATACCTCCCCCTTTTTCCTGAGTAACGTCCACCTTATTTTCTATTTTGCTTATCAAATCGGCTATTTGATTCTCCTCGCTTTTTATGCATTCTATATTGGAATCATACTCTCCTAATTTCAAGAGTCATCTCTGATGTCTTGGTCACATATGCTTTCCTTTTTACTTTTAGTGGGTTGATGGCCAGTATACATTTTAAATTTCCTGCCGTAAAGGTATAATGTTAAGTAATTTACACTCCATAGTACAGCTCGAAATTCTTTATCCGTTGCAGAATAAATTCTTTCATGATTCTAGATGCAACATAAATTGGATGTCCCTCCTATGATAGGACAGTTCCGATCGCGTAATTTCTGTAAGTCTGTAGTAAGTGAGTTGTTCCTCAAAGTTTGAATGCTTTAAAACTGTTCGATCATAAACATCCATTTTTACATCCTTCTTCAAATAATTCGTTATGATGAGGTTGAGCTATAACTCCTAAAAATATTTTAATTTGTGTTTCAATTTTTAATATTTCCAATGATAGAATTTGATTTTGATTTTATTTGGATTTGGTTTCATTCCCGCTTTCGTTACAGTATAGCCCAAAAATTCCGTTTTTTTTTCATAAATTTACATTTGTCGATTTGAATTTTCAAATTTGTTTATTCTTGTGTTCTTATAGAGACATACTGCACATATCGGATCAATAAAGTCTCTTAAGCTTTCGTTCAATAGTCTTTCGAATGTTGGCGGTGTATTTTTCAATACGAGTGCATTCTGATAAATTCGTGTAATTCATTCGCCTTACGAAAGCCGTCCAAGCATAATAAAAATGTTTTTCCATGGATAAATAAATGTTTTTCCTCATTCTCTTTCCTCGACGATTTTATACTCAAAATTATCTCTTTTACTTTCGAAGACAAAATCACACATTTTGCACTTTACATGCAGCGTAGTCACAGAGAAAGCGGAAACCAAATATATATACTCGAGTTCATGACCATAACTAATCGCACTCTACGCAAGTTCTTTTATTCCATATTCATGTCGCTGGTATTATTAAAATGAATCGCGGTGTCTACCATATTCATTTTAGAAATAACCCATTTTTAGGCAGATAATATATCTAAATTTGGGGAATGTACAAAATAGTTTCAAATATTCTGTCTTGTTTGTGTCATAATAAATTAGCATAAAACCTCAAAAAAATGAAAAATATCAAATGTAATCACTTGTAACTTTGTGTGGGTATGGACGATTTTTTTCATTTTTGCACGTAAAGAGTAGACTGTTTCGTGAAGTAAACTTATAATTTCTGAGTAACAAGCAAAAACCCACAAATTTTTGTTAAGAAAAACGGAGTTGTGTTCAGCTTATGCTCCACTGAGGCCGTCTGCTCTCACTAATTTGATCCACTTTCAATACCAACCTGCGTGCAAAAACTTGCAATCTTTCTATCAAGTTTGAAGTCGAACAACAACCCCAACACAGACGGACAGCCATGGCTTAGTCAATTCAGAATTTCGCGCTGATCAAGAATATGTATACTTTATAATGTCTTTGAAGCTTCCTTTTGTGTGGGTCATACATTATAAAAAAGTGGTGGATATATTTTATGGGTTTAATATTGTAATTTTTATATTTTTATATACACTTCGTTCGTGTCATTTTCATGATATATTAATTAAACTATCAGTTATCTTCTTCAACAGTTAAATACAATATGATAGTTTTTTATATACGCGACGAATGATCGACTATTTGCATTTTTGCGATAAAAAATGGACACAACGTACTCTGCTCCTCCGAGTCAGTAAAATAAATTACATAACAAAACTTGCTTATTTAAGCTTTTATTTTAGTGAACTAAAAGGTGAAAGATAAATTTGATCCCATTCAGTTTTTTACAACTATAAATTAAAGCATGCGGCGCTAAAGATTTTATTGTGGTGGGTATGCTAGATTCGGCTCCAGTCGAGTATAACCTTCTTACTTATATTTCTTTTTAATTTGTTTCTGAACTGATGGTATTTTTCTCTTTGGCATAGCCAACAAACCGTCGCGACTGAACGCTTCTTGGCACTATTTGATAGGTACTCTTTAACCTTTCAATTTCGTTGTTAATATACCCTAAAGATTTGTTTCTTAATTTCTTTCCCACCACACACTTTTATTTCATAGCAGAGATGAAACGTACCGCAAAATTATATGCTTTTGCAAACCTTTTTGCTATTTCCGTCATTAGTGAGATACGTAATTATTATATCTATTAATTGTATCAGTAATGTGCGTTTCGTGACAATGTCTTACTTTATTTTCCCTTTAAATATGCTACTTGACAGCACCTTTATGAGCGGAAAATTTTTCGCTGGATCGTAACAGAAATGCATTCTCTATCGCCTGGTTTCTGACAGAACGAATAAGCTCACGCATAATTTCAGTATCAGGCATCTTAATTCTGATTTTGTTCATATTAGTGTATTAGCGCTATCTTACACATTTGTCTAGTCAATATTTAAAAGGCATAGTAGCATTCTTAATTAAAAGTCAAATTGGATTTTGTAAATATTTTCTTTCAGCCAAAATATTGTATATACGCATACAAAGTTTTCTGAACAGAATTTCATTACTAAGATGTAAAAAAAAAACAAAAATGTTGAACTTTTAAATATAAATTAAATGGAAATATAAATTAAATTTAAAATTACATAATTTTTAGGTAAGCAACGTGATCCAATCTAAAAAAAGATTACACGTACTACAATAATTTGCGCTTGTGTGTTTCTATAAATATCTATTTCTATTTTTGATTTTATATTCGACGGTAAGAAGCTATACCCCCAAGTTAAGATACTTTTATATATAAAATTTCTTTTAAAAAAAAAAAAAATTTCTACCCAGACTTTTTCTTTAAAGTGTTATATTACGTTGCTTCAAACAATAAGAGATTCAGTTAGGCAATAGAATCATTTCGGAAAACAAAACCGTAATTCATTGAAAATTATTTTAATGTAACTCCTTGTGAAAGTATTGATGAATGATTATTTAATGCAAGAAAGATAAAATTTCGTCTCTGTAAAGGTTGCTGTTCAATTATCCCTATATTGGGGATAAGCAGTAACTGCTGAAAAATTTCTTCACTACGGCAAATGCCCAAAAAAAGAAAAATCGCTGCGAAAATAAAGAAGAATAGGGAACATTAGCTGAGTGATTGGTCATATTAAAAACAAAAAGTATATATGTAAACTTTAGATGCCTGCGATAGTGGTATACAGTGGAGAGCTGTTAGCGAGCTGTGAAACCAACGAAGTAACTTTGCAGAGAAACACAAGGAAACAAGAGTCAGTCGTTAAATGGAAGCCGTCGAGTAAAGTTGCAAAATCATCCAGTTGTCAACCATAATTTGTTTACTTTTATTAACCCTTTATATTCAGTTAATCTTGAATTTAAATTTCTTTTCAATAAACACCGGTATACTACCTTTAATTCCAATAAAAAAGATATCGTTCTTTGCAACAAGTTATACTAAGCTCAACAAAAACAATTTATGATTAGCAAAAGAAAATTGTAATTACGATATGGATGCCAAAAGAAAATCAATCACAACCACAGCTAATGGCTACCGAAGACAGTGAATGATGTGATGACAAATATTTTTCTATACAATCATTTACGAAAATTTTCACATGCTTTGATGATGGTCAATGTAATTTATTTGAAGAACAAAAAGATATACAAGCTCCTATTAAAATAACAGGCACAGTCCAACTTCTTCTAGGGCTACTGTCACTTGAAAATGATTGGAGGTTGCAGAAACGGACGCACGTGTCAGTGCTGAGCTAACTAGTTCGGGAGATATGTGGGTTTTAAACCCCCACAGACGCTTACATCTAAAAAAAATGCACTTGCTTTACCTTTGCAGGGATAAATGGGCGGATGAAACCTATCTACCGAACGGGCAGATTATAAGTGCTGGTCCATTTTGTACCCTACCTCTCCTTGGGCCACTATTTGCGAGACCTTGAAGTTGGTTCCGGTGACCCTCTTACTTGCTTTCCGCTTTTACTTCATATCACTTTCAATAGGAAAAACAATATCAATGTCACTACATTAATTAAAAAGGAAAGGATTACATAATTTGTATGTATACATGTGTGATTACATAAAGTATGTACTAAACAAATTATAGTCCTTATATATGTTATACACGTAAAATAAATACGATGAAGTTGATGACATAAATTCACAGCACTTACCAAAGTTGATGACGTAATCACTTAACGAATTTGTCGAAACCAAAATAGTTCTTATTATTGTCATGGCCGATTCCTATACACATTCCTATATAAATATATGTAACGGGTAGATTTGTTAAAAATTGTTACATTTAGGACAACTTGTTATGGTTAATTCCATATAACATTAAGAATTTTCTTAATACTTAGCTGATGAATCAAAATCTGTTTATTTGTATGAATAATGCTTTTCAAGAGTAAATTTTTTTACCGGCGTTTTGATGATAGCAAAACGTCAACGAAAGCAAGAGATTTGTAAAGTGTTCCCATGATTTGTTGTACAAGTCCTCTAATGGATTCCATAACCTGTTTATGGTAACTATTCGGATCTTGTAATATTGCTGATGCTCAATCTGACTTGTTTAAGAAAGACTCGTAATGAATTTTTTCTATGCCGCCATGCGAGCATTGATTTTGTTGATTGGGCCATATGCGGCATTATTAAATGTTGTTACATTGTTCCCGTTCTCGCGTTGACTACAACTTGTTTGTAATTCAGAAGATGTGTAAGATCCTGCCTTTGTTAATCAATCGACTACATTTTTAAATGTGGTCAGATATTCTTTGGTTAAAACCAGTATTTGCTCATAGTATTGACTATCAAAATAGTCAATATTTGACTGATCATGGACAAGTTCGCGCAACTTCATCCATCCGTGTTGTCAAATGCATCCCATTCGGTAAAAAGATTTCGGCGCCTCTTTTGATACTAAGATGCCTGTCAGCGGAGCCTTCTTGTAGCCTACAGTACGCTGTATGTTTTTGCCAGTAACAGTTTGCAAATCTGAAGCTGACGTCATCCTGAAATAATGTCTAAAAAACGTCTCTCAAATTTTACTAGGAAGGGGAGACTGCACAGATTAAGTTAAATCACGTCGGGGTCACCAAATGTATGTGGGCTCATGGAGAGTCCAAGAAAGACATAAAATCATAAGTCAGCTAAAATGCTGCATTAAAGCTCTACCAGTTTTTTAGTGAATGCTCTTCAGCAACTTGTAATGAAGAGGCAATAAACAAAAATGATTGGTGAAATGAGTGATATTGGTTGCATCTCATCTAACAATGAATAAAAGTTTTATTGAAAATAAAAACTAAAATCAACTTAAATTAAACATGAACTATTCAAAATTATTGACATTTATAGTTAAATGAAGGTAAACTGTAAATATATAAACGTGATGGTATGTATGTACACTAAAAAAGCTAGAGACTGTTAACTAACCTATTATCTTACTTCAAGAAGAAGTTATGTAAATAAGCACCCTTTTGTCAGATGTTGGTCATTGTCTGTCACTCGTTGTCGGCTCGATCGTCGTTAGCTTAGTAAGTCTGTTCATCAAATCATACTGTCACTGACAGCTATCCACTATTTTATCCACACTCACAACCTGTTCACATCAAATCCAGCACAACATATTCGTTTAAATCGTACTGAAATAGCACGTCGTATGGCGCATTTATCAAATTCGTATATACAAAAAAAAAAATTGGTCAAACAAAAATATTCCTCTGCTAACTGTTGTCTCACCAGAACGCCTCTCGATTCCTGAAATGTTTCTATTGTGCTGAAGAGTATTGCAGGACCAGTGCTCGAAGTCTTCCCTTCTCATATATTTATATAGGCAAACGAAACATGATTACATCGACATATATACATTCGTTATTTCTGCTCTTCTTTTTATCAAATGTTCATTATGTTACAATATTATATGGTTTTCATAATATATATGTAAATTTTATGTATGCACCTGATTTGGATGGTTAGTTTTAAATATGTTTGTATTATTATTATTATTATTATTATAAATTTAGGCAGAGAATAAATTCTAAGACTAATGTCTTAAAGCGCTAGCATCTAAGGCTTTCGGCTTTTATTTTTATTGATATTATTATTATTATTGTTATTATTATTATTATAAAAACTCTACCGCACTTGAGATTTGAACCCACGACCATTGAATTGCTAGTCGAGACTCTTGCCTGCTCGGCCACTCAGGTGGATAAATATGTTTGTAAGTTGAGATTCCTCTCTTCTTATATCTTACACCACTTGTTGTACAGGGTATATTAAGTTTGTGTGGACGTATGTAAGACGCAAGACGGTTTAAGATAGACTCACCTACTATTATAGCCTGTCCGTGCGACTGATGTTTGTTTTTGTAAATTTGCGTTCAAGCTGCAGGCCGTAATTTTCGAGATATTTTGATAAAACTTGGTGTTTTGATTCGAGGACGAACACTAATTAAAATTGTTTGGATCGGGGCACCTTTTCGCTGATCATAATACTAATTTAACATTAAAAAAGTTAACTGTCCCAAATTTGGCCTATCCAGCTCGGACTCATCGACTTCGCTGGCGATATAGAGTATGTATGTAAAAAGCGCACACGGAAGGCCAACCCAACTCTAGAAAACAAATCAAGCCAGACATGTGGCCCCGACCCCCGCCCTGAGCATGCCAGGCAATAAAGTTTTCAAACCAAACACATAAAAAAAAATCAACATATCTTTAGCGTGATATAATATTTTTCCCGCTAAAGCGCAGTGTTTATAAAAGCCATTTCCTATACAACTATGTAACTTTGATCGCTAAGCATTTAACGTTAGAAGAGGCCAATTTGGCATTATAGTTCTCTGCCATGTTACGTAATCTGAAATTCTTTCATTAAACTACCTGTCTTTCTTCGAACTGAATTTGTCTACTGCGAGTGCTATACTTTCGCTTGTTTCTTCATCTCTACTACTTCTGACTGCTACATATCTTAGGAGTCGCATCTTGTCTGGCATAACATCCAAATTGGAGTCACATTCTCGTAAAGTGTAGGAGCTCTGTACGTACCCATAGTTTCCATGCATTATCATCAAGAATTTTATCTTCGGTTTGAAAACCCGTTGTTTTATACACAAAGACGTCTGATATACAGAGCTCCGTTAATCAGTCCTGATTACTTTCAATTGTTTGTTTTATACTCTTCTGAACAGAACCATGGTGAATCTAATTCATGATACGGCAAACAATCATTAGCTGCCATTTCATCTATGTCTATATGAGAAAGAGTACGACATTTTGAGTGTCACTACGGTGCTCAATATGAAAAACATAGGCTTGTATTTTGAGACTCTATTTATCTTACCTTCTTGATAAATTTTTTTGTGAAATAAGTCACTAGAATGGTCCGTGAAGATCGTAAATGGTAAACTGCGTGGCTTAAATTTTTCTACACTTCGCATAGCCGCGTAACATTCCAGTTCCGCAGCCGTATGCGTTATGTGCGGTTTATTTATCTTGGCAGACATATTATCCGTAGGTGTTTCATCTCCACCCTCATCTTTTACGAATTGATTAGGAATGAATTTACGGTACCAACCGGTCACATAAAGGAATCTTCTTAATTGTTTTGCTGTCAAGGCCCTGATACAACGGTCTTCAAAGTGCTCTGAACGCAGTCTTTTCACGTGTACTCTTCTGCAACGGGTTCTGCCAGAATGCATCATTCATATCAATAGCTGAAATATAACAAATATCATGTAAGCGACTAAATAAATCTTCTATATGAGGCAACAGATGAGCACTTTTTACAGTTCGATTTTACAGGCATCTAAATGTGGACGATTATTGATGCCAATTTGTGACCATTAAAGAAATCGGACCACAAAGTTTAAATCACGAGATCGTCCAAAAGTTGAGATGCCATTTAGAAAAAAACTGAGGTTAGAAACAAAAGAAAAATTCAATAACAAAAACATACCTCGAATCAAAAAAAATGGGCCAGATGGGTTGGGGCATTCGCCCGCAACAAAGAGTAAAGTGAGCAGAAATCCGTTTCTCTAAGCAAATATGTGTGGATTTTTGCTCATTGCTCACAAATTATAGAAGATAGAAAGCTGAAATTTTCTACATTTACTTCACCGAAAACTCTACTGTGTATGTGCAACAAGTTGTAAGTGATTACATTTTCTTCTTTTTAGGTTTTATATTTGTTAATCATAAGGTCAATAAAACCGAGGGTCGCGTTAATTCTAAAATAAATATCCATAAGTTATGGATTAATTCTTTGTTAACACTATTATCGATATGGGTATCAATTGAAAGGGCTTGGAGAATAGAATACCAGAAACTAAGTGTTTTAATTCTAAACTGAATTTGGCGGCCGCCACGACGTAGTGGCTTCATTTTTTCATCACAATGGCGTTGATGTGAATGTTGCATAAAAGAACTTGGAGCGTAGAATGGAGCAAGTTAAATGTGTTAACTCTAAATTAATTATTATGGACGTCACGGTAGATTAATTTTTGCTTTATGCTAGGCTTAAGTCGTTTTTATATCAGCAATCTAGAGAGCTTTGAATTGGTAACTTACGAGATCCCGTAACGTTACCATTCTGGACTAATTTTAAAGTTGTAGTTTATGTCCATAAAGAAATAAAAAATTACGATTTCTATCGATATAATATTGCAATTTTCATATTTTTACGTACAATTTCTTCATGCAATTTTCGTCATATATTAACCAAACTATTAGCTACTTAAAAGCTTAATTACAATATTAATACTTTATATTGAATGATGCGCATGACAATCTATTTCCATTTTTACGATAAAAGGTCTACACAAAGTACACCGTTCCTTCCATTGTAGTTTAAGAATAGTGAGTAGAATAAATCGCATAAAAAATTTAGTTATCTAAGCTTTTACCTTAGTGAACTAAAAAGGAGCAAATAAGTTTGATCCCATTTACTTTTTTTTAACTGTAAATAAAAGCAGGCGGCAGTAAAGAGATTTAAATCTTTTAATAATTTATTTTTATATTGCGTTGTGCTCACATAGGGTTTGCTGCAGCAATACCTATGAAACCCAGAGTATTTATAAAAAAATTGTAGAGCTACAACATTTTTATTTAATTATAACATTTATTAAAAAATATGTTTCAATTTTTAAACAGATATGACTACGAAGCGCTGTTGCTGAATTCTACATTTTGTTTGGTGCCCCGAGGGAGACGATTGGGTTCTTTCAGGTGAGTGGTTTTGTGTAGTAATGTATGTAAGTGTAAATAGTTAAAAGTTGTTAATAGGACATTTGAAAGTAAAAGTAATTTCAACCACTATGTAATTACAACGAAATTTTGCCGACAATGATAGTGAGTTTTTGGATCAAGATCATCACTTGCTTTTGTAACCCAACATTAAGAAGCAATTATTTAATGAAATAACAAACATTCATAATAAGTGCACTGGAAGTCACAAAATTTTAATTGGGTATTAGTGACCATCAACAAGGCAGGTTTTTGACGAGTCTCGTCAGACATTGTTAAGAAGACAGTAACTTTGCACTCTCTTGCAAGCTTAATCAGTATTATTCAGTAGTATTCAGAATGATTGAAATCGGTCAAAGACCATGGCCACAGTAAAGCAAAAATTGAAAGCAACTCTGTTTTGATCATTACTCTAAATTACAAGAGACAAACAATTGAAATTATCTAAATTTATTTTTTGGGGGACCGGAGTATTCATGTTCAAGAAAGAAAGAAAAGTTGTAAGTGATCAAATTTTGAGTTTTTTCCCTTTTTTGAGGTTTTTCTTCTTATTATTCGTAAACAAGAACAAAACAGTCGAACAAAAAGTCCTCACTGATTTGGTCTTCACTATCACTATTACTTACTGCCCTTCAACTTGTGACTTTTACAAATTATATACTTCATTTATCAGCTTAAGTCATAATCAATTAACGTCATTGTGAACACTTCTAGAACTTGTGACTTACGGCAGGCGTCTTATTAACATATTCGTGATCGAATTAATTAAACGCGGATTAAGACCTTTTCCTAGTACGCCCACGTTGAATGGTGGTTCAAAAGGGGAAGTCAACCGGAAATTTGGTCTAACCAAGGTTGCCTTCTTCTCACTCGAAAACGCAAACGATTGAGTGCTGGTTTAAGGCTGCCATACGCCTACACATCTATGTCTACTGTCTTCTACTGCAAGGTTTTTTCGAGACCTAAAACTAAAAATAAAAGACTGAAACGCTGCTTAATCTATGTTTCGTGTATGTGGAAGACTAAAATGAGGGACGATTTTGGACCTCGGGGCTTGTAACCGTCTAAGTGGTGATGGTGTCGAAAATTTGTTCCTGTGCTCGCTTTATTCGATTTCAAGAGCAACATTCATATCCACTCGGCTCTACTTTTTGCCTCGCAGCATATAGATGCTGCGATGATGTCGGCTGTGCAGTAGTTATAAAGATTTGAGTAATCAGCCATCTTATATACTGAGACAGTACATAATGTTTTAAAGGGCTACACATAGCGTCAACTACGTGCATTATTCTACGTGTTTGTGTCTAGTTGAACATAAAGTTTTGCAGTCGCACAATGCAAATGCAGTCATTGTGTTCATCGTTTAATTCATTGCAATCGCCTGCCTTCTAGGGGCCAGCATAAGGTTGCCGACAAAAACGTTATATATTCTATTAAGGCTTATTAAAAAGTAACTCATATTCACTGTAATTAAACATATTAGGTGTTTGCAAAAATTTGTATCACTTTTTCACTTGAAAAAGGCATTTATTGTCAAAAATTGCTACGATATATATATTAATCAAAATAGCTTCCATCATTTTCTATAACATTTTACAACATTTTTGGCAACATGGCGATATCATTTCAAAAGAATTTATATTGTTTTGGGAGCGATCCACCCACCGACTCATCTTCGCACTTGCTCAACTTCGCGACCCCGCGTGCCAGCCAAACCACACTGCACCGATCTGAATAAGTCGTAATCAGAAAGCCCCTTGCCTGGTGAGTACGCTGGGTGTGGGAGGATTCCCCACTCGAGCTTCGAGTGTATCCTGGATAACTCTTGCAACAAGTGAGTAAAAAATGGCATTTTCAATCAATTCGTGTCGCCACTTTTAAACTGTTGAAACAAAAACTGACAATTCGGTAGACTTCGGTAGCAGATTTCAAAAGTAATGAATTTGTAAGAAGGCGAAGTTTGACCGCTCCACAACTGGCGTTGACGTATGCTGAATACATCAATAATATTAAATGGAAAACTGTCATTTTATACAGAGGAAGGTCGAAACCATCGAATTCAAACGTTATGCACACTGATACCTCCCATTTCTTTTTAATTTTTTCTGTAGAATTCGCTGATCAAAACATCTAAGCTTTACAACTTAATTCGACAACTTTTACTAAACCATAAAATACTGTTTTTTTATCTTTCTTTCTCTGGCTCATTCTTTCGTATAAATGTTCGCAGTCAGCTCTTCATACTTCACTCCTTTTCCAGGCATTTACATTTTACCTTGATCTGCGCCGTATATCTTCCTCATCTTTAAAAGTTTTCCAATTCGATAGGTATCTGAACACTCCTTCGCCAGTTTCTTCCATTTGAAAAATTGTGTTCTCCTAATGGCCCCTAATTTTCCGATTTCGCATATTTTTTTTTGTTTACGATGTGTATCGTAGAGGCAATTACATTCTACGTCACTTATTCCTTGTTTATAAGAGGATATAAAGTTCGTGTAATGAAGCAACTAATTTCTAAATTGAAAATTTACTAAAAATCCATAGCCATAGGCAAAGTGGGGTTATGGACCGGCTTAGGTTATAACATCGTACCTAAGTTTGCGGTCTCTAGATAAACTGTAGCCGGTAGGAGACCATAAATAGGGTAGTTAGCTAAGCTTTGTCTATCCATCCTTTTCTTCTATGGGGCGATCATAACATATGTGGCCGTTTTATTTATAACCATTCGCGATGTGTGTTATTTGCCGTTGATGATATTAGCGCCCAAACAATTGCAACTTGCAGCCATTCTTCGTCCCCATTACGAACCATTTCTAGCTCGTTTATTGGTAGATCTGAAGGTGAATGACGGAAATATTAAATTATTATTATTATACAATTTACTTGTTGATCGGACTCCATTATACATTAATGGCATATTAATTTCCTTTTACACTGATGTTAACACTGATGAATTGACGTTTTCTTGCTCCCAGTCAAATTTTATTTCGTAACAATAAACTCTTTTTGTATATCGTTTATTAACGCTGTTTTTGTTCTATTTTATTCTGCACTAACGCTTATCCCTCTCTCGTTTTTACTTTGGCGTAATTTTGAGAAATATATCTATATTTTTTCCAATTAAAACATTTCGTTTCTGATTTGCATTCTGCTTGTCTATGTTCGGTTGACCCACAGTCAAGACTATGTTTTCTGTTGTGCATTTTCTTTCAGATTTTTCGAGTGTTGTTTCGAGTGTTCCATTGTTATGATAAAAACTTGCTTCTTGTATTTCACATTTTGGCTTTTATTTTTTAATCTATTTCTTATATGTTGGGCTCCTGATACTCAATTGTACCCTTAGTAACGACTTTTCTCTTATGCATTTTTTACCTAATGTGTTTCGACACTACTACGATTTTTATCAAATCTAGCAAACCGCCATCGGTCCAAAAACCGATGTTACGCGCTTGCGCATATTTTTATTGTTTGGATAAGGTATACGCTTTTACAAATTGCTCAAATGTTTGAAGCCACATTTTCGCCAGTATTGTTCCACTATCAAAACAATTTATAATTTTTTAAATCATCTTAAACAAACGTTTTTTTTCATATTTAGATTTGTTGGCAATAGCTTAGCACATTCCTGCGACGTCCAAAAATTGATAGTGAGTTTATTTTAAGATTCGTCGCGCTACCCGAAATCTGACCAGACGTAATATGTAGGCGTAGGCATAATATAATTAGATGAATGCCATAGCACCGACGTATAACGGGATATCTATACTTAGGGTGTAGCTCAGGGCTGTCCAACTGCCCA